>JAVLSZ010000034.1:3957500-4450000 GCA_032313775.1 Urocyon cinereoargenteus
TTAGGTCTAGGGTTAGGGTTTGGTTTGGGAGTGGGTTTAGGGTTAGACATTGGGTTAGGGTTAGGGTACGGGTTAGGGTTAGGGTAGGGTTAGGGTTAGTGTTAGGTTTATGTTATGGTTTAGGGTTAGGGTTAGGGTTAGTGTTAGTGTACGGGTTAGGATTAGGGTACGGGTTAGGTCTAGGGTTAGGGTTAGGTTTAGATGCGGGTTAGGGTCAGGGTTAGGGTACGGGATTAGGTTTAGGGTTAGGTTCAGGGTTTGGGTTAGGTTTTGGGTTAGGGTTAGGGTTAGGGTACGGGTTTGGGTTACGGTATGAGTTAGGGTTATGGATAGGGTTAGGTTTAGGGTTAGGGTTATAGTAGGGGGTTAGGTTTTTTGTCAGTGTTAGGTTTAGGGTTCGAGTATGGGTTAGGTTTAGTGTTAGGATTATGGTTAGTGTTAGGGTTAGGGTTAGGGTTAGAGTACGGGTTAGGGTTAGGTTTAGGGTTAGGGTTAAGTTAGAGTACGGGTTAGGGTTAGTGTTAGTGTTAGGGTTAGGGTTAGGGTTAGGGTTAGGGTTAGTGTTAGGGTTACAGTACGGGTTAGGGTTAAGGTTACGGTACAGGATAGGCTTTGTGTACGTGTTTGGTCTAGAGTTAGGGTTAGTTTCAGTGTGCGGGTTAGGGTTAGGGTTAGGATACGTGTTAAGTTTAGGGTTTCGGTTCGGGTTAGGGTTACGTCTAGGGTTAGGGTACGGGTTAGGTTTAGGGTTAGGGTAAGGGTTAGTGTTAGGGTATGGGTTAGGGTTATAGTACGGGTTAGGGTTAGGTTTAGGGTTAGGATTATGGTTAGAGTATGGGTTAGGGTTAGTGTTAGGGTTAGGGTTAGGGTTAGTGTACGGATAGGGTTAGGGTTAGGATTAGGGTTAGGGTACAGGTTACGGTTAGGTTTAGGGTACAGATTGAGTTAGTGGATGGGATAAGTTTAGGTTTAGGTTTAGGTTTAGGTTACGGGTTAGGGTTAGGGTACGGGTTAGGGTTAGGTTTAGGGTCAGGGTTAGGATTAGGAATAGGGTTATGGTACGGATTAGGGTTAGGGTTGGGGTTACGGTACAGGTTAATTTTAGGGTTAGGGTACGGATTAGGGTTACGGTCAAGGTTAGGGTTAGTGTTAGGTTATGGGTTAGGGTTAGGGTACGGGTAAGTGTTATGGTTAGGTTTACGGTTAGGTTTAGTTTTAGGGTCAGGTTAGTCGTAGGGTTAAGGTTAGGGTTAATGCTAGGGTATGGGTTAGGGTTACTATTAGGGTTGGGTACGGGTTAGGGTTAGGGTTAGGGTACGGGATAGTGTTGGGTACGGGTTAGGACAAGGGTTATAGTTAGGTTTAGTGTACGGGATAGGGTTAGGGTTAGGTTTAGGGTTAGGGTTAGGCTATGAGTTAGGTTTAGGGTTCGGGTTAGGGTTTGGGTTAGGGCCAGGGTTAGGGTTAGGGTTAGGGTACAAGTTAGGTTTAGGGTTAGGTTTATGGTACGGGAGAGTGTTAGGGTTAGGGTTAGGGTTAGAGTACGGGGTAGGGTTAGGGTTAGGGTTAGAGTACGGATAGGTCTAGGATTAGGGTTAGGGTTTGGGTTAGGCTTAGGGTACGTTTTAGGGTCAGGTTTAGGGTTAGGTTTAGGGTTAGGGCACGGGTTAGGGTTAGGTTTAGGGTACGGTTTAGGGTTACGTTAAGGTTAGGGTACAGGTTAGGTTTAGTATACGGGTTAGGGTTAGGGTCAGGGTTAGGGTTAGGGTTAGGGTTCGAATTATTGTTAGGGTTAGGGAACGGGTTTGGGTTAGGGTTATGGTACGGATTAGGGTTACGGTACGGGTTAGTGTTAGGGTGAGGGTTAGGGTTAGGTTTAGAATACGGTTAGGGTTAGGGTTAGGGTTAGTGTTAGTGTTAGAGTACGGGTTAGGGTTATGGTACGGATTAGGGTTACAGTACGGGTTAGTGTTAGGGTGAGTGTTAGGGTTAGGTTTAGAATACGGTTAGGGTTAGGGTTAGGGTTAGTGTTAGAGTACGGTTTAGGGTTAGTGTTAGGGTTACGGTTAGGGTTAGGGTTAGAGTACGGGTTAGGGTTAGGGTTAGGGTTAGTGTTAGAGTATGGGGTATGGTTAGTGTTAGGGTTAGGGTTAGGGTTATAGTACGGGTTAGGGTTAGTGTTAGGGTTAGGATTAGGGTTAGGGTATGGGTTAGGGTTAGGGTTAGTGTTAGAGTACGGGGTAGGGTTAGTGTTAGGGTAAGGGTTAGTGTTAGAGTACGGGTTTGTGTTAGTGTTAGGGTACGGGTTAGTTTTACCGTTTCGGTACTGGTTAGGGAAAGTGTTAGGGTTGGGTTTAGGGTTAGGTTACGTGTTAGGGTTAGCGTTTGGGTGCGGCTTAGGGTTAGGTTTAGGGTACGGGATAGGGTTAGTGTTCTGGTTAAGTTTATGCTTAGGGTTAGGTGTAGGTTATGGGTTAGAGTTAGGGTACGGGGTAGGGTTAGGTTTAGGTGCGGGTTAGGGTTAGGGTACGGGTTAGGGTCAGGTTTAGGTTCAGGGTTAGGTTTAGGGATAGGGTTATTGTACGTGATAGGGTAGGGTTGGGTTTAGGGTACGGGTTAGTTTTAGGGTTAGGGTATGGGTTAGAGTTACGGTTAAGGTTAGTGTTATGTTAGGGTATGGGTTAGGGTTAGGATACGGGTAAGTTTTATGGTTAGGGTTAGGGTTAGATTTAGGTTTAGGGTGCGGGTTAGGCTTAGGGTTAGGGTTAAGTTTAGCGCTAGGGTATGGGTTAGTGTTACTGTTAGGGTTTGGGTACGGGTTAGGGTTAGGGTATGGGATAAGGTTGGGTATGGGTTAGGTCAAGGGTTAGGGTTAGGTTTAGGGTACGGGTTAGGGTTAAGGTTAGGTTTATGGTTCGGTTTAGGGTATGGGTTAGTTTTAGGTTACGGGTTAGGGTTAGGGTTATGGTCAGGTTTAGGGTTAGGGTTAGGGTATGAGTTAGGGTTAGGGATAGGTTAAGGGTATAGGTTAGGGTTAGGGTTAGGGTTAGGTTTAGATTACGGTCTAGGGTTAGTGTTAGGGTTAGGGTAAGGGTTAATGTACGGGTTAGGATTAGGGTTAGGTTAGGGTTTGGATACGGGTTAGGGTTAGGTTTAGGGTACGGGACAGGGTTAGCGAACGAGTTAAGTTTAGGGTTAGGGTTCGGTTTAGGTTACGGTTTAGCTTTAGGGTACGGTTAGGTTTAGGTTTAGGGTGCGAGTTGGGTTAGGGTTCGGGTTAGGGTAAGGGTTAGGGTTAAGTTTAGAGTCAGGGTTAGGGTTAGTGTTAGTGTTAGGGTGTGGGTTAGCGTTAGGGTTGAGGTTACGGTATGGGTTAGTTTTAGGGTTTGGGTACAGATTAGGGTTATGTTTAAGGTTAGGGTTAGGGTTAGGTTATGGGTTAGGTTTAGGTTACGGTTAAGGGTTATGGTTTGGGTTAGGGTTAGGGTTACGTTTAGTGTGTGGGTTAGGGTTAGGTTTAGGGTTATGGTTTGGGTTAGAGTACGGGTTTGGGTTAGTGTTAGGGTACGGGTTACGTTTAACGTTTGGGTACGGGTTCGGGTAAGGGTTAGGGTTAGGATTAGGGTTAAGGGTTAGGGTTAGAGTTAGGATTAGGCTACGGGTAGGGTTAGGGTACGGGTTAGGGTTAGGGTTAAGTTTCGGGTTAAGGTTTGGGTACGGGCTAGGGTTACGTTTAGGGTTAGGGTATGGGTTAAGTTTAGGGTTAGTGTTCGTGTACGGTTTAGGGTTAGGGTACGGGATAGGGTTAGTGTTAGGGTCAGGGTAAGGGTTAGGTTTAGGGTCCGGGTTAGTGTTAGGGTTAGGATTAGCGCTAGGGTATTGTTTAGGGATACTGTTAGGGTTTGGGTATGGTTTAGGGTTAGGGTTAGGTTACAGGATACGTTTGGGTACGCATTAGGTAGAGGGTTAGGGTTACATTTAGGGTACAGTTTAGGGTTAGGGTACGGTTTAGGGTTAGGGTTAGGGTATGGGTTAGGCTTAGGGTATGGGTTAGGGTTAGTGTTAGGGTCAGGGTTAGGGTAGATTTAGGGTACGAGATAGGGTTAGGGTTAGGTTTAGGGTTAGGTTACGGTTTAGGGTTAGGTTTAGGTGTGGGTTAGGGTTAGGGTTAGGGTTAGGTTAAGTTATGGGTTAGGGTTAGGGTTGGTGTTAGGGTACGGGTTAATTTTAGGGTTAGGGTTTGTTCAGGGTTACGGTTAGGTTTAGGGTTTGGTTTAGGGTATGGGTTAGGGTTAGGTAATGGGTAAGGGTTATGGTTAGGGTTAGGGTTAATTTTAGGTTTAGGGTGCGGGTTAGGTTTAGGGTTAGGTAAGGGTTAGCGCTAGGGTATGGGTTAGGGTTACTGTTAGGTTTTGGGTACGGTTTAGTGTTAAGGTTAGGTTACGGGATAGAGTTGGGTACGTGTTAGGTTAAGGGTTAGGGTTAGGTTTAGGTACGGGTATGGGTTAGGCTTAGGGTACGGGTTAGGTCATGGTCAGGGTAGGGTTAGGTTTAGGGTACGGGTTAGGGTTAGGTTTATGGTACGATTCGGGTTAGGTTTAGGGTTAAGGTACAGGTTAGGTTTAGGGTGCGGGTTAGGGTTAGGGTTAGGGTCAGGGTTAGGGTTAGGGTTAGGGTACGAATTATGGTTAGGGTTAGGGTATGGGTTAGGTTTAGGGTTATGGTACGGGTTTGGGTTACAGTACGGGTTAGGGTTAGGGTGAGGTTTAGGGTTAGGGTTAGAGTCCAGTTAGGGTTAGGGTTAGGGTTAGAGTACGAGATAGGGTTGGTGTTAGGGTTAGGGTTTGGGTTAGGGTACGGGTACGGGTACGGGTACGGGTTAGGGTTAGGGTTAGGGTTAGAGTACGGGGTAAGGTTGGTGTTTGGGTTAGGGTTAGGGTTAGGGTATGGGTTAGGCTTAGGGTACGGTTTAGGGTTTCGGTTAGGGTCAGGTTTAGGGTTAGGGTTAGTTTTAGGATTAGCCCTACGGTATGGTTTTGGGTTACTGTTAGGTTTTGGGTACGGGTTAGGATTAAGTTTAGGTTATGGGATAGGGTTTGGTATGGGTTAGGTCAAGGTTAGGGTTAGGTTTAGGTACGGGTTAGGGTTAGGGTTAGGATTAGGGTTAGGGTTACGGTATGGGTTAGGCTTAGAGTACGGGTTAGGATTAGGGTTAGGGTACGGGTTAGGGTTAGGTTTAGTGTACAGGTTAGGGTTAGTTTGGGGTTAGGGTATGGGTTAGGTTTAGGGTACGGTTTAGGGTTAGGGTTAGGGTCAGGGTTAGGGTTAGGGTTAGGGTTAGGGTTGGGTACGGGTTAGGGTTAGGTTTAGGGTACGGGTTAGGTTTAGGTTTAGGGTTAGGGTACAAGTTAAGTTTAGGGTACGGGTTAGGGTTAGGGTTACGGTCATGGTTAGGATTAGGGTTAGGGTACGAATTAGGGTTAGGGTTAGGGTACGGGTTATTGTTAGGGTTATGGTATGGGTTAGGGTTACAGTACGGGTTAGTGTTAGGGTGAGGGTTAGTGTTAGGGTTAAAATACAGTTATGGTTAGGATTAGGGTTAGATTACGGGTTAGGGTTAGTGTTAGGATTAGGGTTAGGGTCAGGGGTAGAGTACAGATAGGTTTAGTGTAAGGGTTAGTGTTAGAGTACGGGGTAGGGTTAGTGTTAGGGTTAGGGTTAGGTTTAGACTACGGGTTAGGGTTAGTGTTAGGGTTAGGGTTAGGTTTAGCGTACGGGTACGGGTTAGGTTTAGGGTTAGGGTTAGAGTACGGGGAAGGTTAGGTTTAGGGTTAGGGTTAGGGTACAGGATACGGTTGGGTACGGGTTACGACAATTGTTAGGGTTAGGTTTAGGGTACGGGATAGTGTTAGGGGTAGGTTTAGGGTTAGGGTTAGGTTATGGGTTAGGCTTAGAGTACGGGTTAGGGTTAGGGTTAGGGTCAGGTTTAGGGTTAGTGATAGGGTACGAGTTAGGGTTATGGTTAGTTTTAGGGTAAGTTTAGGGTTACGTTTAGGTTTAGGGTTAGGGTTAGAGTACGGGGTAGGGTTGGTGTTTGGGTTAGGGTTAGGGTTAGGGTATGGATTAGGCTTAGGGTACGGTTTAGGGTTACGTTTAGGGTCAGGTTTAGGGTTAGGGTTAGGGGTAGGGTTAGCGCTACGGTATGGGTTAGGGTTTCTGTTAGGTTTTGGGTACGGGTTAGGGTTAAGTTTAGGTTATGGGATAGGGTTGGGTATGGGTTAGGTCAAGGGTTAGGGTTAGGTTTAGGTACGGGTTAGGGTTAGGGTTAGGATTAGGGTTAGGGTTACGGTATGGGTTAGGCTTAGTGTACGGGTTAGGATTAGGGTTAGGGTACGGGTTAGGGTTAGGTTTAGGGTACAGGTTAGGGTTAGTTTGGGGTTAGGGTATGGGTTAGGTTTAGGGTATGGGTTAGGGTTAGGATTAGGGTCAGGGTTAGGGTTAGGGTTAGGGTTGGGTACGGGTTAGGGTTAGGTTTAGGGTACGGGTTAGGGTTAGGTTTAGGGTTAGGGTACAAGTTAGGTTTAGGGTACGGGTTAGGATTAGGGTTACGGTCATGGTAAGGATTAGGGTTAGGGTACGAATTAGGGTTAGGGTTAGGGTACGGGTTAGGGATAGGGTTATGGTATGGGTGAGGGTTACAGTACAGGTTAGGGTTAGGGTGAGGGTTAGGGTTAGGGTTAGAATACGGTTATGGTTAGGGTTAGGGTTAGATTACGGGTTAGGGTTAGTGTTAGGATTAGGGTTAGGGTCAGGGTTAGAGTACGGGATAGGGTTAGTGTAAGGGTTAGTGTTAGAGTACGGGGTAGGGTTAGTGTTAGGGTTAGGGTTAGGTTTAGAGTATGGGTTAGGGTTAGTGTTAGGGATAGGGTTAGGTTTAGCGTACGGGAACGGGTTAGGGTTAGGGTTAGAGTACGGGGAAGGTTAGGGTTAGGGTTAGAGTACGGGATAGGATTGGGTACGGGTTACGACAATGGTTAGGGTTATGTTTAGGGTACGGGATAGGGTTAGGGGTAGGTTTAGGGTTAGGGTTAGGTTATGGGTTAGGCTTAGAGTACGGGTTAGGGTTAGGGTTAGGGTCAGGTTTAGGGTTAGTGATAGGGTACGAGTTAGGGTTAGGGTTAGTTTTAGGGTACGGTTTAGGGTTGCGTTTAGGTTTAGGGTTAGGGTTAGAGTATGGGGTAGGATTAGTGTTAGGGTTAGGTTAAGGGTTAAGGTACGGGTTAGGGTTAGAGTTAGGCTTAGGGTTAGAGTACGGGGTAGGGTTAGGGTTAGGGTTGGAGTACGGATAGGGTTAGGGTTAGAGTTAGGATTAGGTTACGGGTTAGGGTTAGTGTATGGGTTAGGGTTAGGGTCAGTGTTAGGGTTAGGGTACGAGTTAGGTTTAGGGTTAGGGTACGGTTAAGGGTTATGGTTAGCGTTAGGGTTAGGGTTAAGTTTAGGGTGCGGTTTAGGGTTAGGGTTAGGGTTAGGGTTAGAGTACGGGTTTGGGTTAGTGTTATGAAACGGGTTAGGTTTACCGTTTGGGTACGGGTTAGGTAAGGGTTAGAGTTAGGGTTAGGGTTAGGAGTTAGGGTTAGAGTTTGTGTTAGGCTACAGGATAGGGTTAGAGTATGGGTTAGGGTTAGGTTTAGGGTTAGGGTTAAGTTTATGGTTATAGTACGGGTTTGGGTTAGAGATAGGTTTAGGTTTAGGGTTAGAGTACGTGTTAGGGATAGTGTTAAGTTTAGGGTTAGTGTTAGGGTACGGGTTAGGGTTAGCGTATGGTTTAGGGTTACGTTTAGGTTTAGGGTTAGTGCTAGAGTACGGGTTAGGTTTAGTGTTAGGGTTAGGGTTAGGGTTAGGGTTAGAGTGCGGATAGGGTTAGGGTTAGGGTTAGGGTCAGGGATAGAGTACTGCTTAGGGTTAGGGTTTGTGTTAGGGTTAGAGTATGGGGTAGGGTTAGTGTTAGGGTTAGGGTTAGGGTTAGGTTTAGGGTCTGGGTTAGGGTTAGAGTTAGGGTTAGGGTTAGAGTACGGGGTAGGGTTAGTGTTAGTGTTAGGGTTAGGGTTAATGTACGGGTTAGGCCTGGGGTTAGGTTTAGGGTTAGGTTACGGGTTAGGGTTAGGTTTAGGGTACGGGATAGGGTTAGCGTACGGGTTAAGTTTAGGGTTAGGGTTAGGCTTAGGTTACTGTTTAGGGTTAGGTTTGGTGTGGGTTAGGGTTAGGGTTAGGGTACAGGTTAGGGTTAGGTTGGGGTTAGGGTACAGGTTAATTTTACGTTTAGTGTACGGGTCATGGTTACGGTTAAGTTTAAGGTTAGTTTTAGGGTATGGTTTAGGGTTAGGGTACGGGTAATGGTTAGGGTTAGGGTTAGGGTTAGGTTACGGGTTAGGTTAAGGGTTAGGGTTAGGTTTAGGGAAAGTGTTAGGCTTAGGGTTAGGATTAGGTTTAGGGTTAGGGTATGGATTAGGCTTAGGGTATGGGTTAGGGTTTGGTTTAGGGTCAGGGTTAGGGTTAGGGTATGGGTTACGGTTAAGTTTAGGGTACGGGTTAGGGTTAGGTTTAGGGTTAGGGTATGGGTTAGGTTTAGGATACGGGTTAGGGTTATGGTTAGGGTCAGGGTTAGGGTTAGGGTTAGGGTACGAATTAGGGTTAGGGTTAGGGTTAGGGTACGGGTTAGGTTTAGGGTTATGGTATGGGTTAGGGTTACAGTACGGGTTAGGGTTAGGGTGAGGGTTAGGGTTAGGTTTAGAATATGTTTAGGGTTAGGGTTAGGCTAGGGATAGAGTATGGGTTAGGGTTAGTTTTAGGGTTAGGTTTAGTGTTAGGGTTAGGTTACGGGTTAGGTTTAGGGTTAGGGTTAGTGTTAGAGTACGGGGAGCGTTAGTGTAAGGGTTAGGGTTATGGTTAGAGTACGGTTTAGGGTTAGTGTTAGGGTTAGGTTTAGGGTTAGGGTACGGGTTAGGGTTAGGGTTAGGGTTAGTGTTAGAGTGCGGGGTAGGGTTAGTGTTAGGGTTAGGGTTAGGGTTAAAGTACGGGTTTCGGTTAGTGCTAGGGTACCGGTTAGGTTTACCGTTTGGCTACGGGTTAGGGTAAGGGTTAGGGTTAGGGTTAGGGTACATGTTAGATTTAGGGTTTGGGTACAGGTTAGGGTTACGTTTAGTGTTAGGGCACGAGTTAGGTTTAGGGTTAGGTTAAGTGTTAGTGTTAGAGGACGGGACAGTGTTAGAGTATGGGTTAGGGTTAGGTTTAGGTTTAGAGTACGGGTTAGGGTTAGAGTTAGGGTTAGGTTTAGGGTCAGGGTTAGGTTAGGTTTACTGTTAGGGTTAGGTTTAGGGTTAAAGTACGGGTTAGGTTTAGGGTACGGGTTAGGGTTGAGGTTATGGTCAGGGTTAGGGTTAGGGTACGAGTTAGGGTTAGGGTTAGGGTACGGGTTAAGGTTAGGGTTTTGGTACGAGTTAGGTTTACAGTACGGGTTAGGGTTTGGGTGAGGGTTAGGGTTAGGGTTAGAATACGGTTAGGGTTAGGGTTAGGGTTAGAGTACGGGTTAGGGTTAGTGTTAGTATTAGGGTTAGGGTCAGGGTTAGAATACGGGATAGGGTTAGGGAAACGGTTAGTGTTAGAGTACGGGGTAGGGTTGGTGTTAGGGTTAGGGTTAGGTTTAGAGTACGGGTTAGGGTTAGTGTTAGGGTTAGGGTTAGGTTTAGGGTACGGGTACGGGTACGGGTTAGGGTTAGGGTTAGGGTTAGAGTACGGGGAAGGTTAGGTTTAGGGTTTGGTTTAGGGTACGGGATAGGGTTGGGTACGGGTTACGACAATTGTTAGGGTTAGGTTTAGGGTACGGGATAGGGTTAGGGGTAGGTTTAGGGTTAAGGTTAGTGTATGGGTTAGGCTTAGAGTACGGGTTAGGGTTAGGTTTAGGGTCAGGGTTAGGGTTAGGAATAGGGTACGAGTTATGGTTAGGGTTAGTTTTAGGGTACAGTTTAGGGTTATGTTTAGGTTTAGTGTTAGGGTTAGAGTACGGGGTAGGATTAGTGTTAGGGTTAGGTTAAGGGTTAAGGTACGGGTTAGGGTTAGAGTTAGGCTTAGGTTTAGAGTACGGGGTAGGGTTAGGGTTAGGGTTGGAGTACGGATAGGGTTAGGGTTAGAGGTAGGATTAGGGTATGGGTTCGGGTTAGTGTGCGGGTTAGGGTTAGGTCAGTGTTAGGGTTAGGGTACGAGTTAGGTTTAGGGTTAGTGTACGGTTAAGGGTTATGTTTAGCGTTAGGGTTAGGGTTAAGTTTAGGGTGCGGTTTAGGGTTAGGGTTAGGGTTAGGGTTAGAGTACGGGTTTGGGTTAGTGTTAGGAAACGGGTTAGGTTTACCGTTTGGGTACGGGTTAGGAAACGGTTAGAGTTAGGTTTAGGGTTAGGGGTTAGGTTTAGAGTTAGTGTTAGGCTACGGGATAGGGTTAGAATACGGGTTAGGGATAGTTTTCGGTTTAGGGTTAGTGTTAGGGTACGGGTTAGGGTTAGCGTATGGGTTAGGGTTACGTTTAGGTTTAGGGTTAGTGCTAGAGTACGGGTTAGGTTAAGTGTTAGGGTTAGGGTTAGGGTTAGAGTGCGGATAGGGTTAGGGTTAGGGTCACGGTTAGGGTCAGGTCAGAGTACGGTTTAGGGTTAAGGTTTGTGTTAGGGTTAGAGTATGGGTTAGGGTTAGTGTTATGGTTAGGGTTAGGGTTAGGTTTAGGGTTAGGATTAGGGTTAGAGTATCGGTTAGGGTTAGAGTACGGGTTAGTGTTAGTGTTAGTGTTAGGGTTAGGGTTAGGTTTAATGTACGGGTTAGGCTTAGGGTTAGGTTTAGGGTTAGGTTACGGGTTAGGGTTAGGTTTAGGGTACGGGATAGGGTTAGCGTACGCGTTAAGTTTAGGGTTAGGGTTGGGCTTAGGTTACTGTTTAGGGTTAGGTTTGGTGTGGGTTAGGGTTAGGGTTAGGGTTAGGGTACAGGTTAGGGTTATGGTGGGGTTAGGGTATGGGTTAATTTTAGGTTTAGTGTACGGGTCATGGTTACGGTGAAGTTTAGGGTTAGTTTTAGGGTATGGTTTACGGTTAGGGTACGGGTAATGGTTAGGGTTAGGGTAAGGGTTAGTGTTAGGGGACGGGACAGTGTTAGAGTACGGGTTAGGGTTCGGTTTAGGTTTAGGGTTAGGTTTAGAGTACGGGTTAGGGTTAGAGTTAGTGTTAGGTTTAGGGTCAGGGTTAGGGTTAGGGTTACTGTTAGGGTTAGGGTTAGGTTTAAAGTACGGGTTAGGTTTAGGGTAAGGGTTAGGGTTAGGGTTAGGGTCAGGGTTATGGTTAGGGTACAATTTAGGGTTAGGTTTAGGACACGGGTTAAGGTTAGGGTTTTGGTACGGGTTAGGTTTACAGTACGGGTTATGGTTAGGGTGAGGGTTAGGGTTAGTGTTAGAGTACGGTTAGGGTTAGTGTTAGTGTTAGGGTTAGGGTTAGAGTACGGTTTAGGGTTAGTGTTAGGGTTAGGGTTAAGGTTAGGGTTAGGGTTAGGGTACGGGTTAGGGTTAGGGTTAGGTTTAGGTTTAGAGTACGGGATAGGATTAGTGTTAGTGTTAGTGTTAGGTTTGGGGTTAATGTACGGTTTAGGCTTAGGGTTAGGTTTAGAGTTAGGATACGGGTTAGGGTTAGGTTTAGGGTACCGGATAGGGTTAGCATACGGGTTAAGTTTAGGGTTAGGGTTAGGTTTAGGGTTAGGCTTAGGGTACGGGTTAGGGGTAGTGTTAGGTTCAGGGTTAGGGTTAGGGTACAAGTTAGGGTTAGGGTTAGGTTTAGGGTACGGGTTAGGGTTAGGGTTAGGGTTAGGGTACGCGTTAGGTTTAGGGTATGGTTTAGGTTTATGGTACGGGTTAGTTTTACGGTTATGGTAAGATATAGGGTTACAGTACGGGTTAGGGTTAAGGTGAGGGTTAGTGTTCTGTTTAGAGTATGGTTATGGTTATTGTTAGGGGTAATGTACGGGTTAGGCTTAGGGTTAGGTTTAAGGTTAGGATATGGGTGTGGGTTAGGTTTAGCGTATGGGATATGTTTAGCGTACGGGTTAAGTTTAGGGTTCCCGTTAGGTTTAAGTTACGGGTTAGGGTTCGGGTACGGGTACGGGTTAGGTTTAGAGTGCAGGTTAGGGTTAGGGTTAGGGTTAGTGTAAGGGTTAGGGTTAGGTTTAGTGTCAGGGTTAGGGTTAGTGTTAGGGTACGTATTAATGTTAGGGTTGGGGTTCGGGTACGGGTTAGTTTTAGAGTTAAGGTACGGGTTAGGGTTATGGTTAAGGTTAAGGTTATGGTTAGGGTATAGGTTAGGGTTAGGTTACGGTTAAGGTTTATGGTTTTGGTTAGGGTTAGGGTTAAGTTTAGGGTGCGGGTATGGGTTAGGGTTAGGGTTAGAGTACGGGTTTGGGTTAGTGTTAGGGTACGGGTTAGGTTTACCGCCCGGGTACGGGTTAGGGTAAAGGTTAGGGTTTGTGTTAGGGTTAGGGGTTATATTTAGGGTTAGGGTTAGGCTACGGGTAGGGTTAGTGTACGGGTTAGGTTTACGGTTAGGGTTCGGGTTAGTGTTAGGGTACGGGTTAGGGTTAGTGTACGGATAGGGTTAGTGTTAGGGTTAGGGTTACGTTACAGGTTAGGGTTAGGCTTAGGTTACAGGATAGGGTTAGTGTATGGGTTAAGTTTAGTGTTAGGTTAGGTTTAGGTTATGGGTTAGTGTTAGGGTACGGGTTAGGTTTAGGTTTAGGTGAGGGTTAGGGTTAGGGTTAGGGGTAGCGTTAGGATTAGGGTACGGGTTAGGGTTAGGTTTAGGGTCAGGGTTAGCGTTTGGGATAGGGTTATGGTAAGGGTTAGGGTTAGGGTTTGGGTTAGGGTATGGGTTAGTTTTAGGGTTATGTACAGGTCAGGGTTACGGTTAAGGTTAGGTTTAGGGTTAGTTTATGGGTTAGGGTTACGTTACGGTAAAGGGTTATGGTTAGGGTTAGGGTTAGGGCTACTTTTAGGGTGCGGGTTAGGGTTAGGTTTAGAGCTAGGGTATTGGTTAGGGTTAGGGTAAAGGTTCCGGACAGGGTTGGGTACGGGTTAGGTCAAGGGTTAGGGTTAGGTTTTAGTGTACGGGTTAGGGTTAGGGTTAGATTTAGGGTTAGGTTTAGAGTATGGGTTAGGCTTATGGTATGGGTTAGGATTAGGATTAGGGTCAGGGTTAGGGTTAGGTTAGGGTACGAGTTATGTTTAGGGTTAGGTTTGGGGTACGATTAGGGTTAGGGTTAGTATACGGGTTAGGTTTAAGGTACGGGTTAGGGTTAGGGTTAGGGTCAGGGTTAGGTTTAGAGTTAGGGTTAGGGTTAGAGTACGGTTAGGTTTTGTTTTAGGGTTAGGCTTATGGTTAGTGTACGGATAGGGTTAGGGTTAGAGTTAGGGTTAGGCTACAGGTTAGTATTAGGGTTAGGGTACGGGTTAGAGTTAGGTTTAAGTCTGGGTTACGGTTAGGGTATGGGTTAGGTTTGGTTTAGGGTCAGGGTTAAGGTTAGGGATAGGGTTATGATACGGGTTAGGGTTAGGGTTGGGGTTAGGGTACGGTTAGTTTTAGGGTTAGGATATGGGTTAGGGTTAGGGTACGGGTTAGGGTTAGCGTTCGGGTTGTGGTATGGGTTAGGGTTAGGGTTGGGGTTAGTTTTAGGGTACGGGTTAGGTTTAGGGTTATGGTACGGGTTAGGGTTACAGTACGGGTTAGGGTTAGGGTTAGTGTTAGTGTTAGGGTTAGGGATCGAGTACGGGTTAGGGTTAGTGTTAGGGTTAGGGAAAGGTTTAGGGTTAGAGTTAGGGTACGGGATAGGGTTAGGGTTAGGTTTAGGGTTAGGGTTAGGGTTAGGGTTAGAGTACGGCGTAGGGTTAGTGTTAGGGTTAGGGTTAGGGTTAATGTACGCGTTAGGCTTAGGGTTAGGTTTAGGGTTAGGTTACGGGTTAGTGTTAGGTTTAGGGTACGGGATAGGGTTAGCGTACGGGTTAAGTTTAGGGTTAGGGTTAGGTTTAGGTTACGGGTTAGGGTTAGGGTACTGGTTAGGGTTAAGTTTAGGTTGCGGGTTAGGGTTAGGGTTAGGGTTAGTGTACGGGATAGGGTTAGGTTTAGGGTCAGGGTAAGGGTTAGGGTTAGTATTAGGGTTTGGGTTAGGGTTAGGGTTGGGGTTAGGGTACGGGTTAGTTTTAGGGTTAGGGTATGGGTTAGGTTTACTTTTAAAGTAAGGGTTAGGGTTAGGGTGTGTGTTAGGTTTAGGGTACAGTTTAGGTCTAGGGTTAGTGTTAGGTTTAGGGTGTGGGTTAGGGTTAGGCATCGGGTTAGGAATAGGGTACGGGTTAGGGTTAGCGTTAGGATTATGGTATGGGTTAGGGTTAGGCTTGGGGTTCGTGTTAGGGTATGGGTTAGGGTTAGGGTACGGGTTAGGTCTAGGATTAGGTTTAGGTTTAGGATGCGGGTTAGGGTTAGGGTTAGGGTATGGGATTAGGTTTAGGGTTACGGTCAGAGTTAGGGTTAGGTTTAGGGTTAGGGTTAGGGTTAGGGTATGGGTTCGGGTTACGGCATGAGTTAGGGTTAGGGTTAGGGTTAGGTTTGGTGTTAGGGTTATAGTAGGGGGTTAGGTTTAGTGTTAGGGTTAGGTTTAGGGTTAGAGAACGGGTTAGGTTTAGTGTTAGGGTTATGGTTAGTGTTAGGTTTAGGGTTAGGGTTAGAGTACGGGATAGGGTTAGGATTAGGGTTAGGGTTAGTTTAGAGTACGGGTTAGGGTTAGTGTTAGGGTTAAGGTTAGGTTTAGGGTACGTTTAGGGTTAGGGTTAGGGTTCGGGTTAGTGTTAGTGTACGGGTTAGGGTTAGGGTTATGGTTATGGTTAGTTTAGGTTTACGGTATGGTTTAGTGTTAAGTTTACGGTACGGGATAGGTTTAGGGTACGTGTTAGGTCTAGGGTTAGGGTTAGGTTTAGTGTGAGGGTTAGGGTTAGGGTTAGGGTTAGGGTACGTGTTAGGGTTAGGGTTTGGGTACGGGTTAGGGTTACGTTTAGGGTTAGGGTATGGGTAGGTTTAGGGTTAGGGTAAGGGTTAGTGTTAGGGTACGGGTTAGTGTTATGGTACGGGTTAGGGTTAGGGTTGGGGTTAGGGTATGGTTTAGTTTTAGGTTTAGGTTAAGGTTTAGGGTTACGGTTAAGGTTAGGATTAGGGTTAGGGTATGGGTTAGGGTTAGGTTACGGTTAAGGGTTATGGTTTGGGTTAGGGTTAGGATTAAGTTTAGGGTGCGGGTTTGGGTTAGGGTTAGGGTTAGACTACTGGTTTGGGTTAGTGTTAGGGTACGGGTTAGGTTTACCATTTGGGTACGGGATAGGGTAAGGGTTAGGCTTAGGGTTAGGGTTAGGGGTTAGGGATAAATTTAGGGTGAGGCTACAGGTAGGTTTAGGGTACGGGTTAGGTTTAGGGTTAGGGTTAGTGTTAGTGTACGGGTTAGGGTTAGGGTTAGTGTTAGGGTTACGGTACGGGTTTGGATTAAGGCTGGGGTGTGGGATAGGGTTAGTGTACCTGTTAGGTCTAGGGTTAGGGTTAGGTTTAGTGTGCGGGTTAGGTTTAGGGTTAGGGTTAGGGTACGTGTTAGGAATAGGGTTTGGGTACGGGTTAGCATTACGTTTAGGGTTAGGGTACGGATTAGGTTTAGGGTTAGGGTTAGGGTACGGTTTAGGGTTAGGGTACGGGTTAGGGTTTGGTTTAGGGTCAGGGTTAGGGTTAGGTTATGTTTAGGGTTAGGGTTAGGGTACGGGTTAGCGTTACTGTACGGGTTAGGGTTAGGGTTAGGGTTACGGTACGGGTTAGGGTTAGGGTATGGTTTAGGGTTAGGATTAGGGTCAGGTATAGGGTTAGGTTTTGGGTACGGGTTACGGTTACGTTTAGGGTTAGGGTACGGGTTAGGTTTAGGTTTAGTGTAAGGGTTAGTGTTAGGGCACGGGTTAGTGTTAGGGTACGGGTTAGGTTTAGTGTTAGGGTTGGGTACGAGTTTGGATTACGGTACGATTTAGGGTTAGGGTTAGGGTTAGGTTTAGGGTTAGGGTTATAGTAGGGGGTTATGGTTAGTTTTAGGGTTAGGTTTAGGGTTAGAGAACGGGTTAGGGTTACGTTTAGGGTTAGGTTTAGGGTTAGAGTACGGGTTAGGGTTAGGTTTAGGGTTAAGGTTAGGGTTAGATTACGGGTTTGGGTTAGTGTTAGGGTATGGGTTAGGTTTACCGTTTTGATACGTGTTAGGGTCAGGGTTAGGGTTAGGGTTAGGTTTAGGGTTAGGGGTTAGGGTTAGACTTAGTGTTAGGCTACGGGATAGCATTAGAGTACGGGTTAGGTTTAGGTTTAGGGTTAGGGTTAGGTTTATGGTTATAGTACGGGTTAGGTTTAGATTTAGGGTTAGGTTTAGGTTTAGAGTACAGGTTAGGGATAGTGTTAGGGTTAGTGTTAGGGTTAGGGTTTGGGTACGGGTTAGGGTTAGGGTTAGAGTACGGGGTAGGGTTAGTGTTAGTGTTAGGGTTAGGGTTAGAGTACGGGTTTGGGTTAGTGTTAGGGTACGGGTTAGGTTATTCGTTTTGGTACATGTTAGGGTATGGGTTAGGGTTAGGGTTAGATTTAGGGTTAGGTTTAGGTTTAGTGGACGGTTTAGGGATAGTGTTAGGGTTAGGTTTAGGATTAGGTTACGGGTTAGGGTTCAGGTACGGGTTAGGATTAGGTTTAGGTGCGGGTTAGCGTTAGGGTTAGGGTTAGGGTTAGGTTTAGGTGCGGGTAAGGGTTAGGGTTAGGGTTAGGGGTTAGGGTTAGAGTTAGGGTTAGGCTACGGGTAGGGTTAGGGTACGGGTTATGGTTATGGTTAGGGTAAGGGTTAGGGGTAGGGTACGTGTTAGGTTTAGATTTTGGGTACGGGTTAGGGTTACATTTAGGGTTAGGGTACGGGTTAGGTTTAGGATTAGGGTTAGGTTTAGGGTACGCGTTAGGGTTACTGTACGGGTTAGGGTTATGGTTATTGTTAGGGTTAGGTTTAGAGTATGGGTTTGGGTTAGTGTTAGGGTACGGGTTAGGTTTACCGTTTGGGTACGGGTTAGGGTAATGGTTAGGGTTAGGGTTAGGGTTAGGGGTTAGGGTTAGAGTTACTGGTAGGATACAGGTAGGGTTAGGGTACGGGTTAGGGTTAGGGTTAGGGTTAGGGTTAGTGTTAGGGTTACGGTACCGGTGAGGGTTAAGGTTAGGGTACGGTATCGGTGTAGTGTACGTGTTAGGTCTAGGGTTAGGGTTAGGTTTAGTGTGCGGGTTAGGGTTAGGGTTAGGTTAGGGCACGTGTTAGGGTTAGGGTTTGGGTACGGGTTAGCGTTACGTTTAGGGTTAGGGTACGTTTTCGTTTTAGGGTTAGGGTGAGGGTACGGTTTAGGGTTAGGTTCCGGGTTAGTGTTAGGTTTAGGGTACGGGTTAGTGTTACTGTACCGGTTAGGGTTAGGGTTAGTGTTAGGGTTATAGTACGGGTTAGCTTTAGAGTTAGGGTTAGGTTTAGGGATAGATTACGTGTTAGGGTTAGTGTTAGGATTAGGGTCAGTGTTAGGGTACGGGTTAGGGTTAGAGTACGGGTTAGGGTTAGGTTTAGGTTTAGGTTTAAGGTTAGAGTACGGTTTAGGGTTAGTGTTAGTGTTAGGGTTAGTGTTAGTGTTAGTGTATGGATAGTGTTAGGGTTAGGGTTAGGCTACGGGTTAGGGTTAGGTTTAGGGTACGGGATAGGTTTAGCGTACGGGTTAAGTTTAGGGTTAGGGTTAGGTTTAGGTTCCGGGTTAGGGTTAGGGTTAGGTGCGGGTTAGGGTTAGGGTTAGTGTACGGTTAGGGTTAGGGTTAGGGTTAGTGATAGGGTTATGGTACGGGTTAGGGTTAGGGTTGGGATTAGGGTACGGGTTAGTTTTAGGTTTAGGGTATGGGTTAGGGTTACGGTTAAAGTTAGGGTTAGGGTATGGGTTAGGGTTAGGGTACGGGTAAGGGTTATGTTTAGGATTAGGATTAGCTTTAGTTTAGGGAGCGGGTTATGGTTAGTGTTAGGGTTAGCGCTAGGGAATGGTTTAGGGTAACTGTTAGGGTTTGGGTACGGGTTAGGGTGAGGGTTAGATTATGGGATAGGGTTGGGGATGGGTTAGGTCAAGGGTTAGGGTTAGGTTTAGGGTACGGGTTAGGGTTAGGGTTTGGATTAAGGTTAGGTTTAGGGTATGGGTTAGGCTTAGGGTATGAGTTAGGTTTAGGGTTAACGTCAGTGTTAGGGTTAGGGTTAGCGTTAGGTTACAGTTTAGGGTTAGGTTTAGGGTACGGTTTAGGGTTAGGGTTACGGTTAGAGTACGGGTTTGGTTTAGGGTACCGGTTAGGGTTAGGTTTAGGGTCAGGGTTAGGGTTAAGGTTAGGATACGAGTTAGGGTTAGTGTTTGGGTATGGGTTAGGGTTAGGGTATTGGTACGGGTTAGGGTTACAGTACAGGTTAAGGTTAGGGTGAGGGTTAGGGTTAGGTTTAGAGTACGGGTTAGGGTTAGTGTTAGGGTTAGGTTTAGGGTTAGGGTACGGGTTAGGGTTAGGGTTAGGGTTAGAGTACGGGGTAGGTTTGTGTTAGGGTTAGGGTTAGGGTTAATGTATGGGTTAGGCTAAGGGTTAGGTTTAGCGTTAGGATACGGGGTAGGGTTAGGTTTAGAGTATGGGATAGGGTTAGCCTACAGGTTAAATTTGGGTTAGGGTTAGGTTTAGGGCGCGGGTTAGGGTTAGGGTTAGGTTTAGTGTAAGTGATAAGGTTAGGTTTAGGGTCTGGGTTAGGGTTAGGGTTAGTTTTAGGGTACGGGTTAGGGTTAGGGTTGGGTTCAGGGTACGGGTTAGTTTAGGGTTACGATACGGGTTAGCGTTATGATTAAGGTTAGGGTTAGGGTTAAGGTATGGGTTAGGGTTAGGTTATGGTTAAGGGTTATGGTTTGGGTTAGGGTTAGGGTTAAGTTTAGGGTGCTGGTTAGGGTTAGGGTAGGGTTAGGGTTAGATTACGGGTTTCGGTTAGTGTTAGGGTACGGGTTAGGTTTACCGTTTGGGTACGGCTTAGGGAAAGGGTTAGGGTTAGGGTTAGGGGTTAGAGTTAGAGTTACGGTTAGGCTACGGTTAGGGTTAGGGTACGGGTTAGGGTTAGGTTTAGGGTTCGGGTTAGGGTTAGTGTACGGCTTAGGGTTAGGGTTAGGGTTAGTGTTAGGGTTACAGTACAGGCTAGGGTTAAGGTTAAGTTACGGGATAGGGTTAGTGTACATGTTAGGTCTAATGTTAGGGTTAAGTTTAGTGTGCGGGTTAGGGTTAGGGATAGGGTACGTGTTAGGGTTAGATTTTGGGTACGTGTTAGGCTTATGTTTAGGGTTACGGTGCAGGTTAGGTTTAGGGTTAGGGTAAGTGTTAGTGTTAGGTTGCGGGTTAGGGTTAGATTATGGGTTAGGGTTAGGTTTAGGGTTAGGGTTAGGGTTAGGGTATGGGTTAGGGTTAGTGTTAGGGTTAGGGTTAGGGTTAGTGTACGGATAGGGTTAGGGTTAGCATTAGTGTTAGGGTACGGGTTCGGTTTAGGGTACAGGATAGGGTTAGTGTACGGGTTAAGTTTAGGGTTAGTGTTAGGTTTAGGTTACGGGTTAGGGTTAGGGTACGGGTTAGGGTTAGGTTTAGGGTTGGTGTTAGGGTTAGGGTTAGGGTACGGGTTAGGGTTACGGTACAGTTTATGGTTAGTGTTAGAGTTAGATTTACGGTTAGTGTACGGGTTAGGGTTAGGTTTAGGGAACGGGTTAGGGATAGGTAACGGGTTAGGGTTAGGAGTAGGGTATGGGTTAGTTTTAGGGTTAGGCTTAGGTTTAGGTTTAGGGTTAGTGTACGGGTTAGGGTTACGGTTAAGTTATGGGTAACGGTACGGTTTTGTGTTATGGTACGGGTTAGGGTATGGGTTTGGTTTAGTGTTAGGGTACGTGTAGGTTTACTGTTGGGTACGGGTTACGGTAGGGTTAGTGTTAGGGTTAGGGTTAGGGGTTAGGGATAATATTAGGCTCGGGATAGGGTTAGGTTACAGTTTAGGGTACGGTTTAGGGTTATGGTTAGTGTATGTGAATGGGTATGGGTTGGGTTTAGGGTTAGGGTTAATGCTGGTTTAGGGTGCAGGTTAGGGTTAAGGTTAGGGTACGGGATAGGGTTAGTGTACATGTTCGGTCTAGGATTTGGGTTAGGTTTAGTGTGCGGGTTAGAGTTAGGGTTAGGGTTAGGGTACTAGTTAGGGTTAGGATTTGGATATGGTTTTGGGTTACGTTTAGGGTTAGTGTATGGGTTAGGTTTAGGGCTAGGGTTAGGATAAGGTTTAGGGTTAGGGTACGGGTTAGGTTTATGGTTAGGGTCAGTGCTAGGGTTAGGTTTAGGGTAAGGAATAGGTTACGAGTTAGTGTACGGGTTAGTTTTAGGGTTAAGGTACGGGTTAGGGTTAGGGTTAAATTTAGGGTTAGGGTTAGGGTGTAGGTTATGGTTAGGGTACGGTTAAGGGTTATGGTTAGGGTTAGGTTTATGGTTAAGTTTAGGGTGCGGTTTAGGGTTAGGGTTAGGGTTAGGGTTAGAGTACGGGTTTGGGTTAGTGTTAGGGTATGGGTTAGGTTTACCATTTAGGTACGGTTTAGGGTAAGGGTTAGGGTTAGGGTTAGGGTTAGGGGTTAGGGTTAGAGTTAGTGTTAGGCTACGGGATCGGGTAGAGTATGGGTTACGGTTAGGTTTAGGGTTAGGGTTAGGGTTATAGTACGGGTTAGGGTTAGAGTTTGGGTTAGGTTTAGGGTTAGAGTACGGGTTAGGGATAGTGTTAGGTTTAGGGTTAGTGTTAGGGTACGGGTTAGGGTTAGAGTACGGGTTAGGGTTAGGTTTAGGGTTAGGGTTAGTGTTAGAGTACGGGTTAGGGTTAGTGTTAGGGTTAGGGTTAGTGTTAGGGTTAGAGTACGCATAGTGTTACGGTTAGGGTTAGGGTTAGGGTACGGGTTAGGGTTAGGTTTAGGGTACGGGATACGGTTAGGGTAAGGGTTAGGGTTAGGTTTAGGTTTAGTGTCAGGTTTAGCATTATGGATAGGGTTAGGTTACGGGTTAGGGTTAGGTTTGGGGTTAGGGTACGGGTTAGTTTTAGGGTTAGGGTACGGGTCAGCGTTATGGTTAAGGTTAGGGTTAGGGTTAGGGTATGGGTTAGGGTTAGGGTACGGGTAAGGGTTATGTTTAGGGTTAGGGTAAGGTTTAGGTTTAGGGGACGGGTTTGGTTTTTGGTTAGGGTTAGCACTAGGTTATGGGTTAGGTTTAATGTTAGGTTTTGAGTACGTGTTAGGTTTAGGGTTTGGGTACGGTATAGGTATGGGTACAGGTTAGGTCAAGGGTTAGGGTTAGGTTTAGGGTACGGGTTAGGTTTAGGGTTAGGTTTAGGGTTAGGGTTAGGGTATGTGTTAGGGTTAGGTTTAGGGTCAGGGTTAGGGTTAGGGTTAGTGTACGGGTTAGGGTTAGGTTTAGGGTACGGGTTAGGGTTAGGGTTAGGGGTAGGGTACGGTTGTAGGTTTAGGGTACACGTTAGGGTTAGGTTTACGTGCGGGTTAGGGTTAGGGTTAAGTACGGTTTAGTGTTAGGTTTAGGGTCAGGTTTAGGGTTAGTGATAGGGTTATTGTACGGGTTAGGGTTAGGTTTGGGGTTAGGGAATGGGTTAGGGTTAGGGTTAGCGTACGGTTAGGGTTAGTGTTAGGGTTACGGTTAGAGTACGGGTTAGGGTTAGTGTTAGGGTTAGGGTTAGATTTAGGGTAAGGGTTATGGTTAGGGTTAGGGTTAGCTTTAGGTTTGGGTGCGGGTTAGGGTTAGGGTTAGGGTTAGGGTTAGTGTTAGGGTTAGCGCTCGGGAATGGGTTAGTCTTGCAGTTAGGTTTTGGGTACGGGTTAGTTTAGTGTTAGGTTACGGGATACGGTTGGGTACGGGTTAGGTCAAGGGTTAGGTTTAGGTTTAGGGTACAGGTTATGGTTATGGTTAGGATTAGGTTTAGGTTTAGGGTATGGGTTAGGCTTAGGGTACGGGTTAGTGTTAGCGTCAGGCTTAGGGTACGGGTTAGGGTTAGCGTCGGTGTTAGGGTTAGGTTTAGCGTTAGGTTACAGGTTAGGGTTAGGTTAGGGTACGGGTACGGGTTAGGGTTAAGGTCAGGGTTAGGGTTAGGGTACGAGTTAGGGTTAGGTTTAGGGTATGGGTTAGTGTTAGGGTATTGGTATGGGTTAGTGTTACAGTACGGGTTATGGTAAGGGTGAGGGTTAGGGTTAGATTTAGAGTACGGTTAGGGTTAGTGTTAGGCTTAGGGTTAGAGTACTGGTTAGGGTTAGTGCTAGGGTTAGGGTTAGGGTTAGTTTTAGAGCACGGGAAAGGGTTGGTTACGGGTTAGGGGAAGGTTTAGGGTTAGGTTTAGGTTACAGGTTAGGGTTAGGGTTAGGTTTAGGGTGCGGGTTAGGGTTAGGGTTAGGGTTAGTGTAAGGGTTAGGGTTAGGTTAAGGGTCAGGTTTAGGGTTAGGGTTAGGGTTAGTGTTCAGTGTATGGTTAGGGTTGGGGTTAGGGTACGGGTTAGTTTAGGGTTAGGGTACGGGTTAGGGTTATGGTTAAGGTTAGGTTTAGGTTGAGGGTGTGGGTTAGGGTTAGGTTACGGTTAAGGGTTATAGTTTGGGTTAGGTTTAGGGTTAAGTTTAGGGTGCGGGTTAGGGTTAAGGTTAGGTTTAGGGTTAGGGTTAGAGTACGGGTTTGGTTTAGTGTAAGGGTACGGATTAGGTTTACCATTTGGGTACGGGTTAGGGTAAGGGTTAGGGATAGGGTTAGGGTTAGAGTTAGGCGTTAGTGTTAGAGTTAGGGTTAGGCTGGGTGTAGGGTTAGTGTACAGTTAGGGTTAGGGTTAGCGTTCTGGTGAGGGTTAGAGTACGTGTTAGGGTTAGGGTTAGAGGTAGGGTTAGTGTTAGGTTTACGGTACAGGATAGGGTTAGTGTACGTGTTAGGTCTAGGGTTAGGGTTAGGTTTAGTGTGCGGGTTAGGGTTAGGGTTAGGGTTAGGGTTAGGGTTAGGGTACGTGTTAGGGTAAGGGTTTGGGTACAGTTTAGTGTTAGGGTACGGGTTAGGGTTAGGGTTAGGATTAGGGTACTGGTTACGGTTAGGGTACGTGATAGGGTTAGTGTTAGGGTGAGTGTTAGGGTATGGGTTAGGGTTAGGGTACGGGTTAGGTCTAGGGTGATGGTTTAGTTTAGGATGCGGGTTATTGTTAGGGTTAGGGTACGGGATTCGGGTTAGTGTTAGGGTTAGTGTTACAGTTAAGTTTAGTTTTAGGGTTACGGTTAGGGTATGGGTTAAGTTAACGGTGCGAGTTTCGGTTAGGGTTAGGTTTAGGTTACGGGTTAGGGTTAGGGTTAGGGTTAGGGTTAGAGTACGGGGTAGGGTTAGTGTTAGGGTTAGGGTTAGGGTTAATGTACGGGTTAGCTTAGGGTTAGGTTAGGGTTAGGATATGGGTTAGGGTTATGTTTAGGGTACGGATTGGGTTAATGTACGGGCTAAGTTTAGGGTTAAGGTTAGGTTTATGTTTCGGGTTAGGGTTAGGGTATGGGTTAGGGTTAGGTTTAGGGTGCGGGTTAGGGTTAGAGTTAAGATTAGTGTAAGGGTTAGGGTTAGGTTTAGTGTCAGGGTTAAGGTTAGGGTTAGTGTTAGTGTACAGGTTATGGTTAGAGTTAGGGTTAGGGTACGGGTTAGTTTTAGGGTTATGGTACGGTTTGGGTTACGGTTAAGGTTAGGGTTAGTGTTAGGGTTAGGGTTAGTGTTAGGGTTAGGATACGGGTTAGGACTAGGGTTAGGGTACGGGATAGGGTTAGGGTACGGGTTATGTCTAGGGTTAGGGTTAGGTTTACGGTGCGGGTTACAGTTAGGCCCTGGGTTAGTTTTAGGGTACGGGTTAGGGTTAGGGTGTTGGTTAGGGTTATGGTTAGTGTACGGGTTAGGGTTAGGGTTAATGTTAGGGTTACTGTACGGGTTAGTGTTAGGGTACGCGTTAGGGTTAGGCTATGGGTTAGGTCTAGGGTTAGGGTTAGGTTTAGGATGCGGGTTAGGGTTAGGGTACGGGATTAGGGTTAGGTTTAGGGTCAGGGTTAGGGTTAGGTCTAGCTTTAGGGTTAGGGTTGGGTACGGGTTCGGTTAACGGTACGAGTTAGGGTTAGGGTAAGGGTTAGATTTAGGGTTATGATTATGTAGGGAGTTAAGGTTAGTGTTAGGGTTATGGATAGTGTTAGGGTTAAGTTTAGAGTACGGGTTAGGGTTAGGATTAGGTTTAGGGTTAGGTTTAGAATACGGGATAGGGATAGTGTTAGGGTTAGGGTTAGGGTTAGGGTTAGCGTTAGGGTTAGTGTGTGGTTAGGGTTAGGCTTAGAGTCAGGGTTAGGGTTAGGGTTAGTGTTAGTGTACACGTTAAGGTTAGGGTTGCGGTTAGGGTACGGGGTAGTTTTAGTGTTAGGGTACGAGTTAGGGTTACGGTTAAGGTTAGGGCTAGGGTTAGGGTATGGGTTAGGGTTAGGTTACGGTTAAGAGTTATGGTTTGCGTTAGGGTTAGGGTTAAGTTTATGGTGCGGGTGAGGGTTAGGGTTAGGGTTAGGGTTAGGGTTAGGTTTAGAGTACGGGTTTGGGTTAGTGTTAAGGTACGTGTTAGGTTTACCGTTTGGGTATGTGTTAGGGTAATGGTTAGGGTTAAGGTTAGGGTTAGGGGTTAGGGTTAGTGTTAGGGTTAGGCTACGGGAAGGGTTATGGTACGAGTTAGGGTTAGGTTTAGGGTTAGGTTTAGTGTTAGAGTACTGGTTTGTGTTAGTGTTAGGGTACGGGTTAGGTTTACCGTTTGGGTACGGGTTAGGGTAAGGGTTAGGGTTAGGGTTAGGGGTTAGGGTTAGAGTTAGGTTTAGGCTACGGGTAGGTTAGGGTACGGGTTAGGGTTAGGGTTAGGGTTAGTGTTAGGATTACGTTACGAGTTAGGGTTAAGTTTAGGGTACGGGATAGGGTTAGTGTAGGTGTTAGGTCTAGGGTTAGGGTTAGGTTTAGTGTGCGGGTTAGGGTTAGGGTTAGGGTACATGTTAGGGTTAGGGTTTGGGTACCGGTTAGGGTTACATTTAGGGTTAGGGTATGGGTTAGGTTTAGGGTTAGGGTACGGGTTAGGGTTAGGTTTAGGGTCAAGGTTAGGGTTAGGTTTAGGGTTAGGGTTAGTGTTAGGGTACGCGTTAAGGTTACTGTACGGGTTAGGGTTAGAGTTAGGGTTAGGTTTAGGGTTAGAGTATGGGGTAGGGTTATTGTTAGGGTTAGGGTTAGTGTTAGGGTACGGGTTAGGGTTTAAGTACGGGTTAGGGTTAGAGTTAGGGTTAGGTTTAGAGTTAGAATACGGGTTATGGTTAGTGTTAGGGTTAGGATTAGTGTTAGGGTACGGGTTAGGGTTAGGGTATGGGTTAGGGTTAGGGTACGGGTTAGGGTTAGAGTACGGGTTAGGGTTATGTTTAGGGTTAGGGTGAGGGTTAGAGTACGGATAGGGTTATGGTTAGGGTTAGAGTACGGGTTAGGGTTAGCGTTACGGGTTATGGTGAGGGTTAGATTTAGGGTACGGGTTAGGGTTAGGCGTAGGTTATGGGTTAGGTTTAGGGTTAGGGTTAGTGTTAGGGTTAGGGTTATGCAACGTCTTAGGGTTCAGGTTAGGGGTAGGGATAGCGTACGGGTTTGTGTATGGGTTAGGGTTAGGTTTAAGGTACGGGTAACGGTACAGGTTAGGGTTAGGGTACGGGTACGGGTTAGGGTTAGGTTTAGGGTGTGTGTTAGGGTTAGGAATCGGGTTAGGGTTAGGGTTAGGGTTAGTGTTAGGGTTAGGGTATGGGTTAGGGTTAGGGTTAGTGTACGGTTTAGGGTTAGGGTTAAGGTTAGTGTTAGGGTTAGGGTACGGGTTAGGGTTAGGGTTAGGGCCACGGTTAGGGTTAGGGATAGGGTACGAGTTAAGGTTAGGGTTAGGTTTAGGTTACGGGTTAGGGTGAGAGTACGGGTTAGGTTTAGGATTAGGGTCAGGTTTAGGGTTAGGGGTAGGGTACGGGTTTAGGGGTAGGGGTAGGGTATGGGTGAGGTTTCGGGTTAGTGTTAGGGCTAGGTTTATGGTATGGGTTAGTGTACAGGTTAGGGTTAGAGTTAGTGTTAGGGTACGGGTTAGGGTTAGGGTTGGGATTAGGGTACGGGTTAGTTTTAGGGTTAGGGTACGGGTTAGTGTTATGGTTAAGGTTAGGGTTAGGGTTAGGGTATGGGTTAGGGTAGGTTACGGATAAGGGTTATGGTTTGGGTTAGGGTTAGGGTTAAGTTTAGTGTGCAGGTTAGGGTTAGGTACGGTTTAGGGTTAGGTTTAGGGTCAGGGTTATGGTTAGTGATAGGGTTATTGTACGGGTTAGGGTTAGGGTTGGGGTTAGGGAATGGGTTAGGGTACGGGTTAGGGTTAGTGTACGGGTTAGGGTTAGTGTTAAGGTTAGGGTTAGTGTTAGGTTTAGGATATGGGTTAGGACTAGGGTTAGGGTACGGGATAGGGTTAGGGTACGGGTTATGTCTAGGGTTAGGGTTAGGTTTGCTCTGCGGGTTAGAGTTAGGCCCTGGGTTAGGGTTAGGGTACGGTTTATGGTTAGGGTATGGGTTAGGGTTATGGTTAGTGTATGAGTTAGGGTTAGGGTTAGGGTTAGGGTACGGGTTAGTGTTAGGGTACGGGTTAGGGTTAGGCTACCGATTAGGTCTAGGTTTAGGGTTAGGTTTAGGTTGTGAGTTAGGGTTAGGGTTAGGGTACGGGATTAGTGTTAAGGTTAGGGTCAGGGTTCGGGTTAGGTTTAGGGTTAGGGTTAGGGTTGGGTACGGGTTCGGGTTACGGTACGATTTAGGGTTAGGTTAAGGGATAGGTTTAGGGTTAGGATTATAGTAGGGGGTTAAGGTTAGTGTTAGGGTTACATTTAGGGTTAGAGTACTGGTTAAGGTTAGTGTTAGGGTTATGGTTAGTTTTAGGGTTAGGGTTAAGTTTAGAGTACGGGATAGGGTTAGGATTAGTGTTAGGGTTAGGTTTAGAGTACGGGATGGGGTTAGTGTTAGGGTTACGGTTAGGGTTAGTGTTAGTGTACGGTTAGGGTTAGGTTTAGGGTCAGGTTTAGGGTTAGGGTTAGTGTTAGTGTACGCATTAATGTTAGATTTGGGGTTAGGGTACGGGTTAGTTTTAGGGATAGGGTACGAGTTAGGTTTATGGTTAAGGTTAGGGTTAGGGTTAGGGTATGGGTTAGGGTTAGGTTACGGTTAAGGGTTATGGTTTGGGTTAGGGTTAGAGTTAAGTTTAGTGTGCGGGTTAGGGTTAGGTACGGTTTAGGGTTAGGTTTAGGGTCAGGGTTAGGGTTAGTGATAGGGTTATTGTACGGGTTAGGGTTAGGGTTGGGGTTAGGGAATGGGTTAGGGTACGGGTTAGGGTTAGTGTACGGGTTAGGGTTAGTGTTAAGGTTAGGGTTAGTGTTAGGTTTAGGATATGGGTTAGGACTAGGGTTAGGGTACGGGATAGGGTTAGGGTATGGGTTATGCCTAGGGTTAGGGTTAGGTTTACTCTGCGGGTTAGAGTTAGGCCCTGGGTTAGGGTTAGGGTACGGTTTATGGTTAGGGTATGAGTTAGGGTTATGGTTAGTGTATGAGTTAGGGTTAGGTTTAGGGTTAGGGTACGGGTTAGTGTTAGGGTACGGGTTAGGGTTAGGCTACCGATTAGGTCTAGGTTTAGGGTTAGGTTTAGGTTGTGAGTTAGGGTTAGGGTTAGGGTACGGGATTAGTGTTAAGGTTAGGGTCAGGGTTCGGGTTAGGTTTAGGGTTAGGTTAGGGTTGGGTACGGGTTCGGGTTACGGTACGATTTAGGGTTAGGTTAAGGGTTAGGTTTAGGGTTAGGATTATAGTAGGGGGTTAAGGTTAGTGTTAGGGTTACATTTAGGGTTAGAGTACTGGTTAAGGTTAGTGTTAGGGTTATGGTTAGTTTTAGGGTTAGGGTTAAGTTTAGAGTACGGGATAGGGTTAGGATTAGAGTTAGGGTTAGGTTTAGAGTACGGGATAGGGTTAGTGTTAGGGTTACGGTTAGGGTTACTGTTAGTGTATGGTTAGGGTTAGGTTTAGGGTCAGGTTTAGGGTTAGGGTTAGTGTTAGTGTACGCATTAATGTTAGATTTGGGGTTAGGGTACGGGTTAGTTTTAGGGTTAGGGTACGAGTTAGGTTTATGGTTAAGGTTAGGGTTAGGGTTAGGGTATGGGTTAGGGTTAGGTTACGGTTAAGGGTTATGGTTTGGGTTAGGGTTAGGGTTAAGTTTAGGGTGCGGGTTAGGTTTAGGGTTAGGGTTAGGGTTAGGTTTAGAGTACGGGTTTGGGTTAGTGTTAGGGTACGTGTTAGGTTTACTGTTTGGGTACGTGTTATGGTAAGGGTTAGGGTTAGGGTTAGGGGTTAGGTTTAGAGTTAGGGTTAGGCTACGGGAAGGGTTAGGGTATGGGTTAGGGTTAGGGTTTAGGTGAGTGTTAGGATTAGAGTACTGGTTTGGTTTAGTGTTAGGGTACGGGTTAGGTTTACCGTTTGGGTACGGGTTAGGGTAAGGGTTAGGGTTAGGGTTAGGGTTAGGGTTAGTGTTAGGGTTACAGTACGGGTTAGGGTTAAGTTTAGAGTATGGGATAGGGTTAGTGTAGGTGTTAGGTCTAGGGTTAGGGTTAGGTTTAGTGTGCGGGTTAGGGTTAGGGTTAGGGTTAGGGTACGTGTTAGGGTTAAGGTTTGGGTACGGGTTAGGGTTACATTTAGGGTTAGGGTACAGGATAGGTTTCGGGATAGGGTTAGGGTACGGTTTAGGGTTAGGGTACGGGTTAGGGTAAGATTTAGGTTTAAGGTTAGGGTTAGGTTTAGGGTTAGGGTTAGTGTACGCGTTAGGGTTACTGTACGGGTTAGGGTTAGGTTTAGGGTTAGGGTTAGGGTTAAGTTTAGGGTGCTGGTTAGGGTTAGGGTTAGGTTTAGGGTTAGAGTACGGGGTAGGGTTAGTGTTAGGGTTAGGGTAGTGTTAGGGTACGGGTTAGGGTTATATTACGGGTTAGAGTTAGAGTTAGTTTTAGGTTTAGGGTTAGAGTACGGGTTAGGGTTAGTGTTAGGGTTAGGGTTAGGTTTAGGGTACAGTTTAGGGTTAGGTTTAGGGTACGGGATAGGGTTAGTGTACGGGATAAGTTTACGGTTAGGTTTAGGTTTAGGTTACGGGTTAGGGTTAGGGTACGGGTTAGGGTACGGTTTAGGTGCGGGTTAGGGTTAGGGTATAGGTTCGGGTTAGGGTACAGGTAAGGATTATGGTTAGGGTTTGGGTTAGGTTTAGGTTTAGGGTGCGGGTTAGGCTTAGGGTTAGGGTTATGGTTAGCGCTAGGGTATGGGTTAGGGTTACTCTTAGGGTTTGGGTACGGGTTAAGGTTAGGGTTAGGGTACGGGATAGGGTTGTGTAAGGGTTAGGTCAAGGGTTTGGGTTAGGTATAGGGTACGGTATAGGGTTAGGGTTAGGATTAGGGTTAGGTTTAGGGTATGGGTTAGGTTTAGGGTACGGGTTAGTATTAGGGTTAGGGTCAGGGTTGGGGTTAGGTTTAGGGTACGAGTAAGGGTTAGGGTTAGGTTTAGGGTACGGGTTAGGGTTAGGGTTAGGGTTGATTCAGGTTAGGTATAGGGTACGGGTTAGGGTTAGCATAAGCGTTAGTTTTAGGGTACGAGTTAGGGTTAGGGTTAGGGTACGGTTAAGGGTTATGGTTAGGGTTAGGGATAGGGTTAAGTTTAGGGTGCGGTTTAGGGTTAGGGTTAGGGTTAGTGTTAGCGTTAGAGTACGGGTTTGGGTTAGTGTTAGGGTACGGGTTAGGTTTACCGTTTGGGTACGGGTTAGGGTAAGGGTTAGGGTTAGGGTTAGGTTTAGGGGTTAGGGTTAGAGTTAGTGTTAGGCTACGGGATACGGTTAGAGTACGGGTTAGGGTTCGGTTTAGGGTTAGGGTTAGGTTTAGTGTTATATTACGGGTTAGAGTTAGAGTTAGGTTTAGGTTTAGGTTTAGAGTACGGGTTAGTGCTAGTGTTAGGGTTAGGGTTAGTGTTAGGGTATGGGTTAGGGTTAGAGTACGGGTTACATTTACGTTTAGGGTTAGGGTTAGGGTTACAGTACAAGTTAGGGTTAGGGTTAGAGTAGGGATAGGGTTAGGGTTAGGGTTAGGGTTAGGGTTAGGGTTAGGTTTAGGGTACGAGATAGGGTTAGCGTATGGGTTAAGTTTAGGGTTAGGGTTAGGTTTAGGTTATGGGTTAGGGTTAGGGTACAGGTTAGGGTTAGGTTTAGGTGAGGGTTAGGGTTAGGGTTAGGGTACGGGTTAGGGTTAGATTTAGGGTCAGGGTTAGCATTAGGGATAGGGTTAGGGTAAGGGTTAGTTTTCGGATTGGGGTTAGGGTCCGGGTTATATTTAGGGTTAGGGTACGGGTCAGGGTTACGCTTAAGGTTAGGGTTAGGTTTAGGGTTATGGTACGGGTTAGTGTTACAGTACGGGTAAGGGTTAGGGTGAGGGTTAGGGTTAGGGTTAGAGTACGGTTAGGGTTAGGGTTAGGGTTAGGGTTAGAGTATGGGTTAGGTTTAGAGTTAGGCTTAGGGTTAGTGTTAGGGTTAGGGTTAGGGTAATGGTTAGGGTTAGATTTAGGGTTAGGTTTAGAGTACGGGTAGGATTAGTGTTAGGGTTAGGGTTAGGGTTAGGGTTAGGGTTGGGGTTAGGGTACTGGTTAATTTTAGGGTAGGGTACGGGTAAGGGTTACGGTTAAGTTTAGGGTTAGGCTTAGGGTATGGGTTAAGGTTAGGGTACTAGTAAGGCTTATGGTTAGGGTTAGGATTAGGTTTAGGTTTAGGGTGCGGGTTAGTGTTACGGTTAGGGTTAGGGTTAGGATTAACACTAGGGTATGGGTTAGGGTTACTGTTCGGGTTTGGGTACAGGTTACAGTTAGGGTTAGGTTACAAATTAGTGTTGGGTATGGGTTAGGGTTAGGGTTATGGTTAGGGTACGGGTTAGGTTTAGGGATGGGATTTGGGTATGGGTTAGGTTTACAGTACAGTTAGGGTTAGGGTGAGGGTTAGTGTTAGGGTTAGAGTACGGTTTGGGTTAAGGTTAGTATTAGGGTTAGAGTACGGGTTAGGGTTAGGTTTAGGGTACAGGATAGGGTTAGTGTACGGGTTAACTTTGGGGTTAGGGTTAGGTTTAGGTTACGGATTAGGGTTAGGGTATGGGTTAGGGTTAGGTTTAGGTGAGGGTTAGGGTTAGGGTTACGGTACTGGTTAGGTTTAGGGTCAGGGTAGCGTAGGGATAGTTAGGGTATGGGTTAGGACTAGGTTTGGGGTTAGGGTACGGTTTATTTTTAGGGTTAGGGTATGGGTCAGGGTTACAGTTAAGTTTAGGGTTAGGGTGAGGGTTATTGTACGGGTTAGGGTTACAGTACGGTTAGGGTTAGGGTGAGGTTTAGTGTTAGGGTTAGAGTACGGTTAGGTTTAGGGTTAGGGTTATGGTTAGGGTTAGGGTTAGAGTACGGGTTAGGGTTAGTGTTAGGGTTAGGGTTAGGGTTAGGGTACAGGTTAGGGTTAGGGTTTGTGTTAGGGTTAGAGTACTGGGTAGGGTTAGTGTTAGGTTTAGGGTTAGGGTTAGGGTTAGTGGTCGGGTTAGGGTTAGAATTAGGGTTAGGGTTAGAGTACAGGGTAGGGTTAGCGTTAGGGTTAGGGTTAATGTACGGGTTAGGCTTATTGTTAGGTTTAGTGTTAGGTTACGGGTTAGGGTTAGGTTAAGGGTACGGGATAGGGTTAGCGTACGGGTTAAGTTTAGGGTTAGGGTTAGGCTTAGGTTACGGGTTAGGGTTAGGTTAGGTGTGGGTAAGGGTTAGGGTTAGGGTTAGGGTACGGGTTAGGGTTAGGGTTGGGGTTAGGGTACAGGTTAATTTTAGGTTTAGGGTACGGGTCAGGGTTACGGTTAAGTTTAAGGTTAGGGTTAGGTTATGGGTTAGGTTTTGGGTACGGGTAATGGTTAGAGTTAGGGTTAGGGTTAGTTTTAGCGCTAGGGTATGGTTTAGGGTTACTGTTAGGGTTTGGGTATGGGTTAGGGTTAGGGTTAGTTTACGGGTTAGGTCAAGGTTTAGGGTTAAGTTTAGGGTACGGGTTAGGTTTAGGGTTAGGATTAGGGTTGGAGTACGGGGTAGGGTTAGTTTTAGGGTTAGGGTTAGGGTTAGAGTATGGGTTTAGGTTAGTGTTAGGGTATGGGTTAGGTTTACCGTTTGGGTACGGTATACGGTAAGTGTTAGGGTTAGGGTTAGGGTTTGTGTAGGGTTTAGGGTTACGTTTAGGGTTAGGGTACGGGTTAGGTTTAGGGTTAGGATAAGGGTTAGTGTTAGGGTACAGGATAGGTTTAGAGCACGGGTTAGGGTTAGGTTTAGGGTAATGGTTAGGGTTAGAGTACGGGTTAGGGTTAGTGTTAGGGTTAGGGATAGTGTACGGATAGGGTTAGGGTTAGGGTTAGGTTAGGGTACGGGTTAGGGTTAGGTTTAGGGTACGATTTAGGGTGAGGTTTAGGGTTAGGGTACAGGTTAGGTTTATGGTACGGGTTAGGGTTAGGGTTATGGTCAGGGTTAGGATTAGGGATAGGGTACGAATTAGGGTTAGGGTTAGGGTACGGGTTAGGGTTAGTGTTATGGTACGGGTTAAGGTTACAGTATGGGTTAGGGTTAGGGTGAGGCTTAGGGTTAGGGTTAGAATACGGTTAGGGTTAGGGTTAGGGTTAGAGTACGGGTTAGGGTTAGTGTTAGGGTTAGGGTTAGGGTTAGGGTTTGAGTACTGGTTAGGGTTAGTGTTAGTGTTAGGGTTAGGGTTAGAGTACGGGTTAGGGTTAGTGTTAGGGTTAGGGTTAGTTTTAGGGTATGGGTACGGGTTAGGGTTAGGGTTAGAATACGGGGAAGGTTAGGGTTAGGGTTAGGGTTAGGGTACGGGATAGGGTTGGGTACGGGTTACAACAAGGGTTAGGGTTAGGTTTAGGATACGGGATAGGGTTAGGGGTAGGTTTAGTGTTAGGTTTAGGGTATGGGTTAGGGTTAGGGTTAGGGTCAGGTTTAGGGTGAGGGATAGGGTACGAGTTAGTGTTAGGGTTAGGTTTAGGGTACGGTTTAGGGTTACAGTTAGGTTTAGGGTTAGGGTTAGAGTACGGGGTAGGATTAGTGTTAGGGTTAGTTTAAGGGTTAAGGTATGGGTTAGGGTTAGATTTAGGCTTAGGGTTAGAGTATGGGGTAGGGTTAGGGTTAGGGTTGGAGTACAGAGAGGGTTATGGTTAGGGTTAGGTTTAGGGTACGGGTTAGGTTTAGGGTTAGAGTACGGTTTAGATTTAGTGTTAGGGTTAGGGTTAGGTTTAGGGTACGGGTTAGGGTTAGAGTGTGGGTTAGGGTTAGAGTACGGGGTAGGGTTAATGTTAGGGTTAGTGTTAGGGATAATGTACAGGTTAGGCTTAGGGTTAGGTTTAGGGTCAGGTTATGGGTTAGGGTTAGGTTTAGGTGTGGGTTAGGGATAGGGTTAGGGTTAGGTTTAGGTTACGGGTTAGGGTTAGGGTTGGTGTTAGGGTACGGGTTAATTTTAGGGTTAGGGTATGGGTCAGGATTACGGTTAAGTTTAGGGTTTGGTTTAGGGAATAGGTTAGGGTTAGGGTACGGGTAAGGGTTATGGTTAGGGTTAGGTTTAAGTTTAGGTTTAGAGTGCGGTTTAGGGTTAGGGATAGGGTTAGGGTTAGCACTAGGGTATGGGTTAGGGTTACTCTTAGGTTTTGGGTACTGTTTAAGGTTAGGGTTAGGTTACGGAATAGGGTTGGGTACGTGTTAGGTCAAGGGTTAGGGTTAGGTTTAGGGTACGGGTACCGGTTAGGGTCAGGGTTAGGGGTAGGGTTAGGGTTAGGGTATGGGTTAGGGTTAGGTTTAGGGTACCGTTCGGGTTATGTTTAGGGTTAGGGTACAGGTTAGGCTTAGGGTACGGGTTAGGGTTAGGGTTAGATTCAGGGCTAGGGTTATGGTTAGGGTACGAATAAGGGTTAGGGTTAGAGTACGGGTTAGGTTTAGGGTTATGGTACGGGTTTCGGTTATAGTACGGGTTAGGGTTAGGGTGAGGTTTAGGGTTAGGGTTAGAGTACAGTTAGGGTTAGGGTTAGGGTTAGGGTTAGGGTTAGAGTACGTGATAGGGTTGGTGTTAGGGTTAGGGTTAGGGTTACGGTTAGGATTAGGGTTAGGGTACGGGTACGGGTTAGGGTTAGGGTTTGGTTAGGGTTATGGTTAGAGTACGGGGTAGGGTTGGTGTTTGGGTTAGGGTTAGATTTAGGGTTAGGGTATGGGTTAGGCTTAGGGTACGGTTTAGGGTTAGGGTTAGGGTCCGGTTTAGGGTTAGGGTTAGGGTTAGCGCTATCGTATGGGTTAGGGTTACTGTTAGGTTTTGGGTACGGGTTAGGGTTAAGGTTAGGTTACGGGATAGGGTTGGGTACGGGTTAGGTCAAGGGTTAGGGTTAGGGTTAGGATTAGGGTTAGGGTTATGGTATGGGTTAGGCTTAGGGTACGGGTAGGATTAGGGTTAGGGTACGGGTTAGGGTTAGGTTTAGGGTACAGGTTATGGTTAGTTTGGGGTTAGGGTATGGGTTAAGTTTAGGGTACGTGTTAGGGTTAGGTTGAGGGTCAGGTTTAGGGTTAGGGTTAGGGTTAGGATACGGGTTAGGGTTAGGTTTAGGATACGGGTTAGAGTTAGGTTTAGGGTTAGGGTACAGTTTAGGTTTAGGGAACGGGTTAGGGTTAGGGTTATGGTCCGGGTTATGATTAGGGTTAGGGTACGAATTAGGGTTAGGTTTAGGGTACGGGTTAGGTTTAGGGTTATGGTACGGGTTAGGGTTATAGTACGGGTTAGGGTTAGGGTGAGGGTTAGGGTTAGGGTTAGAGTACGGTGTAGGGTTAGTGTTTGTGTTAGGGTTAGGGTTAATGTAAGGGTTAGGCTTAGGGTTAGGTTTAGGGTTAGGTTACGGTTAGGGTTAGGTTTAGGGTACGGTTTACGTCTAGGGTTAGGGTTAGGTTTAGGGTGTGGGTTAGGGTTAGGCATCGGGTTAGGAATAGGGTACGGGTTAGGTTTAGGGTACGGGTTAGGGTTAGCATTAGGGTTATGGTATGGGTTAGGGTTAGGGTTGGGGTTAGTGTTAGGGTACGGGTTAGGGTTAGGGTATGGGTTAGGTCTAGGGTTAGGGTTAGGTTTAAGATGTGGGTTAGGGTTAGGGTTAGGGTACGGGATTAGGTTTAGGGTTACGGTCAGTGTTAGGGTTAGGTTTAGGGTTAGGGTTGGTGTTAGGGTAAGGGTTCGGGTTACAGTACGAGTTAGGGTTAGGGTTAGGGTTAGGTTTAGGGTTAGGGTTATAGTAGGGGGTTAGGGTTAGTGTTGTGGTTAGGTTTAGGGTTAGAGAATGGGTTAGGTTTAGTTTTAGAGTTATGGTTAGTGTTAAGTTTAGGGTTATGGTTAGAGTACGGGATAGGGTTAGGTTTAGGTTTAGGGTTAGTTTAGAGTACGGGTTAGGGTTAGTGTTAGTGTTAGGGTTAGGATTAGGGTTACGGTACGTTTAGGGTTAGGGTTAGGGTTAGGGTTCGGGTTAGTGTTAGTGTCCGGGTTAGGGTTAGGGTTAGGGTTAGTGTTAGGTGTACAGTACGGTTTAGTGTTAAGTTTACGGTATGGGATAGGTTTAGTGTACGTGTTAGGTCTAGGGTTAGGGTTAGGTTTAGTGTGCGGGTTAGGGTTAGGGTTAGGGTTAGGGTACGTGTTAGGGTTAGGGTTTAGGTACGGGTTAGGTTTACGTTTAGGGTTAGGGTACGGTTTAGGTTTAGGGTTAGGGTAAGGGTTAGTGTTAGGGTTCGGGTTAGTGTTAGGGTACGGGTTAGGGTTAGCGTTGGGGTTAGGTTATGGGTTAGTTTTAGGGTTAGGGTATAGGTTATGGTTACGGTTAAGGTTAGGGTTAGGTTTAGGTTATGGGTTAGGGTTAGGTTACGGTTAAGGGTTATGGTTTGGGTTAGGGTTAGGGTTAAGTTTAGGGTGCGGGTTTGGGTTAGGGTTAGGGTTAGAGTCCGGGTTTGGGTTAGTGTTATGGTACGGGTTAGGTTTACCGTTTGGGTATGGGTTAGGGTAAGGGTTAGATTTAGGGTTAGGGTTAGGGGTTAGGGTTAGATTTAGGGTTAGGCTACAGGTAGGGTTAGGGTACTGGTTAGGGTTAGGGATAGGGTCAGGTTAGGGTTAGTGTACGGGTTAGGGTTAGGTTTAGGGTTAGTGTTAGGTTTACAGTACGTGTTTGGATTAAGGCTGGGGTACGGGATAGGGTTAGTGTACGTGTTAGGTCTAGGGTTAGGGTTAGGTTTAGTGTGCAAGTTAGGGTTAGGGTTAGGGTTAGGGTACGTGTTAGGAATAGGGTTTGGGTACGGGTTAGCATTACGTTTAGGGATAGGGTACAGGGTAGGTTTAGGGTTAGGGTTAGGGTACGGTTTAAGGTTAGGGTACGGGTTAGGGTTTGGTTTAGGGTCAGGGTTAGGGTTAGGTTTAGGTTTAGGGTTAGTGTTAGGGTTAGGGTACAGGTTAGGGTTACTCTACGGGTTAGGGTTAGGTTTAGGGTTAGGGTTAGGTTTAGGGTTACGGTACGGGTTAGGGTTAGGGTACGGGTTAAGGTTAGGGTTAGGGTCATGGTTAGGGTTAGGGTTTGGGTTCGGGTTAGGGTTACGTTTAGGGTTAGGGTACGGGTTAGGTTTAGGGTTAGGGTAAGGGTTAGTGTTAGAGTACGGGTTAGTGTTAGGGTACAGTTTAGGTTTAGAGTTAGGGTTAGGTTTAGGGTTAAGGTTAGGTTTAGAGTACAGGTTTGGGTTAGTGTTAGGGTATGGGTTAGGTTTACCGTTTGGGTACGTGTTAGGGTAAGGGTTAGGGTTAGGGTTAGGTTTAGGGTTAGGGGTTAGGGTTAGACTTAGTGTTAGGCTACGGGATAGGGTTAGAGTACGTGTTAGGTTTAGGTTTAGGGTTAGGGTAAGGTTTATGGTTATAGTACGGGTTAGGGTTAGATTTAGGGTTAGGTTTAGGTTTAGAGTACGGGTTATGTTTAGTGTTAGTGTTAGGGTTAGGATTAGGGTTAGGGTACGGGTTAGGGTTAGGTTTAGGGTCAGGGTTGGGGTTAGTGTTAGAGTACGAGTTAGGCTTAGGGTTAGGTTTAGGATACGGTTAGGGTTAGGGTAAGCGTTAGTTACAGGGTACGAGTTAGGGTTAGGGGTAGGGTACGGTTAAGGGTTATGGTTAGGGTTACGGTTAGGGTTAAGTTTAGGGTGCGGTTTAGGGTTAGGGTTAGGGTTAGGTTAGAGTACGGGTTTGGGTTAGTGTTAGGGTACGGGTTAGGTTTACCGTTTGGGTACGGGTTAGGGTAAGGTTTAGGGTTAGCTTTAGGTTTAGGGGTTAGGTTTAGAGTTAGTGTTAGGCTACGGGATAGGGTTAGAGTACGGTTTAGGGTTAGGTTTAGGGTTAGGGTTAGGGTTAGGGTTATAGTACGGGTTAGGCTTAGAGTTAGGGTTAGATTTAGGTTTAGAGTACAGGTTAGGCATAGTGTTAAGGTTAGGGTTAGTGTTAGGTATGGGTTAGGGTTAGAGTACGGTTAGGTTTAGGGTTAGGGTTAGGCTTAGAGTACGGGTTAGGTTTAGAGTTAGGGTAGGGTTAGGGTTAGGGTTAGGGTTAGAGTACAAGTTAGAGTTAGTGTTAGGGTTAAGGTTAGGGTAAGAGTACGGATAGGGTTAGGTTTAGTGTTAGGGTTAGAGTACGGGTTGGGGTTAGGTTTAGGGTACGGGATAGGTTTAGCATATGGGTTAAGTTTAGGGTTACGGTTAGGTTTAGTTTACGGGTTAGGGTTAGGGTACGGGTTAGGGTTAGGTTTAGTGAGCTTTAGGGTTAGGGTTAGGGTTAGGGTTAGGGTACGGTTTTGGGTTAGGTTTAGGGTCAGTGTTAGCGTTAGGGATAGGGTTAGGGTAAGGGTTAGGGTTAGGGTTGGGGTTAGGGTCCGGGTTAGATTTAGGGTTAGGGTACATGTCAGGGTTACGCTTAAGGTTAGGGTTAGGTTTAGAGTTATGCTACGGGTTAGTGTTACAGTACGGGTTAGTGTTAGGGTGAAGGTTAGGGTTAGGTTTAGAGTACGGTTAGGGTTAGGGTTAGGGTTAGACTTAGAGTACGGGTTAGGTTTAGAGTTAGGGTTAGGGTTAGGGTTAGGGTTAGGGTTAGGGTTAGGGTACGTGTTAGGGTTAGATTTAGGATTAGGGATAGAGTACGGGGTAGGGTTAGTTTTAGGGTTAAGGTTAGGGTTAATGTACGGGTTAGGCTTAAGGTTAGGTTTAGGGTTAGGTTATGGGTTAGGGTTAGGTTTAGGGTACGGGATAGGATTAGCGTACAGGTTAAGTTTATGGTTAGGGTTAGGTTTAGGTTACGGGTAAGGGTTAGGTTTAGGTGCGGGTTAGGGTTAGGGTTAGGTTACGGGTTAGGGTTAGGGTTAGGTTTGGGGTTAGGGTACGGGTTAATTTTAGGGTTAGGGTACGGGTCAAGGTTACAGTTAAGTTTAGGGTTAGGGTTAGGGTATGGGTTAGGGTTAGGGTACGGGTAAGGGTTATGGTTAGGGTTAGGGTTAGGTTTAGGTTTAGGGTGCAGGTTAGTGTTACGGTTAGTGTTAGGTTTAGCGCTAGGGTATGGGTTAGGTTTACTGTTAGGGTTTGGGTACGGGTTAGGGTTAGTGTTAGGTTAGGAATTAGGGTTGGGTACGGGTTAGGGTTAGTGTTAGGGTTAGGGTTAGGTGCGGGTTAGGGTTAGGGTACAGGTTAGGGTTAGGTTTAGGGTCAGGGTTAGGATTAGGGATAGGGTTATGGTACGGGTTAGGGTTAGGGTTGGGGTTATGGTACGGGTTAGTTTTAGGGTTAGGGTATGGGTTAGTGTTACGGTTAAGGTTAGGGTTAGTGTTAGGTTATGGGTTAGGTTAGGGTATGGGTAAGTGTTATGGTTAGGGTTATGGTTAGGTTTAGGTTTAGGGTGCGGGTTAGGCTTATGGTAGGGTTAGGGTTAGCGCTAGGGTATGGGTTATGTTTACTCTTAGGGTTTGGGTACGGTTTAGGGTTAGGGTTAGGGTACGGGGTAGGGAACGGTACGGGTTAGGACAAGGGTTAGGGTTCGGTTTAGGGTTAGGGTTAGGGTTAGGGTTAGAGTACGGAGTAGGGTTAGTGTTATGGTTATGGTTAGGGTTAATGTACGGGTTAGGCTTAGGGTTAGGATACGGGTTAGGGTTAGGTTTAGGGTACAGGATAGGGTTAGCGTACGGGTTAAGTTTAGGGTTTGGGTTAGGTTTAGGTTACGGGTTAGGGTTAGGGTTAGTGTAAGGGTTAGGGTTAGGTTTAGGGTCAGGGTTATGGTTAGGGTTAGTTTTAGGGTACGGGTCATGGTTAGGGTTAGTGTAAGGGTTAGGTTTAGGTTTAGGGTTAGGGTATGGGTTACAGTTATGGTTAAGCTTAGGGTTAAGTTTCGGGTATGGGTTAGGGTTAGGTTACGGTTAAGGGTTATGGTTTGGGTTAGGTTTAGGGTTAAGTTTAGGGTGCGGGTTAGGGTTAGGGTTAGGTTTAGGGTTAGGGTTAGAGTATGGGTTTGGTTTAGTGTTAGGGTACGGGTCAGGTTTACCCTTTGGGTACGGGTTAGGGTAAGGGTTGGGGTTAGGGTAAGGGGTTAGGGTTAGAGTTACGGTTAGGCTACGGGTAGGGTTAGGGTATGGGTTAGGGTTAGGGTTAGGGTTCGGGTGAGGGTTAGTGTACGGGTTAGTTTTAGGGTTGGTGTTAGGGTTAGGGTTAGTGTTAGGGTTATGGTACGGGTTAGGGTTAAGGTTAGGGTATGGGATAGGGTTAGTGTAGGTGTTAGGTCTAGGGTTAGCATTAGGTTTAGTGTGCGGGTTAGGGTTAGGTTTAGGGTTAGGGTTAGGGTACGTGTTAGGGTTAGGTTTTGGGTACTGGTTAGGGTTAGGGTACGGGTTAGGGTGAGGATTAGGATTAGGGTAAGTGTTAGGGTTAGGGTACGGGTTAGGCTTAGGGTTAGGGTTAGTGTTAGGGTACGGGTTAGGGTTAGGGTACGGGTTAGGTCCTGGGTTAGGGTTAGGTTTAGGATGCGGGTTAGTGTTAGGGTTAGGGTACGGGATTAGGGTTAGGTCTAGGGTTAGGGTTAAGTTTAGGATGCGGGTTAGTGTTGGTGTTAGTGTACGGGATTAGTGTTAGGGTTAGGGTCAGGGTTACGGTTAGGTTTAGGGTTAGGGTTACGGTTAGGGTACGGGTAAAGTTAACGGTATGAGTTAGGGTTCGGTTTAGGGTTAGGTTTAGGGTTTGGTTTATAGTAAGGGGTTAGGGTTAGTGTTAGGGTTAGGTTTAGGGTTAGGGAACTGGTTAGGGTTAGGGTACGAGTTAGGGTACGGGTTAGGGTCTGGGTTAGGGTTAGGGTTAGGGTACGAGTTAAGGTTAGGTTTAGGTTTAGGGTAATGGTTAGGGTTAGTGTTAGCGGTTAGGGTGAGGATTAGGGTTAGGGTACGGGTTAGGGTTAGGCATAGGTTATGGGTTAGTTTTAGGGTTAGGGTTAGGGTTAGGGTTAGTGTTATGCTACGTGTTAGGGTACAGGTTAGGGTTAGGGTTAGTGTACTGGTTTGGGTACAGGTTAGGGTTAGGTTTAAGGTACGGGTAACGGTACAGGTTAGGGTTAGGGTACGGGTTAGGGTACGGGTTTGTGTTAATGTTACGGTACGGGTTAGGTTTAATGTTTGGGTACAGGTTAGGGTAAGGTTTGGGGTTATGGTAGGGTTAGGGGTTAGGGTTAGTGTTAGGGTTAGGCTACGGGTTAGGGTTATGGTACGGGTTAGGGTTAGGGTTAAGGTTAGTGTATGGGATAGGGTTAGGATTAGGGTTGGTGTTAGTGTTAGGGTTATGGTTCGGGTTAGAGTTAGGGTTAGTGTACGGGATAGGGTTAGGGTACGGGTTAGGTCTAGGGTTAGGGTAAGGTTTAGGGTGTGGGTTAGGGTTAGGCATCGGGTTGGGGTTAGGGTTAGGGTTAGTGATAGGGTTAGGGTACGAGTTAGGATTAGGGTTAGTGTACGGTTTAGGGTTAGGGTTAGGGTTAGTGTTAGGGTTAGGATACGGGTTAGGGTTAGGGTTAGGGTCACGGTTAGGGTTAGGGATAGGGTACAAGTTAGGGTTAGTGTTCGGTTTAGGGTATGGGTTAGGGTTAGGGTACGGGTTAGGTTTAGGGTTAGGGTCAGGTTTAGGGTTAGGGGTAGGATACGAGTTAGGTTTAGGGTTACGTTTAGGGTACGGTTTAGGGTTAGGTTTAGGGGTTAGGGTTAGGTTTGGGTACGGGTTAGGGATAGGTTACGGGTTAGAGGTTGGGGTAGGGTATGGGTTAGGTTTCGGGTTAGGGTTAGGGCTAGGTTTATGGTATGGGTTAGGGTATAGGTTAGGGTTAGGGTTAGTGTTAGGGTACGGGTTAGGGTTAGGTTTCAGATTAGGGTACGGGTTAGTTTTAGGTTTAGGGTACGTGTTAGGGTTATGGTTAAGGTTAGAGTTAGGGTTAGGGTATGGGTTACGGTTAGGTTACGGTTAGGATTATGGTTGGGTTAGGGTTAGGTTTAAGTTTAGGGTGCGGGTTAGGGTTAGGGTTAGCGTTAGAGTACGGTTTTGTTTGGATACGGGTTAGGTTTACCGTTTGGGTATGGGGTAGTGTAAGGAATAGGGTTAGGGTTAGGGTTAGGGGTTAGGGTAGGGTTAGGGTTAGGCTACGGGTAGGGTTAGGGTACGGGTTAGGGTTAGAGTTAGGGTTCGGGTTAGGGTTAGTGAACGTGTTAGGGTTAGGGTTAGGGTTATTTTTAGTGTTAGGGTTACGGTACGGGTTAGGGTTAAGGATAAGGTATGCGATAGGGTTAGTGTACTAGTTAGGTGTAGGGTTAGGGTTAGGTTTAGTGTGCGGGTTAGGGTTAGGTTTAGGGTTCGGGTTAGGGTACGTGTTAGGGTTATGGTTTGGGTACGGGTTAGGGTTCCGTTTAGGGTAAGGGTACGGGGTAGGTTTAGGGTTAGTGTAAGGGTTAGTGTTAGGGTACGGATTAGGGTGAGGTTTAGGGTATGGGATAGGGTTAGTGTACGGGTTAACTTTAGGGTTAGGGTTAGGTTTAGGTAACGGGTTAGAGTTTGGGTACGGGTTAGGGTTGGGTTTCGGTGCAGGTTAGGGTTAGGGTACGGGTTACGGTTAGGGTTAGGTTAGTGTACGGGTTAGGGTTAGTGTTAGGGTTAGGGTTAGTGTTAGGGTTAGGATACGGGTTAGGACTAGGTTTAGGGTACGGGATAAGGTTAGGGTACGGGTTATGTCTAGGGTTAGGTTTAGGTTTACGGTGCGGGTTAGAGTTAGGCCCTGGGTTAGGGTTAGGTTACGGGTTAGGGTTAGGGTATTGGTTAGGGATATGGTTAGTGAAGGGGTAGCTTTAGGGTTAGTGTTAGGGTTAGGGTACGGGTTAGTGTTAGGGTACGGGTTAGGGTTGGGCTACGGGTTAGGTCTAGGTTTAGGGTTAGGTTAAGGATGCGGTTTAGGGTTAGGGTTAGGGTACGGGATTAGGGTTAGAGTTAGGGTCAGGGTTAGGGTTAGGTTTAGGGTTAGGGTTGGGTACAGGTTCGGGATACAGTACGAATTAGGGTTAGGGTAAGGGTTACGTTTAGGGTTAGGGTTAGAGTACTGTTTAGGGTTAGAGTTAGGGTTATGGTTAGTGTTAGGGTTAGGGTTAAGTTTAGAGTACGGATTAGGGTTAGGATTAGGATTAGGGTTAGGGTTAGAGTACGGGTTTGGGTTAGTGTTAGCGTACGTGTTAGGTTTACCGTTTGGGTACATGTTAGGGTAAGGGTTAGGGTTAGGGTTAGGGTTAGGGTTAGGGGTTAGGGTTAGAGTTCGGGTTAGGCTACAGGTAGGGTTAGGGTACGGGTTAGGGTTAGGGTTCGCGTTACGGTTAGCGTTAGGGTTTGGATTAGAGTACGGGTTTGGGTTAATGTTAGTGTACGGGTTAGGTTTACCGTTTGGGTACGGGTTAGGGTAAGGGTTAGGGTTAGGGTTAGGGGTTAGGGTTAGAGTTAGGGTTAGGCTACGGGTAGGGTTAGGGTATGGGTTAGGGTTAGTGTTAGGGTTACGGTACGGATTAGTGTTAAGTTTAGGGTACGGGATAGGGTTAGTGTAGGTGTTAGGTCTAGGGTTAGTGTTAGGTTTAGTGTGCAGGTTAGGGTTAGGGTTAGGGTTAGAGTATGTGTTAGGGTTAGGGTTTGGGTACAGGTTAGGGTTACATTTAGGGTTAGGGTACGGGTTAGGTTTCGGGTTATGGTTAGGTTATGGTTTAGGGTTAGGGTACGGGTTAGGGTTACATTTAGGGTCAAGGTTAGGGTTAGGTTTGGGGTTAGGGTTAGGGTTAGGGTACGCGTTAGGATTACTGTACGGGATAGGGTTAGGTTTAGGGTTAGGGTTAGGTTTACATTACGGGTTAGGGTTAGAGTTAGAGTTAGGTTTAGGGTTTGAGTACGGGGTAGGGTTAGTGTTAGGGTTAGGGTTAATGTTAGGGTATGGGTTAGGGTTATAGTACGGATTAGAGTTAGAGTTAGGTTTAGGTTTAGTGTTAGAGTACGGGTTAGGGTTAGTGTTATGGTTAGGGTTAGTGTTAGGGTACGGGTTAGGGTTAGGGTACGGGTTACGGTTAGAGTACGGGTTAAGGTTAGGTTTAGGGTTAGGGTTAGTGTTAGTGTACGGATAGGGTTAGGGTTAGAGTTAGGGTTAGGGTACGGGTTAGGGTTAGGTTTAGGGTATGGGATAGGGTAGTGTACAGGTTAAGTTTCGGGTTAGGGTTAGGTTTAGGTTACGGGTTAGGGTTAGGGTACGGTTTAGGGTTAGGTTTCGGTGCGGGTTTGGGTTAGGGTACGGGTTAGGGTTAGGGTTAGTGTTCGGGTTAGGGTTAGTGTTAGGGTTAGGATACGCGTTAGGACTAGGGTTAGGGTACAGGATAGGGTTAGGGTAAGGGTTATGTCTGGATTAGTGTTAGGTTTATGGTGCGGGTTAGAGTTAGGCCTTGGGTTAGGTTTAGGTTATGGGTTAGGGTTAGGGTATGGGTTAGGGTTATGGTTAGTGAAGGTGTAGGGTTAGGGTTAGTGTTAGGGTTAGGGTACGGGTTAGTGTAGGGTACGGGTTAGGGTTAGGCTACGGGTTAGGTCTAGGTTAAGGGTTAGGTTTAGGATGCGGTTTAGGGTTAGGGTACGGGATTAGGGTTAGGGTTAGGTAAAGGGTTAGGGTTAAGTTTAGGGTTAGGGTTAGTATTGGGTACGGGTTCGGGTTACGGTACGAGTTAGGGATAGGGTAAGGGTTAGGTTTAGGGTTAGGATTATAGAAGGGGGTTAGGGTTTTTGTTAGGTTTACATTTAGGTTTAGAGTACTGGTTAGGGTTAGTGTTAGGGTTAGGTTTAAGGTTAGAGTACGGGTTAGGGTAGGATTAGTGTTAGGGTTAGTTTTAGAGTACAGGATAGGGTTAGTGTTAGGGTTAGGGTTAGGGTTAGGGTTAGTGTGCGGTTAGGGTTAGGTTTAGCATCAGGGTTAGGGTTAAAGTTAGTGTTAGTGTACGCTTCAAGGTTAGGGTTGTGGTTAGGGTACGGGTTAGTTTTAGGGTTAGGGTACGAGTTAGGGTTACGGTTAAGTTTAGGGTTCGGGTTAGTGTATGGGTTAGGGTTAGGTTACGGTTAAGGGTTATGGTTTGCGTTAGGGTTAGGGTTAAGTTTAGGGTGCGGGTTAGGTTTAGGGTTAGGGTTAGGGTTAGGTTTAGAGTACGGGTTTGTGTTAGTGTTAGGGTACGTGTTAGGTTTACCGTTTGGGTACGTGTTAGGTTAAGAGTTAGGGTTAGGGTTCGGGTTAGGGTTAGGGTTAGGGGTTACGGTTAGAGTTAGTGTTAGGCTACGGGAAGGGTTAGGGTACAGGTTAGGGTTAGGGTTAGGATTAGAGTACGGGTTTGGGTTAGTGTTAGGGTACGGGTTAGGTTTACCGTTTGGGTACGGGTTAGGGTAAGGGTTAGGGTTAGGTTTGGGGATTAGGGTTACAGTTAGGGTTAGGCTACGGGTAGGGTTAGGGTACGGGTTAGGATAGGGTTAGGGTTAGTGTTAGGTTTACGGTACGGGTTAGGGTTAAGGTTAGGGTACAGGATAGGGTTAGTGTAGGTGTTAGGTCTAGGGTTAGGGTTAGGTTTAGTGTGCGGGTTAGGGTTAGCGTTAGGGTTAGGGTACGTGTTAGGGTTAGGGTTTGAGTACAGGTTATGGGTATGTTTAGGGTTAGGTGCGGGTTAGGATTAGGGTTAGGGTTAGGGTACGGTTTAGGGTTAGGGTTAGGTTTAGGGTTAGGGTCAGGGTTAGGGTTAGGTTTAGGGTTAGAGTTAGGGTTAGGTTTAGGGTTAGAGTACGGGGTAGGGTTTGTGTTAGGGTTAGGGTTAGTGTTAGGGTACGGGTTAGGGTTATATTACGGGTTAGGGTTAGAGTTAGGGTTAGGTTTAGGGTTAGAGTATGGGTTAGGTTTGTGTTAGGGTACGGGTTAGGGTTAGGGTACCGGTTAGGTTTAGGGTTAGGGTTAGGGTTACGGTTAGTTTTAGGGTACCGGTACGGGTTAGGGTTAAGGGTCCGGTACGCGATAGGGTTAGTGTAAGTGGTAGGTCTAGGGTTAGGGTTAGATTTAGTGTGCGGGTTATGGTTAGGTTTAAGGTTAGGGTTAGGGTTAGAGTACGTGTTAGGGTTAGGGTTTGGGTACGGGTTAGGGTTCCGTTTAGGGTTAGTGTATGGGTTTGTTTTAGGGTTAGGTTAAGGGTTAGTTTTGGGTACGGGTTAAGGTTACAGTACGGGTTAGGGTTAGGTTTAGGGTTAGGTTTAGGGTTAGAGTACATGTTAGGTTTAGTGTTAGTGTTAGGGTTAGGGTTAGTGTGCGGAAGTTTTAGTGTTTGCGTTAGGGTTAGGGTTAGGGTACGGGTTAGGGTTAGGTTTAGGGTACGGGATAGGGTTAGTCTATGGGTTAAGTTTAGGGTTAGGGTTAGGTTAAGTTATGGGTTTGGGTTAGGGTATGGGTTAGGGTTAGGTTTAGGTGCGTGTTAGGTTTAGGGTCGGGTTAGGGTTACGGTTAAAATTAGGGACAGGGTTAGGGTGTGGGTTAGGGTTACGGTACGGTTAAGGGTTATGGTTAGGGTTGTGGTTAAGTTTAGGGTGCAGTTTATGGTTAGGGTTAGTGTTAGGGTTAGGGTTAGAGTATGGGTTTGGGTTAGTGTTAGGGTACGGGTTAGGTTTACTGTTTAGGTACGGGTTAGGGTAAGGGTTAGGGTTAGGTTTAGGGTTAGGGGTTAGGGTTAGAGTTAGGGTTAGGCTACGGAAGGGTTAGGGTACGGGTTAGGGTTAGGGTTAGGGTTAGGGTTAGGGTTAGGGTTAGGGTTACTGTTAGGATTAGAGTACGGGTTTGGGTTAATGTTAGGGTATGGGTTAGGTTTACCGTTTGGGTACGGGTTAGGTAAGGGTTAGGGTTAGGGTTAAGGGTTAGGGTTAGAGTTAGGGTTAGGCTACGGGTAGGGTTAGGGTACCGGGTTAGGGTTAGTGTTAGGGTTATGATACGGATTAGGGTTAAGTTTTGGGTACGGGATAGGGTTAGTGTAGGTGTTAGGTCTAGGGTTAGGGTTAGGTTTAGTGTGCGGGTTAGGGTTAGGGTTAGGGTACGTGTTAGGGTTAGGGTTTGGGTACAGGTTAGGTTTCCATTTAGGGTTAGGGTACGGTTTAGGTTTAGGGTTACAGTTAGGCTACGGTTTAGGGTTAGGGTACGGGTTAGGGTTAGATTTAGGGTCAAGGTTAGGGTTAGATTTGGGGTTAGTTTTAGGGTACGCGTTAGGGTTACTGTACAGGATAGGGTTAGGTTTAGTGTTAGGGTTAGGTTTACATTACGGGTTAGGGTTAGAGTTAGGGTTAGGTTTAGGGTTTGAGTACGGTGTATGGTTAGTGGTAGGGTTAGGGTTAGTGTTAGGGTATGGGTTAGGGTTATAGTACGGGTTAGAGTTAGAGTTAGGTTTAGGTTTAGGGTTAGAGTACGGGTTAGGGTTAGTGTTAGGGTTAGGGTTAGTGTTAGGGTACGTGTTAGGGTTAGGGTACGGGTTAGGGTTAGAGTATGGGTTAGGGTTAGGTTTAGGGTTAGGGTTAGGGTTAGTGTACGGATAGGGTTAGGGTTAGGGTTAGGGTTAGGGTACGGGTTAGGGTTCGAGTACGGGTTAGGGTTAGGTTTAGTGTTAGGGTTAGTGTTAGAGTATGGGTTAGGGTTAGTGTTAGGGTTAGGGTTAGGGTTAGTGTACAGATAGGGTTGGGGTTAGAGTTAGGGTTAGGGTACGGGTTAGTGTTAGGTTTAGGGTATGGGATAGGGTAGTGTACGGGTTAAGTTTAGGGTTAGGGTTAGGTTTAGGTTACGGGTTAGTGTTAGGGTACGGTTTAGGGTTAGGTTTCGGTGTGGGTTAGGGTTAAGGTACGGGTTAGGGTTAGGGTTAGTGTATGGGTTAGGGTTAGTGTACGGGTTAGGGTTAGTGTTAGGGTTAGGATACGGGTTAGGACCAGGAATAGGGTACAGGATAGGTTTAGGTTCCGGGTTATGTCTAGGATTAGTGTTAGGTTTACGGTGCGAGTTAGAGTTAGGCCCTGGGTTAGGGTTAGGTTATGGGTTAGGGTTAGGGTATGGGTTAGGGTTATGGTTAGTGAAGGGGTAGGGTTAGGGTTAGTGTTAGGGTTAGGGTACGGGTTAGTGTTAGGGTACGGGTTAGGGTTAGGCTACGGGTTAGGTCTAGGTTTAGGGTTAGGTTTAGGATGCGGTTTAGGGTTAGGGTTTGGGTACGGGATTAGGTTTAGGGTTAGGGACAGGGTTAGGTTTAGGTTTAGGTTTAGGGTTAGGGTTGGGTACAGGTTCGGGTTACGGTACGAGTTAGGGATAGGGTAAGGGTTAGGTTTAGGGTTAGGATTATAGTAGGGGGTTAGTGTTAGTGTTAGGTTTACGTTTAGGATTAGAGTAGTGGTTAGGGTTAGTGTTAGGGTTATGGTTAGTGTTAGGGTTAGGGTTAAGGTTAGAGAAAGGGTTAGGGTTAGGATTAGGGTTAGGGTTAGGTTTAGAGTACGGGATAGGGTTAGTGTTAGGGTTCGTGTTAGGGTTAGTGTTAGTGTGCGGTTAGGGTTAGGTTTAGCGTCAGGTTTAGGGTTAGGGTTAGTGGTAGTGTACGCTTTAAGGTTAGGGTTGTGGCTAGGGTACGGGTTCGTTTTAGGGTTAGGGTACGAGTTAGGGTTACGGTTAAGGTTAGGGTTCGGGTTAGGGTATGGGTTAGTGTTAGGTTACGGTTAAGGGTTATGGTTTGGGTTAGGATTAGGGTTAAGTTTAGGGTGCGGGTTAAGCTTAGGGTTAGGGTTAGCGTTAGAGTACGGGTTTGGGTTAGTGTTAGGGTACGGGTTAGGTTTACTGTTTGGGTACGTGTTAGGTTAAGAGTTAGGGTTAGGTTTAGGGTTAGGGTTAGGGTTAGGGGTTAGGGTTAGAGTTAGGGTTAGCATACGAGTAGTTTTAGGGTACAGGTATGGGTTAGGGTTAGGGTTCGTGTTAGGGTTAGTCTATGGGTTAGGGTTAGGGTTAGGTTTAGGGTTAGGTTTATGTTCAGTGTTAGGGTTACGGTACGGGTTATGGTTTGGTTACGGTACGGTTTAGGGTTAGTGTACGTGTTAGGTGTAGGGTTAGTGTTAGGTTTAGTGTGCGTGTTAGGGTCAGGGTTAGGGTTAGGTTAGGGTACGTGTTAGGGTTAAGGTTTGGGTACGGGTTAGTGTTACGTTTAGGGTTAGGGTACGGGTTAGGTTTAGGGTTAGGGTAAGGGTTAGTGTTAGGGTACGGGTTAGGTTTAGAGTATGGCTTAGGGTTAGGGTTAGGGTTAGTGTTAGGGTTAGTGTTAGAGTACGGGTTAGGGTTAGTTTTAGGGTTAGGGTTAGGGTTAGTGTACGGATAGGGTTAGGGTTAGGTTTAGGGTACCAGTTAGGGTTAGGTTTAGGGTATGGGATAGGGTTAGTGTACGGGTTAGGGTTAGGTTTAGGTGCGGGTTAGGGTTAGGGTACGGTTTAGGGATAGGTTTAGGGTCAGGTTTAGGGTTAGGGATAGGCTTATTGTACGGGTTAGGGTAGGGGTGGGGTTAGGGTACGGGTTAGTTTTAGGGTTAGGGTACGGGTTAGGGTTACAGTTAATTTTAGGGTTAGTGTTGGGGTATGGGTTAGGGTTAGGGTACGGGTAAGGGTTATGTTTCGTGTTAGTTTTAGGTTTAGGTTTAGGGTGCGCATTAGGTTTAGGTTTAGGGTTAGGTTTAGCGCTAGGGTATGGGTTAGGGTTACTGTTAGGGTTTGGGTCGGGTTAGTGTTAGGGTTAGTGTACGAGATAGGGTTGGGTACGCGTTAGGTCAAGGGTTAGGCTTAGGTTTAGGGTACGGGTTAGGGTTATGGTTAGGTTTAGGGTTAGGGTATGGGTTAGGTTTAGGGTACCGGTTAGGGTTAGCGTTAGTGTCAGGGTTAGGGTTAGGGTTAGGGTATGAGTTAGGGTTAGGGTTAGGTTTAGGGTAAGCGTTAGGGTTAGGGTCAGGGTTAGGGTTAGGGTACGAGTTAGGGTTAGGCTTAGAGTACGGTTAGGGTTAGGGTTAGGTTTAGATTACGGGTTAGGGTTAGTGTTAGGTTTAGGGAAAGGGTTAGAGTTAGGTTTTGGCTATGGGTTAGGGTTAGGGTTAAGGTTAGAGTACGGGGTAGGGTTAGTGTTAGGTTTAGGGTTAGAGTTAATGTACGGGTTAGGTTTAGGGTTAGGATACGGGTTAGGGTTAGGTTTAGTGTACGGGATAGGGTTAGCGTACGGGTTAAGTTTAGGGTTAGGGTTAGTTTTAGGTTACAGTTTAGGGTTAGGGTATGTGTTAGGGTTAGGTTTAGGGTGCGGGTTATGGTTAGGGTTAGGATTAGTGTAAGGGTTAGGGTTAGGTTTAGGGTCAGGGTTAGGGTTAGGGTTAGTGTTAGGGTTGGGATTAGGGTTAGGGTTAGGGTATGGGTTAGGCTTAGGGTACAGGTTAGTGTTAGGGTTAGAGTCAGGGTTAGGGTTAGGTTTAGGGTATGAGTTAGGTTTTGGGTTAGGTTTAGGGTACGGGTTAGTGTTAGGGTTAGGGTACGGGTTAGTTTTAGGGTACGGGTTAGGATTAGGGTTAGGGTTAGGGTCAGTGTTAGGGTTAGGGTTAGGTAACGAGTTAGGTTTAGGGTTAGGGTACGGGTTAGGGTTAGGCTTATGGTATGGGTTAGGGTTACAGTACGGTTTAGGGTTAGGGTGAGGGTTAGGGTTAGGTTAAGAGTACGGGTTAGCGTTAGTGTTAGGGTTAGGGTATGGGTTAGGGTTTTGGGTACGGGTACGGGTCAGGGTTAGGGTTAGAGTACAGGGTAGGGTTAGTGTTATGGTTAGGGTTAGGGTTAATGTACGGGTTAGGTTAGTTTTAGGTTTAGGGTTAGGTTACGGGTTCGGGTTAGGTTTAGGGTACAAGATAGGGTTAGCGTACGGGTTAAGGTTAGGGTTAGTGTTAGGTTTAGGTTACGGGTTTCGGTTAGGGTACGGGTTAGGGTTAGGTTTAGGTGCGGGTTAGGGTAAGGGTACGGGTTAGGGTTAGGTTTAGGTTACGGATTCGGGTTAGGGTACGGGTTAGGGTTAGGTTTAGGGTGCGGGTTAGGGTTTGGTTTAGGATTAGTGTAAGGTTTAAGGCTGGGTTTAGGGCCAGGGTTAGGGTTAGGGTTAGTTTTAGGGTACGGGTTCTGGTTAGGGTTGGGGTTAGGGTACGGGTTAGGTTTAGGTTTAGGGTACGGGTTAGGATTACGGTTAAGGTTAGGGTTAGGGTTAGGGTTTGGGTTAGGGTTAGGTTACGGTTAAGGGTTATGGTTTGGGTTAGGGTTAGGGTTAAGTTTAGTGTGCGGGTTAGGGTTATGTTTAGGGTTAGAGTACAGGTTTGGGTTAGTGTTAGGGTACTGTGTGGTTTACCGTTTGGGTACATGTTAGGGTAAGGGTTAGGGTTAGGGTTAAGGGTTAGTTTAGAATTAGGTTTAGGCTACGGGTAGGGTTAGAGTACGGGTTAGGGTTTGGGTTAGGGTTCGGGTTAAGTTTTGTGTACGGGTTAGGGTTAGGGTTGGGGTTAGGGTTAGTGTTAGGGTTCCTGTACGGGTTAGGGTTAAGATTGAGGTACGGGATAGGGTTAGTGTACGTGTTAGGTCTAGGTTTAGGGTTAGGTTTATTGTGCGGGTTAGGGTTAGGGTTAGGGTTAGGGTACATGTTAGGGTTAGGGTTTGGGTACGGGTTAGCGTTACGTTTAGGGATAGGGTACGGGTTAGGTTTAGGGTAATGGGTTACGGTATGGTTTAGGGTTAGGGTACGGGTTAGGGTTAGGATTAGGTTCAGGGTTAGGGTTAGGTTTAGGGTTAGGGTTAGGGTAAGGGTACTGTGTAGAGTTACTGTATGGTTTAGGGTTAGGGTTAGGACTAGGGTTACGGTTAGGGTTATAGTATGGGTTTGTGTTAGAGTTAGGGTTAGGTTTAGGTTTAGAGTACGGGTTAAGGTTAGTGTTAGGGTTAGGGTTAGTGTTAGGGTACGGGTTAGGGTTAGAGTACGGGTTAGGGTTAGGTTTAGGTTTAGGGTTATGGTTAGAGTACGGGTTAGGGTTAGTGTAGTGTTAGGGTTAGGGTTAGTGTACAGATAGGGTTAGGGTTAGGGTTAGGGTTAGGGTTAGGGTACGGGTTAGTTTTAGGGTTAGGGTACAGGTCAGGGTTACGGTTAAAGTTAGGGTTAGGTTTAGGGTATGGGTTAGGGTTAGGGTTAGCGTACGGGTTAAGTTTAGGGTTAGGGTTAGGTTTAGGTTGCTGGTTAGGGTTAGGGTATGGGTTAGGGTTAGGTTTAGGTGCGGGTTAGGGTTAGGATTAGGTTTAGGTTACGGGTTAGGGTTAGGTTTAGGTTCAGGGTTAGGGTTAGGGATAGGGTTATGGTACGGGTTAGGGTTAGGGTTGGGGTTAGGGTACAGGTTAGTTTTAGGGTTAGGGTACAGGTCAGGGTTACGGTTAAATTTAGGGTTAGATTTAGGGTATGGGTTAGGGTTAGGGTACGCGTAAGGGTTATGGTTAGGGTTAGGGTTAGGTTTAGCTTTAGGGTGCGGGTTAGGGTTAGGGTTAGGGTTAGCGCTACGGTATGGGTTAGGGTTATGTTAGGGTTTGGGAACGGGTTAGGGTTAGGTTTAGGTTACGGGATAGGGTTGGTTTCGGGTTAGGTCAAGGTTTAGGGTGAGTTTTAGGGTACGGGTTAGGGTTAGGTTTAGGGTTAGGGTTAGGATTAGGGTATGGGTTAGATTTAGGGTACGGGTTAGGTTTAGGTTTAGAGTCAGGGTTAGGCTTAGGGTTAGGGCACGAGTTAGGGTTAGGGTTAGGTTTAGGGTACGGGTTAGGGTTAGGGTTAGGGTATGGGTTAGGTTTAGATTACGGGTTAGTGTTAGTGTTAGGGTCAGGATTAGGTTTAGGGTACGAGTTAGTGTTAGGGTTAGGTTACGTGTTAGGGTTAGTGTTATGTTACGGGTTAGGTTTACAGTACAGGTAGGGTTAGGGAGAGGGTTAGGGTTAGGTTTAGAGTACGGTTAGGGTTAGGGTTAGGGTTAGGGTACGGGTTATGGTTAGTGTTAGGGTTAGGGAAATGGTTAGGCTTAGGGTTAGTGTACCAGTTATGGTTAGGGTTAGGGTTAGGGTTAGGGTTAGGGTTAGGGTTAGAGTACGGGGTAGGTTTAGTGTTCAGGTTAGGGTTAGGGTTAATGTACGGGTTAGGCTTAGGGTTAGGTTTACGGTTAGTTTTCGGGTTAGGGTTAGGTTTAGGGCACGGGATAAGGTTAGCGTACGGGTTAAGTTTTGGGTTAGGGTTAGGTTTAGGGTGCAGGGTAGGGTTAAGGTTAGGGTTAGTGTACGGGTTAGGGTTAGTATTAGGGTTAGAGTTAGTGTAAGGGTTAGTGTTAGGTTTAGGGTCAGGTTTAGGGTTAGGATTAGTGTTAGGGTACGGGTTAGAGTTAGGGTTGGGGTTAGGGTATGGGTTAGTTTTAGGGTTAGGTTACGGGTTAGGGTTACGTTTAAGGTTAGGCTTAGTGTTAGTGTATGGGTTAGGGTTAGGTTACTGTTAAGGGTTATGGTTTGGGTTAGGCTTAGGGTTAAGTTAAGGGTGCGGTTTTGGGTTAGGGTTAGGGTTAGAGTATGGGTTTGGTTTAGTGTTAGGTTTACCGTTTGGGTACAGGTTAGGTTAAGGGTTAGGGTTAGGCTTAGGGTTAGTGGTTAGTGTTAGATTTAGGGTTATGCTACTGGTAGGGTTAGGGTACGTGTTAGGGATAGGGTTTGGGTACGGGTTAGTGTTACGTTTAGGGTTAGGGTACGGGTTAGGTTTAGGGTTAGGGTTAGGGTATGGTTTCGGGTTAGGGTACCGGTTAGGGTTAGGTTTAGGGTCAGGGTAGGGTTAGGTTTAGGGTTAGGGTTAGGGTTAGGGTACTGGTTAGGGTTACTGTACGGTTTAGGGTTAGGTTTATGGTTGGGGTTAGGGTTAGGGTTAGGGTATGGATTAGGGTTAGCGTACGGGTTAGGGTTAGGATTAGGGTCAGGTTTAGGGTCAGGGTTAGTTTATGAGTTAAGGTTAGGGTTAGGTTTAGGGTACGGTGTATGGTTAGGGTTAGGGGTTAGGGTGAGGGGTAGGGTATGGGTTATGTTTATGGTTAGGGTTAGGTTTAGGGTTAGGGTTATTGTACGTCTTAGCGTACAGGTTAGGGTTAGGTTTAGGTTACGGGTGAGGGTACGGGTTAGTGTTAGGGTTAAGGTACGTGTAATGGTACGGGTTAGGGTTAGGGTACGGGTTAGGGTTAGTGTACGGGATAGGGTTAGGATTAGGGTTAGTGTTATTGTTAGGGTTAGGGTACAGGTTAGCGTTAGGGTTAGGGTATGGGATAGGTTTAGGGTACGTGTTAGGTCTAGGGTTAGGGTTAGGTTTAGTGTGTGGGTTAGGGTTTGGCATCGGGTTAGGGTTAGTGTACGTGTTAGGGTTTTTGTACGGGTTAGGGTTAGTGTTAGGTTTATGGTACGGGTTAGGTTTAGGGTTAGGGTTAGGGTTAGAGTACGGGTTAGTGTTAGGGTTAGGGTCAGGTTTTAGGGTTAGGGTTAGGGTCAGGGTTAGTGTTAGGGTTAGGTTACGGGTTAGGGTACGGGTTAGGGTTAGGGTTAGGGTTAGTGTATGGGATAGGTTTAGGATTAGGGTAAGTGTTAGTGTTAGGGTTAGGGTACCGGTTAGTGTTAGGGTTAGGTTATGGGATAGGTTTAGGGTACGGTTTAGGTCTAGGGTTAGGGTTAGGTTTAGGGTGTGTGTTAGGGTTAGGCATCAGTTTAGGGATAGGGTACAGGTTAGGGCTAGGGTACGGGTTCGGGTTAGTGTTAGGGTTGGTACAGGTTAGGGTTAGGGTTAGTGTTAGGGTACGGGTTAGGGTTAGGGTACGGGTTAGGTCTAGGTTTAGGGTTAGGTTTAGAATGTGGGTTAGGGTTAGGGTTAGTGTACGGGATTACGTTTAGGGTTAGGGTCAGGGTTAGGATTAGGTTAAGGTTAGGGTTAGGGTTAGGGTACGAGTTCGGGTAACGGTACGATTTAGGGTTAGGGTTAGGGTTAGTGTTAGGGTTAGGGTTATAATAGGGGGTTAGGGTTAGTGTTAGGGTTAGGTTTAGGATTAGAGTATGCGTTAGGTTTAGTGTTAGCGTTAGGGTTAGGGTTAGGGTACGTGTTAGGGTTAGATTTTGGGTACGGGTTAGGGTTACGTTTAGGGTCAGGTTATGGGTTAGGTTTAGGGTTAGGGTAAGGGTTAGTGTTAGGGTTCGTGTTAGGGTTAGGGTTAGGGTTCGGGTTAGGGTTCATCTATGGGTTAGGATTAGGGTTAGGGTTAGGGTTAGGGTTAGTTTTAGGGTTATGGTACGGGTTAGGGTTAAGGTTACGGTACAGGATAGGTTTAGTGTACGTGTTAGGTCTAGGGTTAGGGTTAGTTTTAGTGTGCGGGTTAGGGTTAGGGTTAGGGTACGTGTTAGGGTTAGGGTTTGAGGATGGGTTAGGGTTATGTTTAGGGTTAGGGTACGGGTTAGGTATTGTGTTAGGGTTAGGGTTAGGGTTAGTGTTAGGGTACGGGTTAGGGTTACGTTTAGGGTTAGGGTTAGTTTTAGAGTACATGTTAGTGTTAGTGTTAGGTTTAGGGTTAGGGTTAGGGTTAGAGTATGGGATAGGGTTAGTGTTAGGGTTAGGGTTAGGGTTAGTGTACGGATAGGGTTAGGGTTAGGGTTAGGTTTAGGGTACAGGTTAGGGTTAGGTTTAGGGTATGGGATAGGGTTAGTGTACGGGATAAGTTTAGGGTTAGATTTAGGTTTAGGTTACGGGTTAGGGTTAGGGTACGGGTTAGGGTACGATTTAGGTGCGGGTTAGGATTAGGGTATGGGTTAGGGTTAGGGTACGGGTAAGGGTTATGTTAGGGTTAGGGTTAGGTTTAGGTTTAGGATGCGGGTTAGGCTTAGGGTTATGGTTACAGTTAGCGCTATGGTATGGGTTAGGGTTACTCTTAGGGTTTTGGTACGGGTTAGGTTTAGGTTTAGGGTACGGGATAGGGTTGTGTAAGGGTTAGGTCAAGGGTTCGGGTTAGGTATAGGGTACGGGATAGGATTAGGGTTAGGTTTAGGGTTAGGATTAGGGTATGGGTTAGGTTTAGGTTACGGGTTAGAGTCAGGGTTAGGGTACGTGTTAGGGTTAGGTTTTGGGTATGGGTTAGGGTTAGGGTAAGGGTTAGGGTTAGGGTTAGGATTAGGGTAAGGGTTAGGGTTAGGGTACGGGTTAGGGTTAGGGTTAGGGTTAGTGTTAGGGTACCGGTTAGGGTTAGGGTACGGGTTAGGTCTAGGGTAGGGTTAGGTTTAGGATGCGGGTTAGTGTTAGGGTTACGGTACGAGATTAGTGTTAGGGTTAGGTTCAGGGTTACGGTTAGGTTAAGGTTAGGGTACGAGTTAGGGTTAGGGATAGGTTTAGTGTACAGGTTAGGGTTAGGGTACGGGTTAGGTTTAGGGTTAGGGTAAGCGTTAGGGTTAGGGTACGGGTTAGGGTTAGGGTTAGGGTTAGTGTTAGGGTACGGGTTAGGGTTAGGTTACGGGTTAGGTCTAGGGTTAGGGTTAGGTTTAGGATGCGGGCTAGTGTTAGTGTTAGTGTACGAGATTAGGGTTAGGGTTAGGGTCAGGGTTACATTTAGGTTTAAGGTTAGGGTTACGGTTAGGGTACGGGTAACATTAACGGTACGAGTTAGGGTTAGTTTTAGGGTTAGGTTTAGGGTTTGGGTTATAGTAGGGGGTTAGGGTTAGTGTTAGTGTTAGATTTAGGGTTAGGGTAGGGTTATTGTCACGGTTAGGTTTAGGGATAGGGTACGAGTTAGGGTTAGGGTTAGGTTTAGTGTACGGTTTAGGGTTAGGGTACGGGTTAGGTTTAGGGTTAGGGTCTGGGTTAAGTTTAGGGGTAGGGTACGAGTTAGGTTTAGGGTTATATTTAGGGTACGGTTTAGGGTTAGGTTTAGGGGTTAGGGTTAGGTTTGGGTACGGGTTAGGTTTAGGGTACGGGTTAAGGTTAGGGGTAGGGTATGGGTTAGGTTTCGGATTAGGGTTAGGGCTAGGTTTATGGTATGGGTTAGGGTACAGGTTAGATTTAGGGTTGGGATTAGGGTACGGGTTAGTTTTAGGGTTAGGGTACAGGTTAGGGTTATGGTTAAGGTTAGGGTTAGGGTTAGGGTATGGGTTAGGTTTAGGGTACGGTTAAGGGTTATGTTTAGGGTTGATTAGGGTTAAGTTTAGGGTGCGGGTTAGGGTTAGCGTTAGAGTACGGTTTTGGTTTAGTGTTAGGATACGGGTAAGGTTTACCGTTTGGGTACGGGTTAGGGTAAGGATTAGGGTTAGGGTTAGGTTTAGGGGTTAGGGTTAGGGTTAGGGTTAGGCTACGGGTAGGGTTAGGGTACGGGTTAGGGTTAGAGTTAGGGTTCTGTTTAGGGTTAGTGAACGGGTTAGGGTTAGGGTTAGGGTTATTTTTAGTGTTAGGGTTACGGTACGTGTTAGGGTTAAGGTTACAGTATGGGATAGGGATAGTTAGGTGTAGGGTTAGGGTTAGGTTTAGTGTGCGGGTTTGGGTTAGGGTTAGGGTGAGGGTACGTGTTAGGGTTATGGTTTGGGTACGGGTTAGGATTCCGTTTAGGGTTAGGGTACGGGGTAGTTTTAAGGTTAGGGTAAGGGTTAGTGTTAGGGTACGGGTTAGGGTTAGAGTACGGGTTAGGGTTATGTTAGGGTTAGGGTTAGTCTTAGAGTACGGGAAAGGGTTAGTGTTAGGGTTAGGGTTAGGTTTAGTGTACGGATAGGGTTAGGGTTAGGGTTAGGGTTGGGTATGGGTTCGGGTTACGGTACGAGTTAGGGTTAGGGTAAGTTTTAGGTTTAGGTTTAGGATTATAGTAGGGGGTTAGGGTTAGCGTTAGGGTTACGTTTAGGGTTAGAGTACTGGTTAGGGTTAGTGTTAGCGTTCGGGTTAGGGGTAATGTACGGGTTAGGCTTAGGGTTAGGTTTAGGGTTAGGTTACGGGTTAGGGTTCGGTTTAGGGTACGGGATAGGGTTAGCGTACAGGATAAGTTTAGGGTTAGGGTTAAGTTTAGGTTACGGGTTAGGGTTAGGGTACGGGTTATGGTTAGGTTTAGGGTGCGGGTTAGGGTTAGGGTTAGGGTTAGTGTATGGGTTAGGGTTAGGTTTAGGGTCAGGGTTAGTGTTAGCGTTAGTGTTAGGGTATCGGTTAGGGTTAGGGTTGGGGTTAGGGTACGGGTTAGTTTTAGGGTTAGGATACGGGTTAGGGGTACGGTTAATGTTAGGGTTAGTGTTAGGGTGTGGGTTAGGGTTAGGTTACGGTTAAGGTTTAAGGTTAATGTTAGGGTTAGGGTTAAGTTTAGGGTGCAGTTTAGGGATAGGGTTAGGTTTATGGTTAGGGTTAGAGTACGGGTTTGCGTTATGTTAGGGTATGGGTTAGGTATACCGTTTGGGTACGGGATAGGGTAAGGAATAGGGTTAGGGTTAGGGTAGGGGTTAGAGTTAGAGTTAGGGTTAGACTACGGGATTGGGTTAGAGTACGGGTTTAGTTAGGTTTAGGGTTAGGGTTAGGTATAGGGTTATAGTACGGGTTAGGGTTAGAGTTAAGGTTAGGTTTAGGGTTAGAGTACGGGTTAGGGATAGTGTTAGGGTTAGGGTTAGTGTTAGGGTATGGGTTAGGGTTAGCGTAAGGGTTAGGGTTACATTTAGGGTTAGGGTTAGTGTTAGAGTATGGGTTAGGGTTAGTGTTAGTGTTAGGGTTAGGGTTAGGGTTAGCGTGCGGATAGGGTTAGGGTTAGGGTTAGGGTTAGGATACAGGTTAGGGTTAGGTTTAGGGTACAGTATAGGGTTAGCATACGGGTTAAGTTTAGGGTTAGGCTTAGGTTTAGGTTACGGGTTAGGTTTAGGGTACGGTTAGGGTTAGGTTTATTGTACGGGTTAGGGTTACAGTACGGTTAGGGTTAGTGTGATTGTTAGTGTTAGGGTTAGAGTATGGTTAGAGTTAGGTTTAGCGTTAGGGTTAGGGTTAGAGTACGGGTTAGGGTTAGGGTTAGGGTTAGGGTACGGATTAGGGTTAGAGTTAGGGTTAGGTTTAGAGTACGGGGTAGGGTTAGTGTTAGTGTTAGAGTTAGGGTTAATGTTCGGGTTAGGCTTAGGGTTAGGTTTAGGGTTAGGTTACGGGTTCGGGTTAGGTTAAGGGTAAGGGATAGGGTTAGCGTACGGGTTAAGTTTAGGGTTAGGGTTAGGCTTAGGTTATGGGTTAGGGTTAGGTTTAGGTGTGGGTTAGGGTTAGGGTTAGGGTTGGGTTTAGGCTACGTGTTAGGGTTACAGTACGGTTAGGGTTAGGGTGAGGGTTAGTGTTAGGGTTAGAGTACGGTTAGGGTTAGGGTTAGGGTTAGGGTTAGGGTTATGGTTAGCGTTAGGGAATGGGTTAGGGTTAGGTTTAGGGTACAGGATAGGGTTAGCATATGGGTTAAGTTTAGGGTTAGGGTTAGGTTTAGGTTACGGGTTAGGGTTAGGGTACGGGTTAGGGTTAGGTTTAGGTGAGGGTTAGGGTTAGGGTTAGGGTAAGGATACGGGTTAGGTTTAGGTTTAGGGTCAGGGTTAGCGTTAGGGATAGGGTTAGTGTACGGGTTACGTTAGGGTTGGGGTTTGGGTACGGGTTAGATTTAGTGTTAGGGTACGGGTCATGTTTACGCTTAAGGTTAGGGTTAGGGTTAGGATTATGGTACGGGTTAGGGTTACAGTACGGGTTAGGGTTATGGTGAGGGTTAGGGTTAGGGTTAGAGTACGGTAGGGTTTAGGGTTAGGGTTAGGGTTAGAGTACAGGTTAGGGTTAGTGTTAGGGTTAGGTTTAGGGTTAGGGTACGGGTTAAGGTTAGAGTTAGGGTTAAGGTTAGAGTACGGGGTAGGGTTACTGTTAGGGTTAGTGTTAGGGTTAATGTACGGGTTAGGCTTAGGGTTAGGTTTAGGGTTAGTTTATGGGTTAGGGTTAGGTTTAGGGTACGGGATAGGGTTAGCGTACGGGTTAAGTTTAGGGTTAGGGTTAGGTTTAGGTTACGGGTTAGGGTTAAGTTTAGGTGTGGGTTAGGGTTAGGGTTAGGGTACGGGTAAGGGTTAGGATTGGGGTTAATTTTAGGGTTAGGGTACGGGTCAGGGTTACGGTTAAGTTTAGGGTTAGGTTTAGGGTATGGGTTTGGGTTAGGGTATGGTAAGTTTATGGTTAGGGTTAGGGTTAGGTTTAGGTTTAGGGTGCGGGTTAGGGTCTGGGTTAGGGTTAGGGTACGAGTTAGGGTTAGGGTTACGTTTAGGGTACGGGTTAGTGTTAGGGTTAGGGTTTAGGGTAAGGGTTAGGTTTAGGGTACGAATTAGGGTTAGGGTATGGGTTAGGGTGAGGGGTAGGGTATGGTTTAGGTTTAGGGTTAGTGTTAGGAATAAGGTTAGCGTTATGGTACGTGTTAGCGTACAGGTTAGGGTTAGGGTTTAGTTACGGGTTAGGGTACAGGTTAGGGTTAGGGTTTGGGTTAGGGTTAGAGTATGGGTTAGGGTTAGTGTTAGGTTAGAGTTAGGGTTAGGGTTAGGCTACGGGTACGGTTTAGGGTTAGGGTTAGTGTACGGGATAGGGTTAGGATTAGGGTTAGGGTTACGGTTAGGTCTAGGGTTAGGGTTAGGTTTAGATGCGGGTTAGGGTCAGGGTTAGGTTATGGGATTAGGTTTAGGGTTAGGGTCAGTGTTAGTGTTAGGTTTAGGGTTAGGGTTAGAGTACGGGTTAGGTTTAGTTTTAGGATTATGGTTAGTATTAGGGTTAGGGTAAGGTTTAGAGTACGGGTTAGGGTTAGGTTTAGGGTTAGGTTGAATTTAGAGTACGGGTTAGGGTTAGTGTTAGGGTTAGGGTTAGGGTTAGTGTTAGGTTTACGGTACGGGTTAGGGTTAAGGTTACGGTACAGGATAGGTTTAGTGTATGTGTTAGATCTAGGGTTAGGGTTAGGTTTAGTGTTCAGGTTAGGGTTAGGGTTAGGGTACGTGTTAGGTTTAGGGTTTGGGTACGGGTTGGGTTTAGGTTTAGGGTTAGGTTTAGTGTGTGGGTTAGGGTTAGGCATCGGGTTAGGGTTAGTGTACGTGTTAGGGTTTTTGTACAGGTTAGGTTTAGTGTTCGGTTTATGGTACGGTTTAGGGTTAGGGTTAGAGTTAGGTTTAGGATGAGGGTTAGGGTTAGGGTATGGGATTAGGGTTAGGGTTAGGGTCAGGGTTAGGGTTAGGTTTAGGGTAGGGTTAGGGTTAGGGTACGGGTTAGGTTTAGGGTTAGGGTTAGTGTACGGGATAGGTTTAGGATTAGGGTTAGTGTTAGTGTTAGGGTTAGGGTACAGGTTAGCGTTAGGTTTAGGTTACGGGATAGGTTTAGGGTACGGTTTAGGTCTAGGCTTAGGTTTAAGTTTAGGGTGTGGGTTAGGGTTAGGCATCGGGTTAGGGATAGGGTACGGGTTAGGGTTAGGGTACGGGTTAGGGTTAGTGTTAGGGTTATGGTACGGGTTACTGTTAGGGTTAGTGTTAGGGTACGGGTTAGGGTTAGGTTACGAGTTAGGTCTAGGTTTAGGGTTAGGTTTAGGATGCGGGTTAGGGTTAGGGTTAGGGTACGGGATTTGGTTTAGGGTTAGGGTCAGGTTTAGGGTTAGGTTAAGGTTAGGTTTAGGGTACGAATTCGGGTTACGGTATGAGTTAGGGTTAGTGTTAGGGTTAGTGTTAGGGTTAGGTTTATAGTAGGGGGTTAGGGTTAGTGTTAGGGTTAGGTTTAGGGTTAGAGTACGTGTTAGGTTTAGTGTTAGTGTTATGGTTAGTGTTAGGGTTAGGTTTAGGGTTAGAGTACGGGTTAGGGTTATGTTTAGGGTTAGGGTTAGGTTAGAATACGGGTTAGGGTTAGTGTTAGGGTTAGGGTTAGGGTTAGCGTTAGGGTAAGTTTAGAGTTAGGGTTAGGGTTAGTGTACGGGTTAGGGTTAGGGTTAGTGTTAGGGTTACGGTACGGGTTAGGGTTAAGGTTATGGTATGGGATAGGTTTAGTGTACGTGTTAGGTCTACGGTTAGGGTTAGGTTTAGTGTGCGGGTTAGGGTTAGGGTACGGGTTAGGGTTACGTTTAGGGTTAGGGTATGGGTTAGGTTTAGGGTTAGGGTAAGTGTTAGTGTTAGGGTACGGGTTAGGGTTAGGGTTAGGGTTAGGGTACGTTTAGGGTTAGGGTTAGGGTTAGTGTTCGGGTTAGGGTTAGTCTACGGGTTAGGGTTAGGTTTAGGGTTAGGGTTAGTGTTAGGGTTACGGTACGGATTAGTGTTAAGGTTACGGTACGAGATAGGCTTAGTGTATGTGTTAGGTGTAGGGTTAGGGTCAGGTTTAGTGTGCGGGTTAGGGTTAGGGTTAGGGTTAAGGTACGTGTTAGGGTTATAGTACGGGTTAGGGTTAGAGTTAGGGTTAGGTTTAGGTTTAGAGTACGGGTTCGGGTTAGTGTTACATTTAGGGTTAGGGTACAGGTTACGTTTATGGTTAGGGTAAGGGTTATTGTTAGGGTACGGGTTAGGGTTAGAGTACGTGTTAGGGTTAGGTTTAGGGTTAGGGTTAAGGTTAGAGTATGGGTTAGATTTAGTGTTAGTGTTAGGGTTAGGGTTAGTGTACAGATAGGGTTAGGGTTAGGGTTAGGGTTAGGGTTAGGGTACAGGATAGGGTAGTGTATGAGATAAGTTTAGGTTTAGGTTTAGGTTTAGGTTACGGGTTAGGGCTAGGGTACGAGTTAGGGTTATGTTTAGGTGCGGGTTAGGGTTAGGGTACGGGTTAGAGTTAGGTTTAGGGTCAGGGTTAGGATTAGGGATAGGGTTATGGCTTGGGTTAGGGTTAGGGTTGGGGTTACGGTACAGGTTAGTTTTAGGGTTAGGGTATGTCTTAGGGTTACGGTTAAGGTTAGGGTTATTGTTAGGTTATGGGTTAGGTTTAGGGTACGGGTAAGGGTTATGGTTAGGGTTACGGTTAGATTTAGGTTTAGGGTGTGGGTTAGGCTTAGGGTTAGGTTTAGGATTAGCGCTAGGGTATGGGTTAGGGTTACTCTTAGGGTTGGTTACGGGTTAAGGTTAGGTTTAGGGTATGGGATAGGTTTGGGTACGGGTTAGGACAAGGGTTAGGGTTAGGTTTAGGGTACGGGTTAGGGATAGGGTTAGGTTTAGGGTTAGGGTTAGGCTATGGGTTAGGTTTAGGGTACGTGTTAAGGTTTGGTTTAGGGCCAGGGTTAGGGTTAGAGTTAGGGTACGAGTTAGGGTTTGGGTTAGGTTTATGGTACGGGTTAGTGTTAGGGTTAGGGTTAGGGTTAGAGTACGGGGTAGGTTTAGTGTTAGGGTTAGGTTTAGGGTTAGGGTACGGGTTAGGGTTAGAGTTAGGGTTAGGGTTAGAGTACGGGGTAGGGTTAGGGTTAGGGTTAGAGTACGGATAGGGTTAGGGTTTGGGTTACGGTTAGGGTATGGTTTAGGCTTAGGGTACATTTTAGGGTTAGGGTTAGTATCAGGTTTAGGGTTAGGTTTAGGGTTAGGATACGGGTTAGGGTTAGGTTTAGGGTACGGGTTAGGGTTAGGTTTAGGGTTAGGCTACAGGTTAGGTTTAGGGTACGGGTTAGTGTTAGGGTTAGTGACAGGGTTAGGGTTAGTGTTAGGGTACGAATTATTGTTAGGGATAGGGTACTGGTTAGGGTTAGGTTATAGTACGGGTTAGGGTTACAGTACGGGTTAGGGTTAGGGTGAGGGTTAGGGTTAGGTTTAGAATACGGTTAGGGTTAGGGTTAGGGTTAGGGTTAGAGTATGGGTTAGGGTTAGTGTTAGTGTTAGTGTTAGGGTTAGGGTTAGAATACGGGTTAGGGTTAGGGTTAGGGTTAGTGTTAGAGTACGGGGTAGGGTTATTGTTAGGGTTAGGGTTAGTGTACGGGTTAGAGTTAGTGTTAGGGTTAGGGTTAGTGTACGGGTTAGAGTTAGTGTTAGGGTTAGGGTTAGTTTTAGGGTTAGGGTACGGGTTAGGGTTAGGATTAGTGTTAGAGTACGGGGTAGGGTTAGTGTTAGTGTAAGGTTTAGGATTAGAGTACGGGTTTGGGTTAGTGTTAGGGTACGGGTTAGTTTTACCGTTTGGGTATGGGTTAGGGAAAGTGTTAGGGTTAGGTTTAGGGTTAGGGTACGTGTTAGGGTTAGGGTTTCGGTACAGGTTAGGTTTAGGTTTAGGATGCGGGATAGGGTTTGTGTACGGGTTAATTTTACGGTTAGGGTTAGGTTTAGGTTATGGGTTAGAGTTAGGGAACGGGGTAGGGTTAGGTTTAGGTGCTGGTTAGGGTTTGGGTATGGGTTAGGGTTAGGTTTAGGGTCAGGGTTAGGGTTAGGTTTCAGGTTATGGTACGATTTAGGGTTAGGGTTGGGGTTAGGGTACGGGTTAGTTTTAGGGTTAGAGTACGGGTTAGGGTTAGGGTTAAGGTTAGGGTTAATGTAGGGTATGGGTTAGGGTTATGGTACGGGTAAGTGTTATGGTAGGGTCAGGGTTATGTTTAGGTTTAGGGTGCTGGTTAGGCTCAGGGTTAGGGTTAGTGTTAGCGCTAGGGTATGGGTTAGTGTTACTGTTAGGGTTTGGGTACGGGTTAGGGTTAGGGTTAGGGTTAGGGTACGGGATAAGTTTGGGTACGGGTTAGTTCAAGGGTTAGGGTTAGGTTTAGGGTACGGGTTAGTGTTAGGGTTAGGTTTATGGTTAGGGTTAGGGTATGGGTTAGTTTTAGGGTACGGGTTAGTGTTAGGGTTAGGGTCATGTTTAGGGTTAGGGTTAGGGTTAGAGTACGGGGTAGGGTTAGTGTTAGGGTTAGGGTAAGGGTTAATGTATGGGTTAGGCTTAGGGTTAGGTTAGGGTTTGGATACGGGTTAAGGTTAGGTTTAGGGTACGGGATAGGGTTAGCGAACGGGTTAAGTTTAGGGTTAGGGTTCGGTTTAGGTTACGGTATAGGTTTAGGGTACGGGTTAGGGTTAGGTTTAGGGTACGGGATAGGGTAAGCGAACGGGTTAAGTTTAGGGTTAGGGTTCGGTTTAGGTTACGGTTTAGCTTTAGGGTACGGGTTAGGGTTAGGTTTAGGGTGCGGGTTGGGTTAGGGTTAGGGTTAGGGTAAGGGTTAGGGTTAGGTTTAGGGTCAGGGTTAGGGTTAGGGTTAGTGTTAGGGTACCGGTTAGCGTTAGGGTTGGGGTTAGGGTATGGGTTAGTTTTAGGTTTTGGGTACGGATTAGGGTTATGTTTAAGGTTAGGGTTAGGGTTAGGGTGTGGGTTAGGGTTAGGTTACGGTTAAGGGTTATGGTTTGGGTTAGGTTTAGGGTTAAGTTTAGGGTGCGAGTTAGGGTTAGGGTTAGGGTTATGGTTAGGTTTAGAGTACGGGTTTGGGTTAGTGTTAGGGTATGGTTTAGGTTTACCTTTTGGGTACGGTACGGGTAAGGGTTAGGGTTAGGCTTAGGTTTAGGGGTTAGGGTTAGAGTTAGGATTAGGCTACGTATAGGGTTAGGGTACGGTTTAGGGTTAGGGTTAATGTTCAGGTTAGGGTTTGGGTACGGGCTGGTTACGTTTAGGGTTAGGGTATGGGTTAGGTTGAGGGTTAGTGTTCGTGTATGGTTTAGGGTTAGGGCACGGGATAGGGTTAGTGTTAGGGTCAGGGTAAGAGTTAGGTTTAGGGTCCGGGTTAGGGTTAGGGTTAGGGTTAGTGCTAGGGTATGGGTTAGGGTTACTGTTAGGGTTTGGGTACGGGTTAGGGTTAAGGTTAGGTTACGGGATAGGTTTGGGTACAGGTTAGTTAGAGGGTTAGGGGTACGTTTAGGGTACGGTTTAGGGTTAGGGTTAGGTTTAGGGTTAGGGTTAGGGTATGGGTTAGGCTTAGGGTATGGGTTAGGGTTAGGGTTAGGGTCAGGGTTAGGGTAGGTTTAGGGTACGAGTTAGGGTTAGGGTTAAGTTTAGGGTACGGGTACGGGTTAGGGTTAGGTTTAAAGTACGGGTTAGGTTTAGGGTACGGGTTAGGGTTAGGGTTAGCGTCAGGGTTAAGTTTAGGGTTAGAGTACGAGTTAGTGTTAGGGTTAGGGTATGGGTTAGTTTTAGGATTATGGTATGGGTTAGGGTTACAGTACGGGTTAGTGTTAGGGTGAGGGTTAGGGTGAGGGTTAGAGTACAGTTAGTGTTAGGGTTAGGGTTAGGGTACGGGTTAGGGTTAGGTTTAGGGTTAGGGTTACGTTTAGGGTTAGAGTACGCGGTAGGATTAGTGTTAGTGTTAGCGTTAGGGTTAGGGTTAGTGTACGCGTTAGGGTTAGTGTTAGGGTTAGAGTACGGTGTAGGGTTAGTGTTAGGTCTAGGTTTGGGATTAATGTACGGTTTAGGCTTAGGGTTAGCTTTAGGGTTAGGATACGGTTTAGGGTTAGGTCTAGGGTACAGGGTAGTGTTAGTGTACGGGTTAAGTTTAGGGTTATGGTTAGGTTTAGGTTACGGGTTAGTGTTAGTGTACGGGTTAGGGTTAGGTTTTGGGTGCGGGTTAGGGTTAGGGTTAGGATTATTGTAAGGGTTAGGGGTAGGTTTAGGGTAGGGTTAGGGTTAGAGTTAGTGTTAGGGTACGGGTTAGGGTTAGGGTTGGGTTTAGGGTACGGGTTAGTTTTAGGGTTAGGGTATGGGTTAGGTTTATGGTTAAGGTTAGGGTTAGGTTTAGGGTGCGGGTTAGGCTTAGGGTTAGGGTTAGTGTTAGCGCTAGGGTATGGGTTAGGGTTACGCTTAGGGTTTGGGTACGGGTTAGGGTTAGGTTTAGGTTACGGGATACGGTTGGGTATGGGTTAGGACAAGGGTTAGGGTTAGATTTAGGGTACGGGATAGGGTTTGGGTTAGGTTTAGGGTTAGGTTTAGGGTATGGGTTAGGTTTGGGTACGGGTTAGTGTTAGGGTTAGGGTCAGGGTTACGGTTAGTGTTAGGGTACGAGTTAGGGTTAGGGTGTTGTTTAGGGTACGGGTTAGGGTTAGGATTAGAGTACGGGTTAGGTTTAGTGTTAGGTTTAGGGTTAGGTTTAGGGTTAGGGTTAGGGTTACGGTACGGATTAGGGTTAGAGTTAGGGTTAGGGTTAGAGTACGGGGTAGGGTTAGGTTTAGGGTTAGGGTACAGTTTAGCTTTAGGGTGTGGGTCAGGGTTATGGTTAGGGTTAGGGTTAGCGCTAGGGTATGGGTTAGGGTTACTGTTAGGTTTTGGGTACAGTTTAGGGTTAGGGTTAGGTTACGGGTATTGTTGGGTACGTGTTAGTTCAAGGGTTAGGGTTAGGTTTAGGGTACGGTTAGTGTTAGGGTTAGGATGAGGATAAGGGTTAGGGTATGGGTTAGGCTTAGGGTACGGGTTAGGGTTAGGGTCCGGGTTAGGGTTAGGGTTAGGGTTAGAGTACGCATTTGGGTTAGTGTTAGAAAACGGGTTAGGTTTACCAGTTGGGTACGGGTTAGGTAAGGGTTAGGGATAGGGTTAGAGTTAGGGGTTAGGGTTAGAGTTTGAGTTAGACTACGGGATAGGGTTAGAGTACGGGTTAGGGTTAGGTTTAGGGTTAGGGTTAGGTTTAGGGTTATAGTACGGGTTTGGTTTAGAGATAGGGTTAGGTTTAGGGTTAGAGTACGGATTAGGGATAGTGTTAGGTTTAGGGTTAGTGTTAGGGTATGGGTTAGGGTTAGCGTAAGGGTTAGGGTTATGTTTAGGTTTAGGGTTAGTGCTAGAGTACGGGTTAGGTTTAGTGTTAGGGTTAGGGTTAGGGTTAGGGTTAGAGTGCGGATAGGGTTAGGGTTAGGGTTAGGGTTAGGATCAGGGATAGAGTACGGTTTAGGGTTAGGGTTTGTGTTAGGGTTAGAGTTTGGGGTAGGGTTAGTGTTAGGTTTAGGGTTAGGTTTAGGGTACGGGTTAGGGTTAGAGTTACGGTTAGGGTTAGAGTACGGGGTAGGGTTAGTGTTAGTGTTAGGGTTAGGGTTAATGTACGGGTTAGGTTTAGGGTTAGGTTTAGGTTTAGGTTACGGTTTAGGGTTAGGTTTAGGGTACAGGATAGCGTTAGCGTACAGGTTAAGTTTAGGGTTAGGCTTAGGTTACTGGTCAGGGTTAGGTTTGGTGTGGGTTAGGGTTAGGGTTAGGGTTAGGGTACAGGTTAGGGTTAGGGTGGGGTTAGGGTACGGGTTAATTTTAGGTTTAGTGTACAGGTCATGGTTACGGTTAAGTATAGGGTTAGTTTTAGGGTATGGTTTAGGGTTAGGGTACGGCTAATGGTTAGGGTTAGGGTTAGGGTTAGTGTTAGCGCTAGGGTATGGTTTAGGGTTACTGTTAGGGTTTGGGTACGGGTTAGGGTTAGGGTTAGGTTACGGGTTAGGTTAAGGGTTAGGGTTAGGTTTAGGGTACGTGTTAGGGTTAGGGTTAGGATTAGGTTTAGGGTTAGGGTATGGGTTAGGCTTAGGGTACGGGTTAGGGTTAGGGTTAGGGTCAGGGTTAGGGTTAGGGTTAGGGTTATGGTTAGGTTTAGGGTACAGGTTAGGGCTAGGTTTAGGGTTAGGGTATGGGTTAGGTTTAGGGTTAGGGTTAGGGTACGAATTAGGGTTAGTGTTAGGGTACGGGTTAGGTTAGGGTTATGGTATGGGTTAGGGCTACAGTACGGGTTAGGGTAGGGTGAGGTTTAGGGTTAGGGTTAGAATACGTTTAGGGTTAGGGTTAGGCTTAGGGATAGAGTACGGGTTAGGGTTAGTGTTAGGTTTAGGTTTAGGGTTAGGGTTAGGGTACGGGTTAGGGTTAGGGTTAAGGTTAGGGTTAGTGTTAGAGTACGAGGATGGTTAGTGTTAGGGTTAGGGTTATGGTTAGAGTACGGGTTAGGGTTAGTGTTAGTGTTAGGGTTAGAGTTAGGGTACGGGTTAGGGTTAGGGTTAAGGTTAGTGTTAGAGTGCGGGGTAAGTTTAGTGTTAGTGTTAGGGTTAGGGTTTGGGTTAGTGTTAGGGTACGTGTTAGGTTTAGGGTTTGGGTACAGGTTAGGGTTATGTTTAGGGTTTGGGTACGAGTTAGGTTTAGGGTTAGGTTAAGGATTAGTGTTAGGGGACGGGATAGGGTTAGATTACGGATTAGGGTTAGGTTTAGGTTTAGGGTTAGCGTTAGAGTACGGGTTAGGGTTAGAGTACAGGTTAGGTTTAGTGTCAGGGTTAGGGTTAGGGTTAGTGTTAGGGTGTGGGTTAGGATTAAAGTACAGGTTAGGTTTAGGGTACGGGATAGGTTTAGGGTACGGGTTAGTTTTAGGGTTATGGTACGGTATAGGGTTACAGAACGGGTTAGGGTTAGGGTCAGCGTTAGGGTTAGGGTACGAGTTAGGGTTAGGGTTACGGTACGGATTAAGTTTAGGGTTTTGGTACGGGTTAGGGTTGCAATACGGGTTAGGGTTAGGGTGAGGGTTAGGGTTAGTGTTAGAGTACGGTTAGGGTTAGTGTTAGGGTTACGGTTAGGATTAGAGTACGGGTTAGGTTTAGTGTTAGGGTTAGGGTTAAGGTTAGGTTTAGGGTTAGGGATAGGGTTAGGGTACGGGTTAGGGTTAGGGTTAGGTTTAGGGTTAGAGTACTGGGTAGGATTAGTGTTAGTGTTAGTGTTAGGGTTGGGGTTAATGTATGGTTTAGGCTTAGGGTAGGTTTACAGTTAGGATACGGGTTAGGGTTAGGTTAGGGTACGGGATAGGGTTAACGTATGGGTTAAGTTTAGGATTAGGGTTAGTTTTAGGGTTAGGCTTAGGGTCCGGGTTAGGGGTAGGGTTAGGTTCAGGGTTAGGGTTAGGGTTAGGTTACGGGTTAGGGTTAGGGTAAGGTTTAGGGTATGGGTTAGGGTACCGGTTAGGGTTAGGGTACGGGCTAGGTTTACGGTACGGGTTAGGTTTAGTGTATGGGTTAGTTTTTGGGTTATGGTACAGTATAGGGATACAGTACGGGTTAGGGTTAAGGTGAGGGTTAATGTTAGGGTTAGAGTATGGTTAGCGTTAGGGTTAGGGTTAATGTACAGGTTAGGCTTAGGGTTAGGTTTAGTGTTAGGATATGGGTTAGGGTTAGGTTTAGGGTACGGGAGAGTGTTAGCGTACGGGTTATGTTTAGGGTTATGGTTAAGTTTAGGTTACGGTTTAGGGTTAGGGTACGGGTTAGGGTTAGGTTTAAGGTGCGGGTTAGGGTTAGGGTTAGGGTTAGTGTAAGGGTTAGGGTTAGGTTTAGGGTCTGGGCTAGGGTTAGGGTTAGTGTTAGGGTACGTATTAAGGTTAGGTTGGGGTTAGGGTATGGGTTAGTTTTAGAGTTAGGGTACGGGTTAGGGTTATGGTTAAGTTTAGGGTTATGTTTAGGGTATGGGTTAGGGTTAGGTTACAGTTAAGGTTTATGGTTTGGGTTAGGGTTAGGGTTAAGTTTAGGGTGCAGGATAGGGTTAGGGTTAGGGTTAGAGTACGGGTTTGGGTTAGTGTTAGGGTACAGGTTAGGTTACCGCCAGGGTACGGGTTAGGATAAGGGTTAGGGTTAGTGTTAGGGTTAGTGTTAGGGTTAGGGGTTATATTTAGGGTTAGGGTTAGGAAACGGGTAGGGTTAGGGTACGGGTTAGGGTTAGAGATAGGGTTAGGGTTAGAGTACTGGGTAGGGTTAGGGTTAGGGTTAGAGTACGGATAGGGTTAGGGTTTGGGTTAGGTTTAGGGTATTGGTTAGGCTTCGGGTACGTTTTAGGGTTTGGGTTCGGGTCAGGTTTAGGGTTAGGTTAGGTTTAGGGTACGGTTTAGGGTCAGGGTTAATGTCAGGGTTAGGGGTAGTGTTAGTGTACGAAATATTGTTAGGGTTAGGGTACTGGTTAGGGTTAGGGTTATGGTACGGGTTAGGGTTACAGTATGGTTTAGGGTTAGGGTGAGGGTTAGGGTTAGGGTTAGAATACGGTTAGGTTTAGGGTTAGGGTTAAGGTTAGAGTACAGGTAAGGGTTAGTGTTAGTGTTAGTGTTAGGGTTAGGGTTAGAGTACGGGTTAGGTTTAGGGTTAGGGTTAGTGTTAGAGTACGGGGTAGGGTTAGTGTTAGGGTTAGGGTTAGTGTTAGAGTACGGGTTGGAGTTAGTGTTAGGGTTAGGGTTAGGGTACGGGTTAGGGTTAGGGTTAATGTTAGAGTACGGGTAGGGTTAGTGTTAGTGTAAGGGTTAGGGTTAGAGTACGGGTATGGGTTAGTGTTAGGGTATGGGTTAGTTTTACCATTTGGGTATAGGTTAGGGAAAGTGTTAGGGTTAGGTTAAGGGTTAGGGTACGTGTTAGGGTTAAGTTTTGGGTACGGGTTAGGTTTAGGTTTAGGGTGCGGGATAGGGTTAGTGTACGGGTTAAGTTTACGGATAGGGTTAGGTTTAGGTTATGGGTTAGAGTTTGGGTACGGGGTAGGGTTAGGTTTAGGTGCGGGTTAGGGTTACGGTATGGGTTAGGGTTAGGTTTAGGGTCAGGGTTAGGGTTAGGGATAGGGTTATGGTATGTGTTAGGGTTAGGGTTGGGGTTAGGGTACGGGTTAGTTTTAGTTTAGGGTATGGGTTAGGGTTACGGTTAAGGTTAGGGTTAGTGTTAGGGTATGGTTAGGGTTAGGGTACAGGTAAGGTTTATGGTTAGGGTTAGGGTTAGGTTTAGGTTTAGGGTGCTGGTTAGGCTTAGGGTTAGGGTTAGGGTTAGCGCTAGGATATGGGTTAGTGTTACTGTTAGGGTTTGGGTACAGGTTAGGGTTCGGGTACGGGATAAGGTTGGGACCGGTTTAGGTCAAGCGTTAGGGTTAGGTTTAGGGTACGGGTTAGGTTTATGTTTAGGGTTATGGTATGGGTTAGTTTTAGGGTACGGGTTAGGGTTAGGTTTAGGGTCAGGTTTAGGGTTACAGTTAGGGTACGAGTTAGGGTTAAGGATAGGTTAAGGGTATGGGTTAGGGTTATGGTTGGGGTTAGGGTTAGAGTACGGGGTAGGGTTAGTGTTAGGGTTAGGGTAAGGGTTAATGTACGGGTTAGGCTTAGGTTTAGGTTAGGGTTTGGATACGGTTTAGGGTTAGGGTATGGGATAGGGTTAGGTTACGTTTAAGGGTTATGGTTTGGGTTAGGGTTAGGGTTAAGATTAGGGTGCGAGTTAAGGTTAGGGTTAGGGTTATGGTTAGGGTTAGAGTACGGGTTTGGATTAGTGTTAGGGTACGGGTTAAGTTTACCGTTTGGGTACGGTTCAGGTAAGGGTTAGGGTTAGGCTTAGGTTTAGGGGTTAGGGTTAGAGTTAGGATTAGGCTACGGGTAGGGTTAGGGTACGGGTTAGGGTTAGGGTTAAGGTTCAGGTTAGGGTTTGGGTACGGGCTAGGGTTACGTTTAGGTTTAGGGTATGGGTTAGGTTGAGGGTTAGTGTTCGTGTATGATTTAGGGTTAGGGTACGGGATAGGGTTTGTGTAGGGTCAAGGTAAGAGTTAGGTTTAGGGTCCGGGTTAGGGTGAGGGTTAGGGTTAGTGCTAGGGTTTGGGTTAGCGTTACTGTTAGGGTTTGGGTACGGGTTATGGTTACGGTTAGGTTACGGGATAGGTTTGGGTACGGGTTAGGTAGAGGGTTAGGGTTACGTTTAGGGTGCGGTTTAGGGTTAGGGTTAGGTTTAGGGTTAGGGTTAGGGTACGAGTTAGGGTTAGGGTTAGGTTTAGGGTACGGGTTAGGGTTAGATTTAGGTTTAAAGTACGGGTTAGGTTTAGGGTACGGGTTAGGGTTAGGGTCAGGGTTAGGTTTAGGGTTAGGGTACGAGTTAGGGTTAGGGTTAGGGTACGGGTTAGGTTTAGGGTTATGGTATGGGTTAGGTTTACAGTATGGGTTAGGGTTAGGTTGAGGGTTACGGTAAGGGTTAGATTACAGTTAGTGTTAGGGTTAGGGTTAGGTTTAGGGTTAGGTTACGGGTTAGGGTTAGGGTTAGGTTTAGGGTTAGAGTACGGGGTAGGATTAGTGTTAGTGTTAGTGTTAGGGTTAGGGTTAGTGTACGTGTTAGGGTTAGGTTTAGGTTTAGGGTTAGGGTTACTGTACGGTTTAGGGTTAGTGTTAGGGTTAGGTTTGGGATTAATGTACGGTTTAGGCTTAGGGTTAGCTTTAGGGTTAGGATACGGTTTAGGGTTAGGTGTAGGGTATGGGATAGGGTTAGCGTACGGGTTAAGTTTAGGGTTATGGTTAGGTTTAGGGTACGGTTAGGGTTAGGTTTTGGGTGCGTGTTAGGGTTAGGGTTAGTGTTAGGGTACGGGTTACGGTTAGGGTTGGGTTTAGGGTACGGGTTAGTTTTAGGGTTAGGGTATGGGTTAGGGTTACGGTTAAGGTTAGGGTTAGGTTTAGGGTACGGTTTAGAGTTAGGGTACGGGTTAGGGTTAGGTTTAGGTGTTGGTTAGGGTTAGGGTACAGGTTAGGGTGTGGTTTAGGGTCAGGGTTAGGGTTAGGGTACGTGTTAGGGTTAGGGTTTGGGTACGGGTTACGGTTACGTTTAGGGTTAGGTTACGGGTTAGGTTTATGGTTAGGGTAAAGGTTAGTGTAAGGTTACAGGATAGGGTTAGAGTACGGGTTAGTGTTAGGTTTAGGGTTAGGGTTAGGGTACGGGTACGGGTTAGGTTTAGTGTTAGGGTTATGGTTAGTGTTATAGTTACGGTTAGGGTTAGAGTACGGGAAGGGTTGGGTTGAGGGTTAGGGTTAAGTTAGAGTACGGGTTAGAGTTAGTGTTTGGTTAGGTTTAGGGTTAGGGTACGTTTGGGGTTAGGGTTAGGGTAGGGTTCCGGTTAGGGTTAGTCTACGGGTTAGGGTTCGGGTTAGAGTTAGGGTTAGGGTTAGTGTTAGGGTTACGATACGGGTTAGGGTTAAGGTTACGGTACGGGATAGGTTTAGTGTACGTGTTAGGTCTAGGGTTAGGGTTAGTTTTAGATTGCGGGTTAGGGTTAGGTTTCGGGTACGTGTTAGGTTTACAGTTTGGGTACATGTTAGTGTTACGTTTAGGGTTAGGGTACGGGCTAGGTTTAGGGTCAGGGTAAGGGTTAGGGATAGGGTTATGGTAAGGGTTAGGGTTAAGGTTGGGGTTATGGTACGGGTTAGTTTTAGGGTTAGGGTACGGGTTAGGGTTAAGCTTAAGGTTAGGGTTAGTGTTAGGTTATAGGTTGGGGTTAGGGTACGGGTAAGGTTTATGGTTAGGGTTACGGTTAGGTTTAGGTTTAGGGTGTGGGTTAGGCTTTGGGTTAGGGTTAGAGTTAGCGCTAGGGCATGGGTTAGGGTTACTCTTAGGGTTTGAGTATGGGTTAGGGTTAGAGTTAGGGTACGGGATAAGGTTGGGTACGGGTCAGGACAGGGTTAGGGTAAGGTTTAGGGTACGGGATAGGGTTAGGGTTAGGTTTAGGGTTAGGCTTAGGGTATGGGTTAGGTTTAGGGTACGGGTTAGGGTTAGGGTTAGGTTAAGGGTTAGGGTTAGGGATAGGGAACGAGTTAGGGTTTGGGTTAGGTTTAGGGTACGGGTTAGGGTTATGGTTAGGTTTAGGGTTAAGGTTAGAGTACAGGGTAGGGTTAGTGTTAGGGTTAGGTTTAGGGTTAGGGTACGGGTTAGGGTTAGAGTTAGGGTTAGGGTTAGATTACGGGGTAGGGTTAGGTTTAGGGTTAGAGTATGGATAGGGTTAAAGTTAGGGTTAGGTTTAGGGTCAGTGTTAGGGTTAGTGTACGAGTTAGGGTTAGGGTTAGGTACAGTTAAGTGTTATGGTTAGGGTTACAGTTAGGGTTAAGTTTAGGGTGCGGTTTAGGGTTAGGATTAGGCTTAGGGTTAGGGTTAGAGTACAGGTTTGGTTTAGTGTTAGAGTACGGGTTACATTTACGGTTTGGGTATGGGTTAGGGTAAGGGTTAGGGTTAGGTTTAGGGTTAGGGGTTAGGGTTAGAGTTAGTGTTAGGCTACGGGATAGGGTTAGAGTATGGGTTAGTGTTAGGTTTAGGGTGTTAGGTTTAGTGTTATAGTACGGGTTAGGTTTAGATTTAGGTTTAGAGTACGGGTTAGGGATAGTGTTCAGGTTAGGGTTAGTGTTAGGGTACGGGTTAGGGTTAGAGTACGCGTTAGGGTTACATTTAGGGTTAGGGTTAGTGTTAGGTTTAGGGTTAGGTTTAGGGTTAGAGTATGGATAGGGTTAGTTTTAGGGTTTGGGTTAGGGTACGGGTTAGGGTTAGGTTTAGGGTACGGGATAGGGTTAGCGTATGGCTTATGTTTAGGGTTAGGGTTAGGTCTAGGTTACGGGTTAGGGTTAGTGTACGGGTTAGGGTTAAGTTTAGGTGAGTGTTAGGGTTAGGGTTAGGGTACGGGTTAGGGTTAGTTTTAGTGTCAGGGTTAGCGTTAGGGATAGGGATAGGGTACAGTTTAGGGTTAGGTTTGGGGTTAGGTTATGGGTTAGTTTTAGGTTTAGGGTACGGTTCAGGGTTACGGTTAAGTTTAGGGTTAGGGTTAGGGTTATGGTACGGGTTAGGGTCACAGTAAGGGATAGGGTTAGGGTGAGGGTTAGGGTTAGAGTACAGTTAGTATTAGGGTTAGGGTTAGAGTAAGGGTTAGGTTTCGGTTTAGGGTTATGGTACGGGTTAGGGTTAGGGTTTGGGTAAGGGTTAGAGAACGGGGTAGGGTTAGTGTTAGGGTTAGGTTTAGGGTTAGGGTTCGGGTTAGGGAACGGATTAGGGTTAGAGTTGGGGTTAGGCTTAGAGTACAGGGTAGGGTTAGTGTTAGTGTTAGGGTTAGGTTTAATGTACGGGTTAGGCTTAGGGTTAGGTTTAGGGTTAGGATACGGGTTAGGATTAGGTTTAGGGTACGGGATAGGGTTAGCTTAGGGGTTATATTTAGGGTTAGGGTTAGGCTTAGGTTACGGGTTAGGGTTAGGTTTAGGTGTGTGTTAGGGTTAGGGTTAGGGTACGGGTTAGGGTTAGTGTACCGTTTAGGGTTAGGGTCAGTGTTAGGGTTAGGGTACGAGTTAGGGTTAGGTTTAGGGTACGGTTAAGGGTTAAGGTTAGCGTTAGGGTTAAGGGTAAGTTTAGGGTGCGTTTTAGGGTTAGGGTTAGGGTTAGGGTTAGAGTACGGGTTTGGGTTAGTGTTATGGTACGGGTTAGGTTTACCGTTTGGGTACCGGTTAGGTAAGGGTTAGGGTTAGAGTTAGTGTTAGGCTACGGGATAGGGTTAGAGTACGGGTTTGGGTTAGGTTTAAGGTTAGAGTTAGGTTTAGGGTTATAGTACGGTTTTGGGTTAGAGATAGGGTTAGGTTTAGGGTTAGAGTATGGGTTAGGGATAGTGTTAGGGTTAAGGTTAGTGTTAGGGTACTGGTTAGGGTTAGCGTATGGGTTAGGGTTACGTTTAGGTTTAGGGTTTGTTAGAGTATGGGCTAGGGTTAGTATTAGGGTTAAGGTTAGGGTTAGGTTACGGGTTAATTTTAGGTTTAGTGGACGTGTCAGGGTTACGGTTACGTTTAGGGTTGGGGTTTGGGTATGGGTTAGGGATAGGGTACGGGTAATGGTTAGGGTTAGGGTTAGTGTTAGTGTTAGCACTAGGGTATTGTTTAGGTTTCCTGTTAGGGTTTGGGTACGAGTTAGTTTTAGGGTTAGGTTACGGGTTAGGTCAAGGGTTAGGATTAGGGTTAGTGTTAGTGTACGGGATAGGGTTAGAGCACGGGTTAGGGTTAGGTTTAGGGTTAGGGTATGGGTTAGGTTTAGGATATGGGTAGGGTTAGGGTTATTGTTAGGGTTAGGGTTAGGTTTAGGGTATGAATTAGGGTTAGGGTTAGGGTACGGGTTAGGTTTAGGGTTAATGTATGGGTTAGGGTTACAGTACGGGTTAGTGTTAGGGTGAGGGTTAGGGTTAGGGTTAGAATACGGTTTGGGTTAGGGATAGAGTACGGGTTAGGTTTAGTGTTAGGGTTAGGGTTAGGGTTAGGGTACGAGTTAGGGTTAGGATTAGGGTTAGTGTTCGAGTACGGGGTACGGTTAGTGTTAGGGTTAGGGTTAGGGTTAGAGTACGGGTTAGGGTTAGTGTTAGGGTTAGGGTTAGGTTTAGGTTTAGTGTACGGGTTAGGGTTAGGTTTAGGGTTAGAGTTAGGGTTAGGGTTAGAGTACGGGTTAGGGTTAGTGTTAGGGTTAGGGTTACGGTTAGGGTACGGGTTAGGGTTAGGGTTTTTGTTAGGGTTAGAGTACGGGGTAGGGTTATTGTTAGTGTTAGGGTTAGGGTTAATGTACGGGTTAGGCTTAGGGTTAGGTTTAGGGTTAGTTTACGGGTTAGGGTTATGTTAAGGGTACGGGATAGGGTTAGCGTTCGGGTTAAGTTTAGGGTTAGGGTTAGGCTTAGGTTATGGGTTAGGGTTAGGTTTAGGTGTGGGTTAGGTTTAGGGTTAGGGTTAGGGTACGGGTTAGGGTTAGTGTTGGGGTTAGGGTACGGGTTAATTTTAGGTTTAGGGTATTGGTCAGGGTTACAGTTAAGTTTAGGGTTAGGTTAGGGTATGGGTTAGGGTTAGGGTACGGGTAATGGTTAGAGTTAGGGTTAGGGTTAGTGTTAGCATTAGGGTATGGTTTAGGGTTACTGTTAGGGTTTGGGTACGGGTAAGGTTAGGGTTAGTTTACGGGTTAGGTCAAGGGTTAGGATTAGGGTTAGTGTTAGGGTAAGGGATAGGGTTAGAGCACGGGTTAGGGTTAGGTTTAGTGTTAGGGTATTGGTTATGTTTAGGATACGGGTTAGGGTTAGGGTTAGGGTCAGGGTTAGGGTTAGGGTTAGGGTACGAATTAGGGTTAGGGTTAGGGTACGGGTTAGGTTTAGGGTTATGGTATGGGTTAGGGTTACAGTACGTGTTAGGGTTAGGGTGAGGGTTAGGGTTAGGGTTAGAATACGGTTAGGGTTAGGGATAGAGTATGGGTTATCGTTAGTGTTAGGGTTAGGTTTAGGGTTAGGGTTAATGTACAGATTAGGCTTAGGGTTAGGGTTAGGGTTAGGATACGGGTTAGGGTTAGTTTTAGGGTACGGGATAGGGTTAGCATACGGGTTAAGTTTAGGGTTAGGGTTAGGTTGAGGTTACAGGTTCGGGTTAGGGTATGGGTTAGGGTTAGGTTTAGGGTGCGGGTTAGGGTTAGGATTAGTGTTAGTGTGCAGGTTAGGGTTAGGTTTAGGGTCAGGTTTAGGGTTAGGGTTAGTTAGGGTACGGGTTAGGGTTAGGGTTGGGGTTAGGGTATGGTTTAGTGTTAGGTTTAAGTTACGGGTTAGGGTTATGGTTAAGGTTAGGGTTAGGTTTAGGGTATGGGTTAGGGTTAGGTTACGGTTAAGGGTTATGGTTTGGGTTAGGTTTAGGGTTAAGTTAAGGGTGCAGTTTTGGTTTAGGGTTAGGGTTAGAGTACGTGTTTGGGTTAGTGTTAGGGTATGGGTTAGTTTTACCGTTTGGGTACGGGTAGGGTAAGGGTTAATGTTAGGGTTAGTGTTAGGGTACGGGTAGGGTTAGGGTACAGGTTAGGTCTAGGTTTAGGGTTAGGTTTAGCATGCGGGTGAGGGTTAGGGTTAGGGTACCGGATTAGGTTTAGGGTTAGGGTCAGGGTTAGGGTTAGGCTAAGTTTAGGGTTAGGGCTAGGGTACGAGTTCGGGTTACGGTACGAGTTAGGGTAAGGTTAGAGTTAGGTTTAGGGTTAGGGTTATAGTAGGGGCTTAGTTTTAGTGTTAGGGTTAGGTTTAGGGTTAGATTACATGTTAGGTTTAGTGTTAGGGTTATGGTTAGTGTTAGGGTTAGGGTTAGGGTTAGAGTACGGGTTAGGTTTAGGTGTAGGGTTAGGGTTAGGTTAGAGTACGGGTAAGGGTTAGTGTTAGGGTTAGGGTTAGGGTTAGGGTTAGCATTAGGGTAAGTTTAGGGTTAGGGTTAGGGTTAGTGTACGGGTTAGGGTTAGGGTTAGGGTTAGGGTTAGTTTTAGGGTTACGGTACGGTTTAGTGTTAAGGTTACGGTACGGGATAGGTTTAGTGTACGTGTTAGGTCTAGGGTTTGGGTTAGGTTTAGTGTGCGGGTTAGGGATAGGTTTAGTGTTAGGGTACGTGTTAGGGTTAGGGTTTAGGTACGGGTTAGGGTTACGTTTAGGGTTAGGGTATTGGTTAGGTTTAGGGTTAGGGTAAGGGTTAGTGTTAGGGTACGGTTTAGGGTTAGGTTTAGGGTTAGGGTACGTTGAGGGTTAGGGTTAGGGTTAGGGTTCGGGTTAGGGTTAGTCTATGTGTTAGGGTTAGGGTTAGGGTTAGGGTTAGTGTTAGGGTTACGGTATGGGTTAGAGTTAAGGTTACGGTACAGGATAGGTTTAGTGTACGTGTTAGGTCTAGCTTTAGTGTTAGTTTTAGTGTGCGGGTTAGGGTTAGATTTAGGGTACGTGTTAGGGTTAGGGTTTGGGTACCGGTTAGGGTTACGTTTAGGGTTAGGGTACGGGTTAGGGATAGTGTTAGGGTTAGGGTTAGTGTTAGGGTTAGGTTTAGAGTACATGTTAGGGTTAGTGTTAGTGTTAGGGTTAGGGTTAGGGTTAGGGTTAGAGCATGTCATAGGGTTAGTTAGGGTTAGGGTTTGGGTTAGTGTACGGATAGGGTAAGGGTTAGGGTTAGGGTTAGGGTACAGGTTAGGGTTAGGTTTAGGGTACGGGATAGGGTTAGTGTACGGGATAAGTTTAGGGTTAGGTTTAGGTTTAGGTTACTGGTTAGGGTTAGGGTACGGGTTAGGGTACGGATTAGGTGCGGGTTTGGGTTAGGGTATGGGTTAGGGTAAGGGTACGGGTAAGGTTTATGGTTAGGGTTAGGGTTAGGTTTAGGTTTAGGGTACGAGTTAGGGATAGGATTAGGGTTAGTTTTAGAGTACGGGGTAGGGTTAGTGTTAGGGTTAGGGTTAGAGTACAGGTTAGGGTTAGTGTTAGGGTTAGGGTTAGGGTTAGGGTTAGGGTTAGGGTTAGCGTTAGGGTATGGGTTAGGTTTAGGGTTTTTGTAAGGGTTAGAGTACGGGTTTGGGTTACTGTTAGGGTTAGGGTACTGGTTAGGGTTAGAGTTAGGGTTAGGGTTAGAGTACGGGGTAGGGTTAGTGTTAGTGTCAGGGTTAGTGTTAATGTACGGGTTAGGCTTAGAGTTAGCTTTAGGGTTAGTTTACGGATTAGGGTTAGGTTAATTTTACGGGATAGGGTTAACGTACGGGTTAAGTTTAGGGTTAGGTTTAAGCTTAGGTTACGGTTTAGGGTTAGGTTTAGGTGTGGGTTTGGGGTTAGGGTTAGGGTTAGGGTTAGGGTACGGGTTAGGGTTAGGGTTGGGGTTAGGGTACGGGTTAATTTTAGGTTTAGGATACTGGTCAGGGTTACGGTTAAGTTTAGGGTTATGGTTAGGTTATGGGTTAGGGTTAGGGTACGGGTAATGGTTAGAGTTAGGGTTAGGGTTAGTGTTAGGGTTAGGGTACGGTTTAGGGTTACTGTTACGGTTTGGGTACGGGTTAGGTTTAGGGTTAGGTTACAGGTTAGGTCAAGGGTTAGGATTAGGGTTAGTGTTAGTGTACGGGATAGGGTTAGACCACGGGTTAGGGTTAGGTTTAGGGTTAGGTTATGGGTTAGGTTTAGGATACGGGTTAGGGTTAGGGTTTGGGTCAGGGTTAGGTTTAGGGTTAGGGTACGAATTAGGGTTAGGTTTAGGGTACGGGTTAGGTTTAGGGTTATGGTATGGGTTAGGTTTACAGTATGGGTTTGGGTTAGTGTGAGGGTTAGGGTAAGGGTTAGAATACGGTTAGGGTTTGGATAGAGTACGGGTTAGGGTTAGTGCTAGGTTAAGGGTTAGGATTAGATTTAGGGTACGAGTTAGGGTTAGGAATAGGTTTAGTCTTAGAGTACGGGGTAGGGTTAGTGTTAGGGTTAGGGTACGGGTTAGGGTTAGTGTTAGGGTTAGGGTTAGGTTTAGGGTTAGGGTACGGGTTAGGGTTAGGGTTAGTGTTAGAGTACGGGGTAGGTTTAGGGTTAGGGTTCGGTTTAGGGTTAGAGTACGTGTTTTGGTTAGTGTTAGGGTACAGGTTAGGTTTACCGTTTGGGTACGGGTTAGGGTAGGGGTTAGGGTTAGGGTTAGGGTACGTGTTAGGTTTAGGGTTTGGGTAGGGGTTAGGGTTACATTTAGGGTTAGGGTACGGGTTAGGTTTAGGGTTAGGGTAAGGGTTAGTGTTAGGGTACGGGATAGGGGTAGAGCACGGGTTAGGGTTAGGTTAGGGTTATGGTTAGGATTAGAGTACGGGTTAGGGTTAGTGTTAGGGTTAGGGTTAGGGTTAGTGTACAGATAGGGTTAGGGTTAGGGTTAGGGTACGGGTTAGGGTTAGGTTTAGGGTACAGGATAGGGTTAGTGTACGGGTTAAGTTTAGGTTTAGGGTTAGGTTTAGGTTATGGGTTAGAGTTAGGGTACCGGTTAGGGTTAGGTTTAGGTGCGGGTTAGGGTTAGGGTACGGGTTAGGGTTAGGTTTAGGGTCAGGGTTAGGTATAGGGTTCGTGTTAGGGTACTTGTTAGGGCTAGGGTTGGGTTTAGGGTCCGGGTTAGTTTTAGGGTTAGCTTACGGATTAGCGTTATGGTTAAGGTTAGGGTTAGGGTTAGGTTATGTGTTAGGGTTAGGTTACGGTTAAGGGTTATGGTTTGGGTTAGAGTTAGGGTTAAGTTTAGGGTGCGGGTTAGGGTTAGGGTTAGGGTTATGGTTAGGGTTAGAGTACGGATTTGGGTTAGTGTTCCGGTACGGGTTAGGATTACCATTTGGGTATGGGTTCGGGTACGGGTTACGCTTAGGCTTAGGGTTAGGGGTAAGGGTTAGAGTTAGGAATAGGCTACGGGTAGGGTTAGGGTACGGAGTAGGGTTAGGGTTAAGGTTTGGTTAGGGTTAGTGTACGGGTTAGGGTTAGGGTTACGGTTAGTGTTAGGGACACGGTACGGGTTAGGGTTAAGGTTAGGGTACAGGATAGTGTTAGTGTACGTGTTAGGTCTAGGGTTAAGGTTAGGTTTCATGTGCGGGTTAGGGTTAGGGTTAGGGTTTGGGTTCTGGCTAGGGTTACGTTTAGGGTTAGGGTATGGGTTAGGTTTAGGGTTAGGGTTCGGGTACGGATTAGGGTTAGGGTACGGGATAGGGTTAGTGTTAGGGTCAGGGTTAGGGTTAGGTTTTGGGTCCGGATTAGTGTTAGGGTTAGGGTTAGGGTTAGCGCTAGGCTATGGGTTAGGGTTATTGTTAGGGTTTGGGTACGGGTTAGGGTTAGGGTTAGGGTACTGGATAGGTTTGGGTACGGGTTAGGTCAAGTGTTAGGTTTAGGTTAGGGTACGGTTAGGGTTAGGGTTAGGTTTATGTTTAGGGTTAGGGTATGGGTTAGTTTTAGGGTACTGGTTAGGGTTAGTGTTAGGGTCAGGTTTAGGGTTAAGGTTAGGGTATATGTTAGGGTTAGGAATAGGTTAAGTGTACGGGTTAGGGTTAGGGTTAGGTTTAGGTTTAGAGTACGGGGTAGGGTTAGTGTTAGGGTTTGGGTAAGGGTTAATGTACGGGTTAGGCTTAGGGTTAGGTTAGGGTTAGGATACGGGTTAGGGTTAGCTTTAGGGTACGGGATAGGGTTAGCGAACGGGTTAAGTTTAGGGTTAGGGTTCGGTTTAGGTTACGGTTTAGGGTTAGGGTACGGGTTAGCGTTAGGTTTAGGGTGCGGGTTGGGTTAGGGTTAGGGTTAGTGTAAGGATTAGGGTTAGGTTTAGTGTCAGGGTTAGGGTTAGGGTTAGTTTTAGGGTATGGGTTAGCGTTAGGTTAGGGTTTAGTGTATGGGTTAGTTTTAGGGTTTGGGTACAGATTAGGGTTATGGTTAAAGTTAGGTTTATGGTTAGGTTATGGGTTAGGGTTAGGTTACGGTTAAGGGTTATGGTTTGGGTTAGGCTTAGGGTTAAGTTTAGGGTGCGGGTTAGGGTTAGGGTTAGGGTCATGGTTAAGGTTAGAGTATGGGTTTGGGTTAGTGTTAGGGTATGGGTTAGGTTTACTGTTTGGGTACAGGTTCGGGTTAGGGTTAGGGTTAGGCTTAGGGTTAGGAGTTAGGGTTAGAGTTAGGATTAGGCTACGGTGGGGTTAGGGTACGGGTTAGGGTTAGGGTTAAGGTTCGGGTTAGGGTTTGGGTACGGGCTAGGTTTACGTTTAGCGTTAGGGTATGGGTTAGGTTTAGGGTTAGGGTTCGTGTACGGTTTAGGGTTAGGGTACGGGATAGGGTTAGTGTTAGGGTCAGGGTTAGGGTTAGGTTTAGGGTCCGGGTTAGGTTTAGGGTTAGGTTTAGCGCTAGGGTATGGGCTAGGGTTACTGTTAGGTTTTGCGTACGGATTAGAGTTAGGGTTAGGGTACAGGATAGGTTTGGGTACGGGTTAGGTAGAGGGTTAGGGGTACGTTTAGGTTTCGGGTTAGGGTTAGGGTTAGGTTTAGGTTTAGGGTTAGGGTATGGGTTAGGCTTAGTGCATGGGTTAGGATTAGGGTTAGGGTCAGGGTTAGGGTAGGTTTTGGGTACGAGTTAGGGTTAGGTTTAGGTTTAAGGTACGGGTTATGGTTAGGGTTAGGTTAAAAGTACGGTTTAGGTTTAGGTTGCGGGTTAGGGTAGGCTTATGGTCATGGTTAGGTTTAGGGTTAGGGTACGGGTTAGGGTTAGGGTTAGTGTACGGGTTAGGGTTAGAGTACGGGTTATGGTTAGGTTTAGGGTTTGGGTTAGGGTCAGTGTACGGATAGGGTTAGGGTTAGGATTAGGGTTAGGGTTCGGGTATGGGTTAGGTTTAGGTTTAGGTGCGGGTTAGGGTTAGGGTTAGGGTTAGGTTTAGGTGCGGGTTAGGGTTAGGGTTAGGGGTTAGGGTTAGAGTTAGGGTTAGGCTACGGGTAGGGTTAGGGTACGGGTTACGGTTAGGGTTAGGGTTCGGGTTAGGGTTCGTTTACGGGTTAGGTGTAGGGTTAGGGTTAGGGTTAGGTTTATGGTTAATGTTAGTGTACCAGTACGGGTTAGGGTTAAAGTTCCGGTATGGGATAGGGTTAGTGTGTTAGGTCTAGGGTTAGGGTTAGTTTTAAGGTGCGGGTTAGAGTTAGGCCCTGGGTTAGGGTTAGGTTACGGGTTAGGGTTAGATAACGGGTTAGGGTTAGGTTTAGGGTTAGGGTTAGTGTTAGAGTACGTGTTAGGGTTAGTGTTAGGGTAAGGGTTAGGGTTAGTGTACTTATAGTGTTAGGGTTAGATTTAGGGTTAGGGTACGTGTTAGGGTTAGGTTTAGGGAATGGGATAGGGTTAGTGTACGGGTTAAGTTTAGGGTTAGGGTTAAGTTTAGGGTACGGGTTAGGGTTAGGCTACGGGTTAGGGTTAGGTTTCGGTGCGGGCTAGTGTTAGGGTACGGGTTAGGGTTAGGGTTAGTGTACGGGTTAGGGTTAGTGTACGGGTTAGGGCTAGTGTTAGGGTTAGGACTAGGGTTAGGACTAGGGTTAGGGTACGGGATAGGGTTAGGGTACGGGTTATGTCTAGGGTTAGGGTTAGGTTTAGGGTGCGGGTTACAGTTAGGCCCTGGGTTAGGGTTAGGGTACGGGTTAGGTTTAGGGTATGGGTTAGGGTTATGGTTAGTGTACGGGTTAGGGTTAGGGTTAGTGTTAGGGTTAGGGTTCGGGTTAGTGTTAGGGTAGGGGTTAGGGTTAGGCTACGTGTTAGGTCTAGGGTTAGGCTTAGGTTTAGAATGCGGGTTAGGGTTAGGGTTAGGGAACGGGATTAGGGTTAGGGTTAGGGTCAAGGTTAGGGTTAGGTTTAGGTTTAGGGTTAGGGTTGGGTACGGGTTCGGGTTACGGTACGACTTAGGGTTAGGGTAAGGGTTAGGTTTAGGGTTAGGATTATAGTAGGGTGTTAGGGTTAGTGTTAGGGTTACGTTTAGGGTTAGAGTACTGGTTAGGGTTAGTATTAGCGTTATGGTTAGTGTTAGGGTTAGGGTTAAGGTTAGAGTACGGGTTAGGGTTAAGGTTAGGGTTAGGGTTAGGTTTAGAGTACGGGATAGGGTTAGTGTTAAGGTTAGGGTTAGGGTTAGGGTTAGTGTGCGGTTAGGGTTAGGTTTAGGGTCAGGGTTAGGGTTAGGTTTAGTGTTAGTGTACGTGTTAAGGTTAGGGTTGGGGTTAGGGTACGGGTTAGTTTTAGGGTTAGGGTATGAGTTAGGGTTATGGTTAAGGTTAGGTTTAGGGTTAGGGTATGGGTTAGGGTTAGGTTACGGTTAAGGGTTATGGTTTGCATTAAGGTTAGGTTTAAGTTTAGGGTGCGGGTTAGGGTTATGGTTATGGTTAGGGTTAGGGTTAGGTTTAGAGTACGGGTTTGGGTTAGTGTTAGGGTACGTGTTAGGTTTACCGTTTGGGTACATCTTAGGGTAAGGGTTAGGGTTAGGGTTAGGGATAGGGTTAGGGGTTAGGGTTAGAGTTAGGGTTAGGCTACGGGAAGTGTTAGGGTACGGGTTAGGGTTAGGGTTATGGTTAGGGTTAGGGTTAGGATTAGAGTATGGGTTTGGGTTAGTGTTAGGGTACGGGATAGGTTTACCGTTTGGGTACGGGTTAATGTAAGGGTTAGGGTTAGGGTTGGGGGTTAGGGTTAGAGTTAGGGTTAGGCTACGGGTAGGGTTAGGGTACGGGTTACGGTTAGGGTTAGGGTTAGGGTTACGGTACGGGTTAGGTTTAAGTTTAGGGTACGGGATAGGGTTAGTGTACGTGTTAGGTCTAGGGTTAGGGTTAGGTTTAGTGTGCGGGTTGGGATTAGGTTTAGGGTACGTGTTAAGGTTAAAGTTTGGGTACGGTTTAGGGTTACGTTTAGGGTTAGTGTACGGTTAGGTTTAGGGTCAGTGTAATGTTTAGTGTTAGGGTACGGGTTATGGTTAGAGTACGGGTTAGGGCTAGGTTTAGGGTTAGGTTTAGTGTTAGAATACGGGTTAGGGTTAGTGTTAGGGTTAGGGTTAGGGTTAGTGTACGGATAGTGTTAGGGTTAGGGTTAGGGTTAGTGTATAGTTTAGGGTTAGATTTAGGGTACGGGATAGGTTTAGTGTTCAGGTTAAGTTTAGGGTTAGGGTTAGGTTTAGGTTACGGGTAAGGGTTAGGTTGCAGGTTAGGGTTAGGTTTAGGTGTGGGTGAAGGTTAGGGTTGGGGTGAGTGTACAGGTTAGTTTTAGGGTTAGGGTACGGGTTAGGGTTACGGTTCAGGTTGGGGTTAGTGTTAGGGTATGCTTAGGATCAGGGTATGGGTAAGGGTTAGGGTTAGGGTTAGCATTAGGTTTAGGTTTAGGGTGTGGGTTAGGATTAGGTTTAGGGTTAGGCTTAGCGCTAGGGAATGGGTTAGGGTTACTCTTAGGTTTGGGTACGGGTTAGCGTTAGGGTTAGGGTATGAGACAGGGTTGGGTACGGGTTAGGTCAAGGGTTAGGATTAGGTATATTGTAAGAGTTAGCGTTAGCGTTAGGTTTAGGATTAGGGTTAGGGAATGGGTTAGGTTTAGGGTACGGGTTAGGGTTAGGGTCAGGGTTAGGGTTAGGGTTAGGGTATGAGTTAGGGTTAGGGTTAGGTTTAGGGTACGGCTTAGGGTTAGGTTTAGGGTTGTGGTACGGGTTAGGTTTAGGGTACGGGTTAGGGTTAGGGTCAGGGTTAGTGTTAGGCTATGAGTTAGGGTTAGGTTTAGGGTACGGGTTAGAGTTTGCGTTATGTCACATGTTAGGGTTACAGTACGGGTTAGGGTTAGGGTGAGGTTTAGGGTTAGGGTTAGAGTACAGTTAGGGTAAGGTTTAGGGTTAGGGTTAGAGTAAGGGTTAGGGTTAGTGTTAGTGTTAGGGAAAGGTTTAGGGTTAGAGTTAGGGTATGGGTTAGGGTTAGGGTTAGGGTTAGGTTTAGATTACGGGGTAGGGTTAGTGTTAGGGTTAGGGTTAGGGTTAATGTACGGGTTAGGCTTAGGTTTAGGTTAGGGTTAGGTTTCGGGTTAGGGTTAGGCTTAGGGTATGGGATAGGGTTAGCGTACGGGATAAGTTTAGGGTTAGAGTTAGGATTAGGTTACGGAATAGGGTTAGGGTACGGGTTAGGTCAAGGTTTAGGATTAGGTATATGGTAAGAGTTAGGGTTAGCGTTAGGTTTAGATTTAGGGTTAGGGTATGGGTTAGGTTTAGGGTGCGGGTTAGGGTTAGGGTTAGGGTTAGTGTACGGGTTAGGGTTAGGTTTAGGGTCAGGGTTAGTGTTAGGGTTAGTGTTAGGTTATGGGTTAGGGTTAGGGTTGGGGTTAGGGGACGGGTTAGTTTTAGGGTTAGGTTACATGTTAGGGTTACGGTTAAAGTTAGGGTTAGGGTTAGGGTGTGGGTTAGGATTAGGGTTCGGTTAAGGTTTAAGGTTAGTGTTAGGGTTAGGGTTAAGTTTAGGGTGCGGTTTAGGGATAGGGTTAGGGTTATGGTTAGGGTTAATGTACGGGTTTTGGTTAGTGTTAGGGTACGGGTTAGGTGTTCCATTTGGGTACGGCATAGGGTAAGGAATAGGGTTAGGGTTAGTGTTAGGGTTAGAGTTAGGTTTAGGCTACGGGATAGGGTTAGATTACGGGTTAAGTTTAGGTTATGGTTAGGGTTAGGTTTAGGGTTTTAGTACGGGTTAGGGTCAGAGTTAGGTTTAGGTTTAGGGTTAGAGTACGGTTAGGGATAGTGTTAGGGTTAGAGTTAGTGTTAGGGTACGGGTTAGTGTTAGCGTAAGGGTTAGGATTACGTTTAGGGTTAGGGTTAGTGTTAGAGTACGGGTTAGGGTTAGTGTTAGTGTTAGGGTTAGGTTTAGGGTTAGAGTACGGGGTAGGATTAGTGTTAGGGTTATGGTTAGGTTTAGTGTATGGGTTAAGGTAAGGGTTAGGGTTAGGGTTAGGGGTTAGGTTTAGAGTTAGTGTTAGGCTACGGGTAGGGTAATGGTATGGGTTAGGTTTAGGGTTAGGGTTAGTGTTAGGGTTACGTTACGGTTTAGGGTTAAGGTTAGGGTATGGGATAGGGTTAGTGTGGCTGTTAGGTCTAGGGTTAGGGTTAGGTTTAGTGTGCATGTTAGGGTTAGGGTTAGGGTTAGGGTTAGGGTACGTGTTAGGGTTAGGGTTTGGGTAAGGGTTAGGGTTACATTTAGGGTTAGGGTACGGGTTACGTTTAAGGTTAGGGTTAGGTTATGGTTTAGGCTTAGGGTATGGGGTAGTGTTAGATTTAGGGTCAAGTTTAGGGTTAGGTTTAGGGTTAGGGTTAGGGTACGCGTTAGGGTTACTGTATGGGTTAGGGTTAGGGTTAGGTTTAGGGTTAGGGTTACATTACGGGTTAGGGTTAGAGTTAGGATTAGGTTTAGGGTTAGAGTACGGGGAAGGGTTATTGTTAGTGTTAGTGTTAGTGTTAGGGTACGGGTTAGGGTTATAGTCAGATTAGGGTTAGAGTTAGGGTTAGGTTCAGGGTTAGAGTACGGGTTAGGGTTAGTGTTAGGGTTAGGGTTAGTGTTAGTGTACGGGTTAGGGTTAGAGTATGGGTTAGGGTTAGAGTTAGGGTTAGGGTTAGAGTACGGGGTAGGGTTAGTGTTAGGGTAGGGTTAGGGTATGGGTTAGGCTTAGGGTACGGGTTAGGGTTAGGGTTAGGTTCAGGGTTAGGTTTAGGGATAGGGTACGAGTTAGGTTAGGGTTAGGTTTCGGGTACGGTTTAGGGTTACGGTTAGGTTTAGGGTTAGGGTTAGATTCCGGGGTAGGGTTAGTGTTAGGGTTTGGTTAAGGGTTAAGGTACGCGTTAGGGTTAGAGTTAGGCTTAGGGTTAGAGTACGGGGTAGGGTTAGGGTTAGGGTTGGAGTACGGATAGGGTTAGGTTTAGGGATAGGATTAGGGTACGGGTTAGGGTTATTGTACGGGTTAGGGTTAGGGTCAGTGTTAGGGTTAGGTTACGAGTTAGGGTTAGGGTTAGTGTTAGCGCTAGGGTATGGTTTAGGGTTACTGTTAGGGTTTGGGCACGGGTTAGGTTTAGGTTTAGGGTACGGGATAGGGTTAGTGTACGGTTTAAGTTTACGGTTAGGGTTAGGTTTAGGTTATGGGTTAGAGTTAGGGTACGGGGTAGGGTTAGTTTTAGGTGCGGGTTAGGGTTAGGGTCCGGGTTAGGGTTAGGTTTAGGGTCAGGATTAGGGTTAGGGATAGGGTTATGGTACGTGTTAGGGTTAGGGTTGGGGTTAGGGTACGGGTTAGTTTTAGGGTTAGGGTATGGGTTAGGGTTACGGTTAAGGTTAGGGTTAGTGTTAGGGTATGGGCTAGTGTTAGGGTACGGGTAAGTGTTATGGTTAGGGTTACAGTTAGTTTTAGGTTTAGGGTGCGGTTTAGGCATAGGGTTAGGGTTAGCACTAGGGTATGGGTTAGTGTTACTGTTAGGGCTTGGGTACGGGTGAGGGTTAGGGTTAGGGTATGGGATAAGGTTGGGTATGGGTTAGGTCAAGGGTTAGGGTTAGGTTTAGGGTACGGGTTAGGCTTAGGGTTAGGTTTATGGTTAGGGTTAGGGTATGGGTTAGGTTTAGGGTACGGTTTAGGGTTAGGGTTAGGGTCAGGTTTAGGGTTAGGGTTAGGGTACGAGTTAGGTTTAGGGATAGGTTAATTGTACGGGTTAGGGTTAGGGTTAGGGTTAGAGTACGGGGTAGGTTTAGTGTTAGTGTTAGGGTAAGGTTTAATATACGGGTTAGGCTTAGGGTTAGGTTAGGGTTTGGATACGGGTTAGGGTTAGGTTTAGGGTACGTGTTAGGGTTAGTGTACGGGTTAAGTTTAGGGTTAGGGTTAGGTTTAGGTTACGGTGTAGGTTTAGGGTACAGGTTAGGGTTAGGTTTAGGGTACGAGATAGGGTTAGCGAACGGGTTATGTTTAGGGTTAGGCTTCGGTTTAGGTTAGGGTTTATCTTTAGGGTACGTGTTAGGGTAAGGTTAGGGTGCGGGTTGGGTTAGGGTTAGGGTTAGGATAAGGGTTAGGGTTAGGTTTAGGGTCAGGGATAGGGTTAGGGTTAGTGTTAGGGTACGGGTTACCGTTAGGGTTGGAGTTAGGGTGTGGGTTAGTTTTAGGGTTTGGGTATGGATTAGGGTTATGGTTAAGGTTAGGGTTAGGGTTAGGTTATGGGTTAGGGTTAGGTTACGGTTAATGGTTATGGTTTGGGTTAGGGTTAGGGTTAAGTTTAGGATGCGGGTTAGGGTTAGGGTTAGGGTTATGGTTAGGGTTAGAGTACGGGTTTGGGTTAGTGTTAGGGTACGGGTTAGGTTTACCGTTTGGGTACGGGTTCGGGTAAGGGTTAGGGTTAGGCTTAGGTTTAGGGGTTAGGGTTAGAGTTAGGATTACACTATGGGTAGGGTTAGGGTACGGGTTAGGGTTAGGGTTAAGGTTCGGGTTAGGGTTTGGGTAAGGGCTAGGGTTACGTTTAGGGTTAGGGTATGGGTTAGGTTTAGGGTTGGTGTTCGTGTACGGTTTAGGGTTAGGATACGGGATAGGGTTAGTGTTAGGGTCAGGGTAAGGGTTAGGTTTAGGGTCCGGGTTAGGGTTAGGGTTAGGGTTAGCGCTAGGGTATAGGTTAGGGTTACTGTTAGGGTTTAGGTAGGGTTAGGGTTAGGGTTAGGGTACGGGATAGGTTTGGGTACGGGTTAGGTAGAGGGTTAGGGTTACGTTTAGGGTACGGTTAGAGTTAGTTTTAGGTTTAGGGTTAGGGTGGGTATGGGTTAGGCTTAGGGTATGTGTTAGGGTTAGGGTTAGGGTCAGGGTTAGGGTAGGTTTAGGGTACAAGTTAGGTTTAGGGTTAGGTTTAGGGTACGGGTTAGGGTTAGGGTTAGGATTAAAGTACGGGTTAGGTTTAGGGTACGGGTTAGGGTTAGGTTTAGGGTCAGGGTTAGGGTTAGGGTTAGGGTACGAGTTAGGGTTAGGGTTAGGGTACGGGTTAGGTTTTGGGTTATGGTATAGGTACGGTTACAGTACGGGTTAGGGTTAGGGTCAGGGTTAGGGTTAGGTTTAGAATACAGTTAGTGTTAGGTTTAGGGTTAGGGTTAGGGTTAGGGTACGGGTTAGGGTTAGGGTTAGGTTTAGGGTTAGAGTACGGGTTAGGATAAGTGTTAGTGTACGGGTTAGGGTTAGGGTTAGTGTACGGGTTAGGGTTGGGGTTAGGGTTAGTTTTAGAGTACGGTCTAGGGTTAGTGTTAGTGTTAGGTTTGGGATTAATGTACGGTTTAGTCTTAGTGTTAGCTTTAGGGTTAGGACACGGTTTAGGGTTAGGTGTAGGGAACGGGTTAGGCTTAGCGTACGGGTTAAGTTTAGGGTTATGATTAGGTTTAGGTTACGGGTTAGGGTTAGGGTACGGGTTATGGTTAGGTTTTGGGTGTGGGTTAGGTTTAGAGTTAGTATTAGTGTAAGGGTTAGGGTTAGGTTTAGGGTCAGGGTTAGGGTTAGGGTTAGTGTTAGGGTACGGGTTAGGTTTAGGGTTAGGGTATGGGTTAGGCTTACGGTTAAGGTTAGGGTTAGGTTTAGGGTATGGGTTAGGGTTAGGTTACGGTTAAGGGTTATGGTTTGGGTTAGGATTAGGGTTAAGTTTAGGGTGCGGGTTATGGTTATAGTTAGGGTTAGTGTTAGTGTACGGGTTTGGGTTAGTGTTAGGGTACGGGTTAGGTTTACCGTTTGGGTACGGGTTAGGGTAAGGGTTAGGGTTAGGGTTAGGGTACGTGTTATGGTTAGGTTTTGGATACGGGTTAGGATTAGGGATAGGGTTATGGTACGGGTTAGGGTTGGGGTTACGGTATGGGTTATTTTTAGGGTTATGGTATGGGTTAGGGTTACGGTTAAGGTTAGGGTTAGTGTTAGGTATGGGTTAGGTTTAGGCTATGGGTAAGGGTTATGGTTAGGGTTACGGTTAGGTTTAGGTTTAGGGTGCGGGTTAGGCTTAGGGTTAGGTTTAGGGTTATGGTATGGGTTAGGGTTACAGTACGGGTTAGGGTTAGGGCTAGGGTTAGAATACAGTTAGTGTTAGTGTTAGGGTTAGGGTTAGGGTACGGGTTAGGGATAGGTTTAGGGTTAGGTTTAGGGTTAGAGTACGGGGTAGGATTAGTGTTAGGGTTAGGGTTAGGGTAGGGTTAGGGTACGGGTTAGGGTTAGGGTTAGGGTTAGGGTTAGTGTACAGTGTAGGTTTAGTGTTAGGGTTAGGTATGGGATTAATGTACGGTTTAGGCTTAGGATTAGCTTTAGGGTTAGGATATTGGATAGGGTAAGGTGTAGGGTACGGGATAGGGTAGCGTACGGATTAAGTTTAGGGTTATGGTTAGGTTTAGGGTACGGGTTAGGTTTAGGGTACGGGTTAGGTTTAGGTTTTGGGTGCGGGGTAGGGTTAAGGTTAGGATTAGTGTAAGGGTTATGGTTAGGTTTAGGGTCAGGTTTAGGTTTAGGGTTAGTGTTAGTTTATGGGTTAGGGTTAGGGTTGGGTTTAGTTTATGGGTTAGTTTTAGGGTTAGGGTATGGGTTAGGGTTACGGTTAAGGTTAGGGTTAGGTTTAGGGTATGGGTTAGGTTTAGGTTACGGTTAAGGGTTATAGTTTGGGTTAGGGTTAGGGTTAAGTTTAGGGTGCGGGTTATGGTTATGATTAGGGTTAGGGTTAGAGTACGGGTTTGGTTTAGTGTTAGGGTACGGGTTAGGTTTACCGTTTGGGTACGGGTTAGGGTAAGGGTTAGGGTTAGTGTTAGGGTTAGGGTATGTGTTATGGTTAGGGTTTGGGGACGGGTTAGGGTTAGGGTTAGGTTACGGGATAGGGTTGAGTACGGGTTAGGACAAGGGTTAGGGTTAGATTTAGGGTATGGGATAGGGTTAGGGTTAGGTTTAGGGTTAGGTTTAGGGTATGGGTTAGGTTTAGGGTACGGGTTAGTGTTAGGTTTAGGGTCAGGGTTAGGGTTAGTGTTAGGGTACGAGTTAGGGTTAGGATGTGGTTTAGGGTACGGGTTAGGGTTAGGGTTAGAGTACGGGTTAGGTTTAGTGTTATGGTTAGGGTTAGGGTTAGGGTTAGGGTACGGGTTAGGGTTAGCGTTAGGGTTAGGGTTAGGGTTAATGTACAGGTTAGGCTTAGGGTTAGGTTTAGGGTTAGGTTACAGTTTAGGGTTAGGTTTAGGGTACGGGATAGGGTTAGCGTATGGGTTAAGTTTAGGGTTAAGGTTAGGTTTAGGTTACGGGTTAGGGTTCGGTTTAGGTGTGGGTTAGGTTTAGGGTTAGGGTTAGGTTTAGGTTACGGGTTAGGGTTAGGGTTGGGGTTAGGGTATGGGTTAATTTTAGGGTTAGGGTATGGGTCAGGGTTACGGTTAAGTTTAGGGTTTGGTTTAGGGTATGGGTTAGGGTTAGGGTACGGGTAAGTGTTATGGTTAGGGTTAGGGTTAGGGTTAGGTTTAGGGGTGGGTTAGGGTTAGGGTTAGGGTTAGGGTTAGCGCATGGGTATGCGTTAGTGTTACTCTTAGGTTTTGGGTACGGGTTAAGGATAGGGTTAGGTTAAGGGATAGGTTTGGGTACGTGTTAGGTCAAGGGTTAGGGTTAGTTTAGGGTACGGGTTAGGGTTAGGGTTAGAATTAGGGTTAGGGTTAGGGTATGTGTTAGGCTTAGGGTACAGGTTAGGGTTAGAATTAGGGTTAGGGTTAGGGTACGGGTTAGGGTTAGGTTTAGGGTACAGTTCGGGTTAGGTTTAGGGTTAGGGTACAGGTTAGGTTTAGGGTACGGGTTAGGTTTAGGGTTAGGGTACGAATTAGGGTTAGGGTTAGCGTAAGGGTTAGGTTTAGGGTTATGGTACGGGTTTGGGTTACAGTACGGGTTAGGGTTAGGGTTAGGTTTAGGGTTAGAGTTAGAGTACAGTTGGGTTAGGGTTAGGATTAGGGTTAGAGTACGGGATAGGTTGGTGTTAGGGTTAGGGTTAGGGTTAGCGTTAGGGTACGGGTACGGGTTAGGGTTAGGGTTAGGGTTAGAGTACGGGGGAGGGTTGGTGTTTGGGTTAGGGTTAGGGTTAGGGTATGGGTTAGGCTTAGGTTACGGTTTAGGGTTAGGGTTAGGGTCAGGTTTAGGGTTAGGGTTAGGGTTAGGGTTAGCACTATGGTGTGGGTTAGGGTTACTGTTAGGGTTTGGGTACGGGTTAGGGTTAAGGTTAGATTACGGGATAGGGTTGGGTGCAGGTTAAGTCAAGGGTTAGGGTTAGGTTTAGGTACGGGTTAGGGTTAGGGTTAGGATTAGGGTTAGGGTTACGGTATGGGATAGGCTTAGGGTACGGGTTAGGATTAGGGTTAGGGTACAGGTTAGGTTTAGGTTAAGGGTACAGGTTAGGGTTAGTTTGGGGTTAAGGTATGGGTTAGGTTTATTGTACGGGTTAGCGTTAGGGTCAGGGTTAGGGTTAGGGTTAGGGTTAGGGTACGGGTTCGGGTTAGGTTTAGGGTTAGGGTACAAGTTAGGTTTAGGGTACGGGTTAGGGTTAGGGTTAGTGTAAGGGTTAGGATTAGGGTTAGTGTACGAATTAGGGTTAGGATTAGGGTATGGGTTAGGGTTAGGGTTATGGTATGCGTTAGGGTTACAGTACGGGTTAGGGTAAGGGTGAGGGTTAGGGTTAGGGTTAGAATACGGTTAGGATTAGGGTTAGGGTTAGAGTACGGGTTAGGGTTAGTGTTAGGGTTAGGGTTAGGGTCAGGGTTAGAGTACGGGTTAGAGTTAGGGTAAGGGTTAGTGTTAGAGTACGGGGTAGGGTTAGTGTTAGAGTTACGGTACGGGTTAGGGTTAAGGTTATGGTACAGGATAGGTTTAGTGTACGTGTTAGGTCTAGGGTTAGGATTAGTTTTAGTGTGCGGGTTAGGGTTAGGGTTAGGGTACGTGTTAGGTTTAGGGTTTCGGTTCGGGTTAGTGTTACGTTTAGGGTTAGGGTACGGGTTACGTTTATGGTTAGGGTAAGGGTTAGTGTTAGGGTACGGGTTAGGTTTAGTGTACGGGTTAAGGTTAGGTTTAGGGTTAAGGTTAGGGTTAGAGTATGGGTTAGGGTTAGTTTTAGGGTTAGAGTGAGGGTTAGTGTGCGGATAGGGTTAGGGTTAATGTTAGGGTTAGGGTACAGGTTAGGGTTAGGTTTAGGGTACAGGATAGGGTTAGTGTACGTGATAAGTTTAGGTTTAGGTTTAGGTTTAGGTTTCGGTTTAGGGTTAGGGTACGGGTTAGGGTTAGGTTTAGGGTCAGGGTTAGGATTAGGGATAGGGTTATGGTACGGGTTATGGTTAGGGTTGGGGTTACGGTACAGGTTAGTTTTAGGGTTAGGGTATGGTTTAGGGTTACGGTTAAGGTTAGGGTTATTGTTAGGTTATGGGTTAGGTTTAGGGTACGGGTAAGGGTTATGGTTAGGGTTACGGTTAGGTTTAGGTTTAAGGTGCGGGTTAGGCTTAGGGTTAGGGTTAGGGTTAGCGCTAGGGTATGGGTTAGGGTTACTCTTAGGGTTGGGTACGGGTTAGGGTTAGGGTACGGGATAGGGTTGGGTACGTGTTAGGACAAGGGTTAGGGTTAGGTTTAGGGTACGGGTTAAGGTTTGGTTTAGGGCCAGGGTTAGTGTTGGGGTTAGGGTACAAGTTAGGGTTAGGGTTAGGTTTATGGTACGGGTTAGTGTTAGGGTTAATGTTAGGGTTAGAGTACAGGGTAGGGTTAGTTTTAGGGTTAGGTTTAGGTTTAGAGTATGCGTTAGTGCTAGAGTTAGGGTTAAGGTTAGAGTACGGGGTAGGTTTAGGTTTAGGGTTAGAGTACGGATAGGGTTAGGGTTTGGGTTAGGGTTAGGGTATGGGTTAGGCTTAGGGTACGTTTTATGGTTAGGGTTAGTGTCAGGTTTAGGGTTAGGTTTAGGGTTAGGGTACGGGTTAGGGTTAGGTTTAGGTTACGGGTTAGGGTTAGGTTTAGGGTTAGGCTACAGGTTAGGTTTAGGGTACGGGTTAGGTTTAGGGTTAGTGTCAAGTTTAGGGTTAGGGTTAGGGTACGAATTATTGTTAGGGTTAGTAGGGTACTGGTTAAGGTTAGGGTTATGGTACGGGTTAGGGTTATAGTACGTGTTAGGGTTAGGTTGAGGGTTAGGGTTAGGTTTAGAATACGGTTAGTGTTAGGGTTAGGGTTAGGGTTAGAGTATGGGTTAGGTTTAGGGTTAGGGTTAGTGTTAGAGTACGCGGTAGGGTTAGTGTTAGGGTTAGGGTTAGGGTTAGAGTACGGGTTAGAGTTAGTGTTAGGGTTAGGGTTAGGGTACGGGTTAGGGTGTGGGTTAGTGTTAGAGTACGGGGTAGGGTTAGTGTTAGTGTAAGGGTTAGGGTTAGAGTACGGGTTTGGGTTAGTGTTAGGGTACGGGTTAGTTTTACCGTTTGGGTACGGGTTAGGGAAAGTGTTAGGGTTAGGTTTAGGGTTAGGGTACGTGTTAGGGTTAGAGTTTGGGATGGGTTAGGTTTAGGTTTAGGGTGCGGGATAGGGTTAGTGTACGGGTTAAGTTTACGGTTAGGGTTAGGTTTAGGTTATGGGTTAGAGTTAGGTTACTGGGTAGGGTTAGGTTTATGTGTGGGTTACGGTTAGGGTACGGGTTAGCGTTAGGTTTAGGGTCAGGGTTATGGTACGTTTTAGGGTTAGGGTTGGGGTTAGGGTACGGGTTAGTTTTTGGGTTAGGGTACGGGTTAGGGTTACGGTTAAGGTTAGGGTTAGTGTTAGGGTATGGGTTAGGTTTATGGTACGGGTAAGGTTTATGGTTTGGGTTAGAGTTAGGTTTAGGTTTATGGTGCTGGTTAGGCTTAGGGTTAAGTTTAGGGTTAGCGCTAGGGTATGGGTTAGTGTTACTGTTAGGGTTGGGGAACGGGTTAGGCTTAGGGTACGGGATAAGGTTGGGTACGGGTTAGGACAAGGGTTAGGGTTATGTTTAGGGTACAGTTTAGGGTTAGGGTAAAGTTTATGGTTAGGGTTAGGGTATGGGTTAGTTTTAGGGTACGGGTTAGGGTTAGGGTTAGGGTCAGGTTTAGGGTTAGGGTTAGGGTATGAGTTAGGGTTAGGGATAGGTTAAGGGTACGGGTTAGGGTTAGGGTTAGGGTTAGGGTTAGAGTAGGTGGTAGGGTTAGTGTTAGGGTTAGGGTAAGGGTTAATGTACGGGTTAGGCTTAGGGTTAAGTTAGGGTTGGATACAGGTTTGGGTTAGGTTTAGGGTACGGGATAGGGTTAGTGAACGGGTTAAGCTTAGGGTTAGGGTTCGGTTTAGGTTACGGTTTAGCTTTAGGGTACAGGTTAGGTTTAGGTTTAGGGTGCGGGTTGGGTTAGGGTTAGGGTTAGGGTTAGGGTAAGGTTTAGGGTTAGGTTATGGTTAAGGGTTATGGTTTGGTTTAGGGTTAGGGTTAAGTTTAGGGTGCGGGTTAGGTTTAGGGTTAGGGTTATGTTTAGGGTTAGAGTACAGGTTTGCGTTAGTGTTAGGGTACGGGTTAGGTTTACCGTTTGGGTACGGGTTCAGGTAAGGGTTAGGGTTAGGCTTAGGTTTAGGGGTTAGGGTTAGAGTTAGGATTACGCTACGGGTAGGGTTAGGGTACGGGTTAGGTTTAGGGTTAAGGTACGGGTTAGGGTTAGGGTTAAGGTTCGGGTTAGAGTTTGGGTACGGGCTAGAGTTAAATTTAGGGTTAGGGTATGGGTTAGGTTTAGGGTTAGTGTTCATGTACGGTTTAGTGTTAGGGTACGGGATAGGGTTAGTGTTAGGGTCAGGGTAAGGGTTAGGTTTAGTGTCCGGGTTAGGGTTAGGGTTAGGGTTAGTGCTAGGATATAGGTTAGGGTTACTGTTAGGGTTTGGGTAGGGGTTAGGGTTAGGGTTAGGTTACGGGATAGGTTTGGGTACGGGTTAGGTAGAGGGTTAGGGTTACGTTTAGGGTATGGTTTAGGGTTAGGGTTAGGTTTAGGGTTAGGGTGGGTATGGGTTAGGCTTAGGGTATGGGTTAGGGTTAGGGTTAGGGTTAGGGTACGAGTTAGGGTTAGGGTTAGGGTACGGGTTAGGTTTAGGGTTATGGTATGGGTTAGGGTTACAGTACGGGTTAGTGTTAGGGTGAGGGTTAGGTTTAGGGTTAGAATACAGTTAGTGTTAGGGTTAGGGTTAGGGTTAGGATTAGGGTTAGGGTTAGGGTACGGGTTAGGTTTAGGGTTAGGTTTAGGGTTAGAGTATGGGTAGGATTAGTGTTAGTGTTTGGGTTAGGGTTAGTGTACGGGTTAGGGTTAGGGCTAAAGTACGGTGTAGGGTTAGTGTTAGTGTTAGGTTTGGGATTAATGTACGGTTTAGGCTTAGGGTTAGGTTTAGGGTTAGGATACGGTTTAGGGTTAGGTGTAGGGTACGGGATAGGGTTAGCGTACGGGTTAAGTTTAGGTTTATGGTTAGGTTTAGGTTACGAGTTTGGGTTAAGGTACTTGTTATGGTTAGGTTTTGAGTGCGGGTTAGGGTTAGGGTTAGGATTAGTATAAGGGTTAGGGTTAGGTTTAGGGTCAGGGTTAGGGTTAGGGTTAGTGTTAGAGTACGGGTTAGGGTTAGGGTTGGGTTTAAGGTACGGGTTAGTTTTAGGGTTAGGGTATGGGTTAGGGTTACGGTTAAGGTTAGGGTTAGGTTTAGAGTATGGGTTAGGGTTAGGTTACGGTTAAGGGTTATGGTTTGGGTTAGGGTTAGAGTTAAGTTTAGGGTGCGGGTTATGGTTATAGTTAGGGTTAGGGTTAGAGTACGGGTTTGAGTTAGTGTTAGGGTACGGCTTAGGTTTACCGATTGGGTACGGGTTAGGGTAAGGGTTAGGGTTAGGGTTAGGGTTAGGTTTTGGGTACGTGTTATGGTTAGGTTTTGGGTACGGGTTAGCAATAGGGATAGGGTTATGGTACGGGTTAGGGTTAGGGTTGGGGTTATGGTACGGGTTATTTTTAGGTTTATGGTATGGGTTAGGGTTACGATTAAGGTTAGGGTTAGTGTTAGGTATGGGTTAGGTTTAGGCTACGGGTAAGGGTTATGGTTAGGGTTACGGTTAGGTTTAAGTTTAGGGTGCGGGTTAGGCTTAGGTTTAGGGTTAGCGTTAGCTCTAGGGTATGGGTTAGGGTTACTCTTAGGTTTTGGGTACGGGTTAGGGTTAGGTTACGGGATAGGGTTGGGTACGGGTTAGGACAAGGGTTAGGGTTAGATTTAGGGTACGGGATGGGGTTCGGGTTAGGTTTAGGGTTAGGTTTAGGGTATGGGTTAGGTTTAGGGTACGGGTTAGGGTTAGGGTTAGGGTCAGGGTTAGGGTTAGTGTTAGGGTACGAGTTAGGGTTAGGGTGTGGTTTAGGGTACGGGATAGGGTTAGGGTTAGAGTACGGGTTAGATTTAGTGTTAGGGTTAGGGTTAGGGTTAGGGTACGGGTTAGGGTTAGAGTTAGGGTTAGGTTTAGGTTTAGGGTACGGTTTAGGGTTACGGTTAGGTTTAGTGAGGTTTAGTGTTAGGGTTAGAGTACGGGGTAGGGTTAGTGTTAGGGTTAGGTTAAGGGTTAAGGTACGGGTTAGGGTTAGAGTTAGGCTTAGGGTTAGAGTACGGGGTAGGGTTAGGGTTAGGGTTGGAGTACGGATAGGGTTAGGGTTAGGGTTAGGATTAGGGTACGGGTTAGTGTTAGGGTTAGGGTCAGGTTTAGGGTTAGGGTTAGCGTACGAGTTAGGGTTAGGGATAGGTTAAGGGTACGGGTTAGGGTTAGGGTTAGGGTTAGGGTTAGGGTTAGAGTACGTGGTAGGGTTAGTGTTAGGGTTAGGGTAAGGTTAATGTACGGGTTAGGCTTAGGGTTAAGTTAGGGTTGGATACGGGTTAGGGTTAGGTTTAGGGTACGGGATAGGGTTAGTGAACTGGTTAAGTTTAGGGTTAGGGTTCGGTTTAGGTTACGGTTTAGCTTTAGGGTACGGGTTAGGTTTAGGTTTAGGGTGCGGGTTGGGTTAGGGTTAGGGTTAGGGTTAGGGTAAGGGTTAGGGTTAGGTTATGGTTAAGGGTTATGTTTTGGTTTAGGGTTAGGGTTAAGTTTAGGGTGCGGGTTAGGTTTAGGGTTAGGGTTATGGTTAGGGTTAGAGTACAGGTTTGGGTTAGTGTTAGGGTACGGGTTAAGTTTACCGTTTGGGTACGGGTTCAGGTAAGGGTTAGGGTTAGGCTTAGGTTTAGGAGTTAGGGTTAGAGTTAGGATTATGCTACGGGTAGGGTTAGGGTACGGGTTAGGGTTAGGGTTAAGGTTCGGGTTAGGGTTTGGGTACGGGCTAGAGTTACATTTAGGGTTAGGGTATGGGTTAGGTTTAGGGTTAGTGTTCATGTACGGTTTAGGGTTAGGGTACGGGATAGGGTTAGTGTTAGGGTCAGGGTAAGGGTTAGGTTTAGGGTCCGGGTTAGGGTTAGGGTTAGGGTTAGTGCTAGGATATAGGTTAGGGTTACTGTTAGGGTTTGGGTAGGGGTTAGGGTTAGGGTTAGGTTACGGGTTAGGTTTGGGTACGGGTTGGGTAGAGGGTTAGGGTTACGTTTAGGGTACGGTTTAGGGTTAGGGTTAGGTTTAGGGTTAGGGTGGGTATGGGTTAGGCTTAGGGTATGGGTTAGGTTTAGGGTTAGGGTTAGGGTACGAGTTAGGGTACGGGTTAGGGTACGGGTTAGGTTTAGGGTTATGGTATGGGTTAGGGTTACAGTATGGGTTAGTGTTAGGGTGAGGGTTAGGTTTAGGGTTAGAATACAGTCAGTGTTAGGGTTAGGGTTACGGTTAGGGTTAGGGTTAGGGTACGGGTTAGGTTTAGGGTTAGGTTTAGCGTTAGAGTACGGGGTAGGATTAGTGTTAGTGTTTGGGATAGGGTTAGTGTACGGGTTAGGGTTAGGGTTAGGGCTAAAGTACGGTGTAGGGTTAGTGTTAGTGTTAGGTTTGGGATTAATGTACGGTTTAGGCTTAGGGTTAGGTTTAGGGTTAGGATACGGTTTAGGGTTAGGTGTAGGGTACGGGATAGGGTTAGCGTACGGGTTAAGTTTAGGTTTATGGTTAGGTTTAGGTTACGGGTTTGGGTTAGGGTACTTGTTATGGTTAGGTTTTGGGTGCGGGTTAGGGTTAGGGTTAGGATTAGTATAAGGGTTAGGGTTAGGTTTAGGGTCAGGGTTAGGGTTAGGGTTAGTGTTAGAGTACGGGTTAGGGTTAGGGTTGGGTTTAGGGTACGGGTTAGTTTTAGGGTTAAGGTATGGGTTAGGGTTACGGTTATGGTTAGGGTTAGGTTTAGGGTATGGGTTAGGGTTAGGTTACGGTTAAGGGTTATGGTTTGGGTTAGGGTTAGGGTTAAGTTTAGGGTGCGGGTTATGGTTATAGTTAGGGTTAGGGTTAGAGTACGGGTTTGGGTTAGTGTTAGGGTACGGGTTAGGTTTACCGTTTGGGTACGGGTAAGGGTAAGGGTTAGGGTTAGGGTTAGGGTTAGGTTTTGGGTACGTGTTATGGTTAGGTTTTGGGTAAGGGTTAGGGTTAGGGTTAGGGTTAGGTTTTGGGTACGTGTTATGGTTAGGTTTTGGGTACGGGTTAGGAATAGGGATAGGGTTATGGTACGGGTTAGGGTTAGGGTTGGGGTTACGGTACGGGTTATTTTTAGGTTTATGGTATGGGTTAGGGTTACGATTAAGGTTAGGGTTAGTGTTAGGTATGGGTTAGGTTTAGGCTACGGGTAAGGGTTATGGTTAGGGTTACGGTTAGGTTTAAGTTTAGGGTGCGGGTTAGGCTTAGGTTTAGGGTTAGCGTTAGCGCTAGGGTATGGGTTAGGGTTACTCTTAGGTTTGGGTACGGGTTAGGGTTAGGTTACGGGATAGGGTTGGGTACGGGTTAGGACAAGGGTTAGGGTTAGATTTGGGTACGGGATGGGGTTCGGGTTAGGTTTAGGGTTAGGTTTAGGGTATGGGTTAGGTTTAGGGTACGGGTTAGGGTTAGGGTTAGGGTCAGGGTTAGGGTTAGTGTTAGGGTACGAGTTAGGGTTAGGGTGTGTTTTAGGGTATGGGATAGGTTTAGGGTTAGAGTACGGGTTAGATTTAGTGTTAGGGTTAGGGTTAGGGTTAGGGTTAGGGTACGGGTTAGGGTTAGAGTTAGGGTTAGGTTTAGGTTTAGGGTACGGTTTAGGGTTACGGTTAGGTTTAGTGTTAGGGTTAGAGTACGGGGTAGGGTTAGTGTTAGGGTTAGGTTAAGGGTTAAGGTATGGGTTAGGGTTAGAGTTAGGCTTAGGGTTAGAGTACGGGGTAGGGTTAGGGTTAGGGTTGGAGTACGGATAGGGTTAGGGTTAGGGTTAGGATTAGGGTACGGGTTAGTGTTAGGGTTAGGGTCAGGTTTAGGGTTAGGGTTAGCGTACGAGTTAGGGTTAGGGATAGGTTAAGGGTACGGGTTAGGGTTAGGGTTAGGGTTAGGGTTAGGGTTAGAGTACGTGGTAGGGTTAGTGTTAGGGTTAGGGTAAGGGTTAATGTACGGGTTAGGCTTAGGGTTAAGTTAGGGTTGGATACGGGTTTGGGTTAGGTTTAGGGTACGGGATAGGGTTAGTGAACTGGTTAAGTTTAGGGTTAGGGTTCGGTTTAGGTTACGGTATAGCTTTAGGGTACGGGTTAGGTTTAGGTTTAGCGTGCGGGTTGGGTTAGGGTTAGGGTTAGGGTTAGGGTAAGGGTTAGGGTTAGGTTATGGTTAAGGGTTATGTTTTGGTTTAGGGTTAGGGTTAAGTTTAGGGTGCGGGTTAGGTTTAGGGTTAGGGTTATGGTTAGGGTTAGAGTACAGGTTTGGGTTAGTGTTAGGGTACGGGTTAGGTTTACCGTTTGGGTACGGGTTCAGGTAAGGGTTAGGGTTAGGCTTAGGTTTAGGGGTTAGGGTTAGAGTTAGGATTATGCTACGGGTAGGGTTAGGGTACGGGTTAGGGTTAGGGTTAAGGTTCGGGTTAGGGTTTGGGTACGGGCTAGAGTTACATTTAGGGTTAGGGTATGGGTTAGGTTTAGGGTTAGTGTTCATGTACGGTTTAGGGTTAGGGTACGGGATAGGGTTAGTGTTAGGGTCAGGGTAAGGGTTAGGTTTAGGGTCCGGGTTAGGGTTAGGGTTAGGGTTAGTGCTAGGATATAGGTTAGGGTTACTGTTAGGGTTTGGGTAGGGGTTAGGGTTAGGGTTAGGTTACGGGATAGGTTTGGGTACGGGTTAGGTAGAGGGTTAGGGTTACGTTTAGGGTACGGTTTAGGGTTAGGGTTAGGTTTAGGGTTAGGGTGGGTATGGGTTAGGCTTAGGGTATGGGTTAGGGTTAGGGTTAGGGTTAGGGTACGAGTTAGGGTACGGGTTAGGGTACGGGTTAGGTTTAGGGTTATGGTATGGGTTAGGGTTACAGTATGGGTTAGTGTTAGGGTGAGGGTTAGGTTTAGGGTTAGAATACAGTCAGTGTTAGGGTTAGGGTTACGGTTAGGGTTAGGGTTAGGGTTAGGGTTAGGGTACGGGTTAGGTTTAGGGTTAGGTTTAGCGTTAGAGTACGGGGTAGGATTAGTGTTAGTGTTAGGGTTAGGGTTAGTGTACGGGTTAGGGTTAGGGTTAGGGCTAAAGTACGGTGTAGGGTTAGTGTTAGTGTTAGGTTTGGGATTAATGTACGGTTTAGGTTTAGGGTTAGCTTTAGGGTTAGGATACGGTTTAGGGTTAGGTGTAGGGTACGGGATAGGGTTAGCGTACGGGTTAAGTTTAGGTTTATGGTTAGGTTTAGGTTACGGTTTTGGGTTAGGGTACTTGTTATGGTTAGGTTTTGGGTGCGGGTTAGGGTTAGGGTTAGGATTAGTATAAGGGTTAGGGTTAGGTTTAGGGTCAGGGTTAGGGTTAGGGTTAGTGTTAGAGTACGGGTTAGGGTTAGGGTTGGGTTTAGGGTACGGGTTAGTTTTAGGGTTAGGGTATGGGTTAGGGTTACGGTTAAGGTTAGGGTTAGGTTTAGGGTATGGGTTAGGGTTAGGTTACGGTTAAGGGTTATGGTTTGGGTTAGGGTTAGGGTTAAGTTTAGGGTGCGGGTTATGGTTATAGTTAGGGTTAGGGTTAGAGTACGGGTTTGGGTTAGTGTTATGGTACGGGTTAGGTTTACCGTTTGGGTACGGGTTAGGGTAAGGGTTAGGGTTAGGGTTAGGTTTTGGGTACGTGTTATGGTTAGGTTTTGGGTACGGGTTAGGAATAGGGATAGGGTTATGGTACGGGTTAGGGTTAGGGTTGGGGTTACGGTACGGGTTATTTTTAGGGTTATGGTATGTGTTAGGGTTACGGTTAAGGTTAGGGTTAGTGTTAGGTATGGGTTAGGTTTAGGCTACGGGTAAGGGTTATGGTTAGGGTTATGGTTAGGTTTATGTTTAGGGTGCGGGTTAGGCTTATGTTTAGGGTTAGCGTTAGCACTAAGGTATGGGTTAGGGTTACTCTTAGGTTTTGGGTACGGGTTAGGGTTAGGTTACGGGATAGGGTTGGGTACGGGTTAGGACAAGGGTTAGGGTTAGATTTAGGGTACGGGATGGGGTTCGGGTTAGGTTTTGGGTTAGGTTTAGGGTATGGGTTAGGTTTTGGGTACAGGTTAGGGTTAAGGTTAGGGTCAGGGTTAGGGTTAGTGTTAGGGTACGAGTTAAGGTTAGGGTGTGGTTTAGGGTACGGGATAGGGTTAGGGTTAGAGCACGGGTTAGATTTAGTGTTAGGGTTAGGGTTAGGGTTAGGGTACGGGTTAGGGTTAGAGTTAGGGTTAGGTTTAGGTTTAGGGTACGGTTTAGGGTTACGGTTAGGTTTAGTGTTAGGGTTAGAGTACGGGGTAGGGTTAGTGTTAGGGTTAGGTTAAGGGTTAAGGTACGGGTTAGGGTTAGAGTTAGGCTTAGGCTTAAAGTACGGGGTAGGGTTAGGGTTAGGGTTGGAGTACGGATAGGGTTAGGGTTAGGGTTCGGATTAGGTACGGGTTAGTGTTAGGGTTAGGGTCAGGTTTAGGGTTAGGGTTAGGGTACGAGTTAGGGTTAGGGATAGGTTAAGGGTATGGGTTAGGGTTAGGGTTAGGGTTAGGGTTAGAGTACGTGGTAGGGTTAGTGTTAGGGTTAGGGTAAGGGTTAATGTACGGTTTAAGCTTAGGGTTAAGTTAGGGTTGGATACGGGTTAGGGTTAGGTTTAGGGTACGGGATAGGGTTAGTGAACTGGTTAAGTTTAGGGTTAGGGTTCGGTTTAGGTTACGGTTTAGCTTTAGGGTACGGGTTAGGTTTAGGTTTAGGGTGCGGGTTGGGTTAGGGTTAGGGTTAGGGTAAGGGTTAGGGTTAGGTTATGGTTAAGGGTTATGGTTTGCTTTAGGGTTAGGGTTAAGTTTAGGGTGCGGGTTAGGTTTAGGGTTAGGGTTATGGTTAGGGTTAGAGTACAGGTTTGGGTTAGTGTTAGGGTACGGGTTAGGTTTACCGTTTGGGTACGGGTTCAGGTGAGGTTTAGGGTTAGGCTTAGGTTTAGGGGTTAGGGTTAGAGTTAGGATTATGCTACGGGTAGGGGTAGGGTATGGGTTAGGGTTAGGGTTAAGGTTCGGGTTAGGGTTTGGGTACGGGCTAGAGTTACATTTAGGGTTAGGGTATGGGTTAGGTTTAGGGTTAGTGTTCATGTACGGTTTAGGGTTAGGGTACGGGATAGGGTTAGTGTTAGGGTCAGGGTAAGGGTTAGGTTTAGGGTCCGGGTTAGGGTTAAGGTTAGGGTTAGTGCTAGGATATAGGTTAGGGTTACTGTTATGGTTTGGGTAGGGGTTAGGGTTAGGGTTAGGTTACGGGATAGGTTTGGGTACGGGTTAGGTAGAGGGTTAGGGTTACGTTTAGGGTACGGTTTAGGGTTAGGGTTAGGTTTAGGGTTAGGGTGGGTATGGGTTAGGCTTAGGGTATGGGTTAGGGTTAGGGTTAGGGTTAGGGTACGAGTTAGGGTTAGGGTTAGGGTACGGGTTAGGTTTAGGGTTATGGTATGGGTTAGGGTTACAGTACGGGTTAGTGTTAGGGTGAGGGTTAGGTTTAGGGTTAGAATACAGTTAGTGTTAGGGTTAGGGTTAGGGTTACGGTTAGGGTTAGTGTTAGGGTTAGGGTACGGTTTAGGCTTAGGGTTAGGTTTAGGGTTTGAGTATGGGGTAGGATTAGTGTTAGTGTTAGGGTTAGGGTTAGTGTACGGGTTAGGGTTAGGGTTAGGGCTAAAGTACGGTGTAGGGTTAGTGTTAGTGTTAGGTTTGGGATTAATGTACGGTTTAGGCTTAGGGTTAGCTTTAGGGTTAGGATACGGTTTAGGGTTAGGTGTAGGGTACGGGATAGGGTTAGCGTACGGGTTAAGTTTAGGTTTATGGTTAGGTTTAGGTTACGGGTTTGGGTTAGGGTACTTGTTATGGTTAGGTTTTGGGTGCGGGTTAGGGTTAGGGTTAGGATTAGTATAAGGGTTAGGGTTAGGTTTAGGGTCAGGTTTAGGGTTAGGGTTAGTGTTAGAGTACAGGTTAGGGTTAGGGTTGGGTTTAGGGTATGGGTTAGTTTTAGGGTTAGGGTATGGGTTAGGGTTACGGTTAAGGTTAGGGTTAGGTTTAGGGTATTGGTTAGGGTTAGGTTATGGTTAAGGGTTATGGTTTGGGTTAGGGTTAGGGTTAAGTTTAGGGTGCGGGTTATGGTTATAGTTAGGGTTAGGGTTAGAGTACGGGTTTGGGTTAGTGTTAGGGTACAGGTTAGGTTTACCGTTTGGGTACGGGTTAGGGTAAGGGTTAGGGTTAGGGTTAGGTTTTGGGTACGTGTTATGGTTAGGTTTTGGGTACGGGTTAGGAATAGGGATAGGGTTATGGTACGGGTTAGGGTTAGGGTTGGGGTTACAGTACGGGTTATTTTTAGGGTTATGGTATAGGTTAGGGTTATGGTTAAGGTTAGGGTTAGTGTTAGGTATGGGTTAGGTTTAGGCTACGGGTAAGGGTTATGGATAGGGTTACGGTTAGGTTTAAGTTTAGGGTGCGGGTTAGCCTTAGGTTTAGGGTTAGCGTTAGCGCTAGGGTATGGGTTAGGGTTACTCTTAGGTTTTGGGTACGGGTTAGGTTAGGTTACGGGATAGGGTTGTGTACGGGTTAGGACAAGGGTTAGGGTTAGATTTAGGGTACGGGAAGGGGTTCGGGTTAGGTTTAGGGTTAGGTTTAGGGTATGGGTTAGGTTTAGGGTACGGGTTAGGGTTAGGGTTAGGGTCAGGGTTAGGGTTAGTGTTAGGGTACGAGTTAGGGTTAGGGTGTGGTTTAGGGTACGGGATAGGGTTAGGGTTAGAGTACGGGTTAGATTTAGTGTTAGGGTTAGGGTTAGGGTACGGGTTAGGGTTAGAGTTAGGGTTAGGTTTAGGTTTAGGGTACGGTTTAGGGTTACGGTTAGGTTTAGTGTTAGGGTTAGAGTACAGGGTAGGGTTAGTGTTAGGGTTAGGTTAAGGGTTAAGGTACGGGTTAGGGTTAGAGTTAGGCTTAGGGTTAGAGTACGGGGTAGGGTTAGGGTTAGGGTTGGAGTACGGATAGGGTTAGGGTTAGGGTTAGGATTAGGGTACGGGTTAGGGTTAGTGTACGTGTTAGGGTTAGGGTCAGTGTTAGGGTTAGGGTACGAGTTAGGGTTAGGGTTAGGATACGGTTAAGAGTTATGGTTAGCGTTAGGTTTAGGGTTAAGTTTAGGGTGCGGTTTAGGGTTAGGGTTAGGGTTAGGGTTAGAGTACGGGTTTGGGTTAGTGTTAGGAAACGGGTTAGGTTTACCGTTTGGGTACGGGTTAGGTAAGGGTTAGGGATAGGTTTAGAGTTAGGGGTTAGGGTTAGAGTTTGTTTTAGGCTATGGGATAGGGTTAGAGTACGGATTAGGGTTAGGTTTAGGGTTCGGGTTAGGGTTAGTGTATGGGTTAGGGTTAGGGTTAGGGTTAGTGTTAGGGTTACGGTACGGGTTTGGATTAAGGCTGGGGTACGGCAGAGGTTTAGTGTACGTATTAGGTCTAGGGTTAGGGTTAGGTTTAGTGTGCGGGTTAGGGTTAGGGTTAGGGTACGTGTTAGGGATAGGGTTTGGGTACGGGTTAGCGTTACGTTTAGGGTTAGGGTACGGGTTAGGTTTAGGGTTAGGGTTAGGGTACGGTTTAGGGTTAGGGTATGGGTTAGGGTTTGGTTTAGCGTCAGGGTTATGGTTAGGTTTAGGTTTAGGGTTAGGGTTAGGGTACGGGTTAGGGTTACTGTACGGGTTAGGGTTAGGGTTAGGGTTAGGGTTAGGTTTAGGGTTATGGTACGGATTAGGGTTAGAGTACGGGTTAGGGTTAGGTTTAGGGTCAGAGTTAGGGATAGGGTTACGGTACGGGTTAGGGTTATGGTTAGATTTAGGGTACGGGTTAGGGTTAGGGTTAGGTGTAGGGTACGGGTTAGGGTTAGGGTATGGGTTAGGTTTAGGGTACGGGTTAGTTTTAGGGTTCGGTACGGTATAGGGTTACAGTACGGTTTAGGGTTAAGGTGAGGGTTAGTCTTAGGGTTAGAGTATGGTTAGGGTTAGGGTTAGGGTTAATGTTCAGGTTAGGCTTAGGGTTAGGTTTAGGGTTAGGATTTGGTTTAGGGTTAGGTTTAGGGTACGGGATAGGGTTAGCGTACGGGTTAAGTTTAGGGTTATGGTTAGGTTTAGGGTGCGGTTTAGGGTTAGGGTTAGGGTTAGTGTAAGAGTTAGGGTTAGGTTTAGGGTCAGTGTTAGGGTTAGGGTTAGTGTTAGGGTACGTATTAAGGTTAGGGTTGGTGTTAGGGTACGGGTTAGTTTTAGAGTTAGGGTATGGGTTAGGGTTATGATTAAGGTTAGGGTTATGGTTAAGGTATGGGTTAGGGTTAGATTACGGTTAAGGTTTATGGTTTGGGTTAGGGTTAGGGTTAAGTTTAGGATGCGGTTTAGGGTTAGGGTTAGGGTTAGGGTTAGAGTACGGGTTTGGGTTAGTGTTAGGGTCCGGGTTAGGTTTACTGGCAGGGTACGGGTTAGGGTAAGGGTTAGGGTTAGTGTTAGGGTTAAAGGTTATATTTAGGGTTAGGGTTAGGCTACAGGTAGGGTTAGGGTACGGGTTAGAGTTAGGTCTAGGGTTCGGGTTAGGGTTAGGTTACGGGTTAGGGTTAGTGTTAGGGTTATGGTACGGGATAGGGTTAGGGTTGGTGTTAGGGTACGGGTTAAGGTTAGGGTACGGTTTAGGTCTAGGTTTAGGGTTAGGTTTAGTATGCGGGTTAGGGTTAGGGTTAGTGTACGGGATTAGGTTTAGGGTTAGGGTCAGGGTTAGGGTTAGGTTTAGGGTTTGGGTTAGCGTACGAGTTCGGGTTACGGTACGAGTTAGGGTTAGGGTTAGCGTTAGGTTTAGGTTTAGGGTTATAGTAGGGGGTTAGGGTTAGTGTTAGGGTTAGGTTTAGGTTTAGAGAACGGGTTAGGGTTACGTTTAGGGTTAGGGTTAGGGTTAGAGTACGGGTTAGGGTTAGTGTTAGGGTTAGGGTTAGGGTTCAGGTTAGGGTTAGAGTACGGTTTTGGGTTAGTGTTAGGGTACGGGTTAGGTTTACCTTTTGGGTACGTGTTAGGGTAAGGGTTAGGGTTAGGTTTAGGTTTAGGGTTAGGGGTTAGGGTTAGACTTAGTGTTAGGCTACGGGATAGGGTTAGAGTACGGGTTAGGTTTAGGTTTAGGGTTAGGGATAGGTCTATGGTTATAGTACGTGTTAGGGTTATATTTAGGGTTAGGTTTAGGTGTAGAGTCCCGGTTAGGGATAGAGTTAGGGTTAGGGTTAGGGTTAGGGTTAGGTTGCGGGTTAGGGTTAGGGTTAGTGTTAGAGTATGGGGTAGGGTTAGTTTTAGGGTTAAGGTTAGGGTTAGAGTACAGGTTTGGGTTAGTGTTAGGGTACGGGTTAGGTTTACCGTTTGGGTACATGTTAGGGTAAGGGTTAGGGTTAGGGTTAGGTTTAGGTTTAGGGGTTAGGGTTAGACTTAGTGTTAGGAAATGGGATAGGGTTAGAGTACGGGTTAGGTTTAGGTTTAGGTTTAGGGTTAGGTTAATGGTTATACTATGGGTTAGGGTTAGATTTAGGGTTAGGTTTAGGTTTAGAGTACGATTTAGGGATAGTGTTAGGGTTAGGTTTAGGATTAGGTTACGAGTTAGGGTTTGGGTACGGGTTAGGGTTAGGTTTAGGTGCGGGTTAGGGTTATTGTTAGGGTTAGGTTTAGGTGCAGGTTAGAGTTAGGGTTAGGGTTTAGGGTTAGAGTTACGGTTAGGCTACGGGTAGAGTTAAGGTACGGGTTAGGGTTAGGGTTAGGGTTCGGTTTAGGGTTAGTATACGTGTTAGGGTTAGGTTTAGGGTTAGTGTTAGGGTACGTGTTAGGTTTAGATTTTGGGTACGGGTTAGGGTTACATTTAGGGTTAGGGTACTGGTTAGGTTTAGGGTTAGGTTTAGGGTACGGTTTAGAGTTAGGGTACGGGTTATGGTTAGGTTTAGGTTCAAGATTATGCTTAGATTTAGTGTTAGGGTTAGGGTTAGGGTACGCGTTATGGTTACTGTACGGGTTAGGGTTAGGGTTAGGGTTAGGGTTAGGGTTAGGGTTAGAGCTCGGGTTTGGGTTAGTGTTAGGGTACGGGTTAGGTTTACCATTTGGGTACGGGTTAGGGTAATGGTTAGTGTTAGGGTTAGGGTTAGGGGTTAGGGTTAGAGTTAGTGGTAGGATACGGGTAGGGTTAAGTTACGGGTTAGAGTTAGGGTTAGGGTTCAGGTTAGGGTTAGAGTACGGGTTAGGGTTAGGGTTAGGATTAGGGTTAGGGTTAGGGTTAGTGTTAGGTTTTCGGTACCGGTGAGGGTAAAGGTTAGGGTACGGTATCGGGGTAGTTTACGGGTTAGTTCTAGGGTTAGGGCTAGGTTTAGTGTGCGGGTTAGGGTTAGGGTTAGTTTAGGGTACGTGATAGGGTTAGGGTTTGGGTACAGGTTAGCATTACGTTTAGGGTTAGGGTACGGTTTAGGTTTAGGCTTAAGGTTAGGGTACGGTTTAGGGTTAGGTTACGGGTTAGGGTTAGGTTTAGGGTACGGGTTAGGGTTACTGTACCGGTTAGGGTTAGGGTTAGGGTTAGGGTTAGGGTTAGGGTTAGGGTTAGGGTTAGGGTTATAGTACGGGTTAGCTTAAGAGTTAGGGTTAGCTTTAGGGTTCGATTACGGGTTAGGGTTAGTGTTAGGGTTAGAGTTAGTGTTAGGGTATGGATTAGGGTTAGAGTACGGGTGAGGTTTAGGTTTAGGGTTAGTGTTAGGGTTAGAGTACGTGTTAGGGTTAGTGTTAGTGTTAGGGTTAGTGTTAGTGTTAGGGTACGGATAGTTTTAGGGTTAGGGTTCGGGTACGGGTTAGGTTTAGGTTTAGGTTACGGGATAGGGTTAGTGTACGGGTTAAATTTAGGGTTAGGGTTAGGTTTAGGTTCCGGGTTAGGGTTAGGTTTAGGTACAGGTTAGGGTTAGGTTTAGGGTATGGGTTAGGGTTAGGTTTAAGGTCAGGGTTAGGGTTAGTGATAGGGTTATGGTATGGGTTAGGGTTAAGTTTGGGATTAGGGTACGGATTAGTTTTAGGTTTAGGTTACGGGTTAGGATTACGGTTAATGTTAGGGTTAGGGTTAGGGTATGGGTTAGGGTTAGGGTACGGGTAAGGGTTATGGTTAGGGTTAGGGTTAGCTTTAGGTTTAGGGTGTGGGTTAGGGTTAGGGTTAGGGTTAGTGTTAGGGTTAGCGCTAGGGAATGGTTTAGGGTAACTGTTAGGGTTTGGGTACGGGTTAGGGTGAGGGTTAGTTTATGGGATAGGGTTGGGGACGGGTTAGGTCAATGGTTAGGGTTAGGTTTAGGGTACGGGTTAGGGTTAGGGTTTGGATTAAGGTTAGGTTTAGGGTATGGGTTAGGCTTAGGGTACGAGTTAGGGTTAGGGTTAACGTCAATGTTAGGGTTAGGGTTAGCTTTAGGGTATGGTTTAGGGTTAGGTTTAGGGTACGGGTTAGGGTTAGGGTTACGCTTAGTGTACGGGTTAGGTTTAGGGTACGGGTTAGGGTTAGGTTTAGGGTCAGGTTTAGGGTTAGGGTTAGGGTACGGGTAAGGGTTAGGGTATTGGTATGCGTTCGGGTTACAGTACGGGTTAAGGTTAGGGTGAGGGTTACGGTTAGGTTTAGAGTACGGTTAGGGGGGGATCCCTGGGTGGCGCAGAGTTTTGGCGCCTGCCTTTGGCCCAGGGCGCGATCCTGGAGACCCGGGATCGAATCCCACGTCGGGCTGCCGGTGCATGGAGCCTGCTTCTCCCTCTGCCTGTGTCTCTGCCTCTCTCTCTCTCACTGTGTGCCTATCACAAATAAATACAAAAATATAAAAAATTAAAAAAAAAAAGAGTACGGTTAGGGTTAGGGTGAGGGTTAGAGTACGGGTTAGGGTTAGTGTTAGGGTTAGGGTTAGCTTTAGGGTTAGGGTAGGGGTTAGGGTTAGGGTTAGGGTTAGGTTTAGGGTTAGAGTACGGGGTAGGGTTAGTGTTAGGGTTAGTGTTAGGGTTAATGTACGGGTTAGGCTTAGGGTAGGGTTTAGCGTTAGGATACGGTTTAGGGTTAGGTTTAGGGTACGGGATAGGGTTAGAGTACGGGTTAAGTTTGGGTTAGGGTTAGGTTTAGGTTACGGGTTAGGGTTAGGGTAAGAGTTAGGGTTAGGTTTAGCGCGCGGGTTAGGTTTAGTGTAGGTGATAAGGTTAGGTTTAGGGTCTGTGTTAGGGTTAGGGTTAGTGTTAGGGTACGGGTTAGGGTTAGGGTTGGGTTCAGGGTACGGGTTAGTTTTAGGGTTAGGATACGGGTTAGTGTTATGGTTAAGGTTAGGGTTAGGGTTAAGGTATGGGTTAGGGTTAGGTTACGGTTAAGGGTTATGGTTTGGGTTAGGGTTAGGGTTAAGTTTAGGTTGCTGGTTAGGGTTAGGGTTAGAGAACGGGTTTGGGTTAGTGTTAGGCTATGGGTTAGGTTTACCGTTTGTGTACGGCTTAGGGTAAGGGTTAGGGTTAGGGTTAGTGGATAGGGTTAGAGTTACGGTTAGGCTACGGGTAGGGTTACGGTACGGGTTAGGGTAAGGGTTAGGGTTCGGGTTAGGGTTAGTGTACAGCTTAGCGTTAGGGTTAGGGTTAGGGTTAGTGTAAGGGGTTACGGTACGGGTTAGGTTAAGTTTAGGATACGGGAGAGGGTTAGTGTACGTGTTAGACCTAGGTTTAGGGTTAGGTTTAGTGTGCGGGTTAGGGTTAGGGTTAGGGATAGGGTACGTGTTAGGGTTAGGGTTTGGGTATGTGTTAGGCTTATGTTTAGGGTTACGGTAGGGGTTAGGTTTAGGGTTAGGGTAAGTGTTAGTGTTAGGTTGCGAGTTAGGGTTAGAGTACGGGTTAGGGTTAGGTTTAGGGTTGGGGTTAGGTTTAGAGTACGGGTTAGGGTTAGTGTTAGTGTTAGGGTTAGGGTTAGTGTACGGATAGGGTTAGGGTTAGGGTTAGGGTTAGGGTATGGGTTTGGGTTAGGATTAGGGTATGGGATAGGCTTAGTGTACGGGTTAAGTTTAGGTTTAGTGTTATGTTTAGGTTACGGGTTAGTGTTAGGGTACGGGTTTTGGTTAGGTTTAGGTGCGGGTTAGGGTTAGGGTACGGGTTATGGTTAGGGTATGTGTTAGGGTTAGGGTTTGGGTACGGGTTAGGGTTACATTTAGGTTTAGGGTACGGGTTAGGATTAGGGTTAGGGTTAGGGTACGGTTTAGGGTTAGGGTACGGGATAGGGTTAAGATTAGGGTCAGGGTTAGGGTTAGGTTACGGGTTAGGGTTACTGAACGGGTTAGGGTTAGGTTTAGGGTATGGGATAGGGTTAGCGTATGGGTTAAGTTTAGGGTTAGGGTTAGGTTTAGGTTATGGGTTAGGTTTAGGGTATTGGTTAGGGTTAGGTTTAGGGTCAGGGTTAGGGTTAGGGTTAGGGTACGAGTTAGGGTTAGGGTTAGGGTATGGGTTAGGGTTAGGGTATTGGTACAGGTTAGGGATACACTACGGGTTAAGGTTAGGGTGAGGGTTAGGGTTAGGTTTAGAGTACGGTTAGGCTTAGGGATAGGGTTAGGGTTAGTGTACGGGTCAGTGTTAGTGTTAGGGTTAGGGTACGGGTTAGGGTTAGGGTTAGGGTTAGGGTTAGAGTACGGGATAGGCTTAGTGTTAGGGTTAGGGTTAGGGTTAATGTACGGGTTAGGCTTAGCATTAGGTTTAGGGTTAGGATACGGGTTAGGGTTAGATTTAGGGTACGGGATAGGGTTAGCATACCAGTTAAGTTTAGGGTTAGGGTTAGGTTTAGGTTACGGGTTAGGTTTAGGGTATTGGTTAGTGTTAGGTTTAGGGTTAGGGTTAGGGTACGGGTTAGGGTTAGGTTTAGGGTCAGGGTTAGGGTTAGGGATAGGGTTATGGTACGGGTTAGGGTTAGGGTTGGGGTTAGGGTACGTGTTAATTTTAGGGTTAGGGTACAGGTTAGAGTTACGGTTAAGGTTAGGTTTAGGGATAGGTTATGGGTTAGGGTTAGGGTTAGATTTTGGGTAAGTGTTAGGTTTATGATTAGGATTAGGGTACGGGTTAGGGTTAGGTTCCGGGTTAAGGTTAGCTTTAGGGTTAGGGTATGGGTTAGGTTTAGGGTTTTAGTACGTGTTAGGGTACGGGTTAGGGTTAGGTTTAGGGTTGGTGTTAGGGTTAGGGTTAGGGTACGGGTTAGGGTTACGGTACAGTTTAGGGTTAGGGTTAGGGTTAGGGTTAGATTTACGGTTAGTGTACGGGTTAGGGTTAGGTTTAGGGTACGGGTTAGGGATAGGGAACGGGTTAGGGTTTGGAGTAGGGTATGGGTTAGATTTAGGGTTAGGGTTAGGGTTAGGTTTAGGGTTATGGGACGGGTTAGTGTACGGCTTAGGGTGATGGTTAAGGTATGGGTAACGGTACGGTTTTGTGTTATGGTACGGGTTAGGGTACGGGTTTGGATTAGTGTTAGGGTACGTGTAGGTTTACTGTTTGGGTACAGGTTACGGTAGGATTGGTGTTAGGGTTAGGCTTAGGGGTTAGGGTTAATATTAGGCTACGGGATAGGGTTAGGGTATGGTTTAGCGTACGGTTTAGGGTTGGGGTTAGTGTATGTGCTTGGGTATGGGTTAGGTTTAGGGTTAGGGTTAATGCTGGTTTAGGGTGCGGGTTAGGGTTAAGGTTAGGGTACGGGATGGGGTTAGTGTACATGTTAGGTCTAGGATTCGGGTTAGGTTTAGTGTACGGGTTAGAGTTAGGGTTAGGGTTAGGGTACGAGTTAGGGTTAGGGTTTGGGTACGGGTTAGGGTTACGTTTAGGGTTAGGGTATGGGTTAGGTTTAGGGCTAGGGTTAGGATACGGTTTAGGGTTAGGGTACGGGTTAGGCTTATGGTTAGGGTCAGTGTTAGGGTTAGGTTTAGGGTAAGGGTTAGGGTACAGGTTAGTGTACGGGTTAGTTTTAGGGTTAAGGTACGGGTTAGGGTTATGGTTAAAGTTAGGGTTAGGGTTAGGGTGTAGGTTACGGTCAGGGTACGATTAAGGGTTATGTTTAGGGTTAGGTTTATGGTTAAGTTTAGTGTGCGATTTAGGGTTAGGGTTAGCGTTACGGTTAGGGTACGGGTTCGGGTTATGGTATGAGTTAGGGTTAGGGTTAGGGTTAGGTTTAGGGTTAGGGTTATAGTAGGGGGTTAGGGTTAGTGTTAGGGTTAGGTTTAGGGTTATAGAACGGGTTGGGTTTAGTGTTAGGGTTATGGCTAGTGTTAGATTTAGTGTTAGGGTTAGAGTACGGGATCTGGTTAGGTTTAGGGTTAGGGTTAGTTTAGACTTAGGGTTAGGGTTAGTGTTAGGGATAGGGTTGGGGTTAGGGTACGTTTAGGGTTAGGGTAAGGATTAGGGTTCGGGTTAGTGTTAGTGTACGGGTTAGGGTTAGGTTTAGGTTTAGGGTGAGTGTTAGGTGTACGGTACGGTTTAGCGTTAAGTTTATGGTACGGGATAGGTTTAGTGTACGTGTTAGGTCTAGGGTTAGGGTTAGGTTTAGTGTGCGGGTTAGGGTTAGGGTTTGGGTACGGGTTAGGGTTACGTTTAGGGTTAGGGTACGGGTTAGGTTTAGGGTTAGGGTAAGGGTTAGTGTTAGTGTACGGGTTAGTGTTAGGGTACAGGTTAGGGTTAGGTTTAGGGTTAGGGTACGGGTTAGTTTTAGGGTTGGGATACGGGTTAGGGTTAAGGTTAAGGTTAGTGTTAGGGTTATGGTATGGGTTAGGGTTAGGTTACGATTAAGGGTTATGGTTTGGGTTAGGGTTAGTTTTAATTTTAGGGTGCGGGTTTGGGTTAGGGTTAGGGTTAGAGTACGGGTTTGGGTTAGTGTTAGGGTACGGGTTATGTTTACCGTTTCGTTATGGGTTAGGGTAAGGGTTAGGTTTAGGGTTAGATTTAGGGGTTAGGGTTAGATTTAGGTTTAGGCTACAGGTAGGTTTAGGGTACGGGTTAGGTTTAGGGTTAGGGTTCGGGTTAGGGTTAGTGTACGGGTTAGGGTTAGGGTTAGGGTTAGTGTTAAGGTTACGGTACGGGTTTGGATTAAGGCTGGGTACGGGATAGGTTTAGTGTATGTGTTAGGTCTAGGGTTAGGGTTAGGTTTAGTGTGCGGGTTAGGGTTAGGGTTAGGGTACGTGTTAGGGATAGGGTTTGGCTACGGGTTTGCGTTACGTTTAGGGTTAGGGTACGGGTTAGGTTTAGGGTTAGGGTTAGGGTACGGTTTAGGGTTAGGGTACGGGTTAGGGTTCGGTTTAGAGTCAGGGTTAGGGTTAGGTTTAGTTTTAGGGTTAGGGTTAGGGTACGGATTAGGGTTAGGATACGGGTTAGGGTTAGGGTTAGGGTCAGGGTTAGGGATAGGGTTAGGGTACGGGTTAGGGTTAGGGTTAGGTTTAGGATACGGATTAGGGTTAGGGTTAGGGGTTACGGTAAGTGTTAGGGTTAGGGTATGGGTTAGGGTGAGGGGTAGGGTATGGTTTAGGATTAGGGTTAGGGTTAGGATTAGGGTTAGGGTTATGGTACGTGTTAGTGTACAGGTTAGTGTTATGGTTAGGTTACGGGTTAGGGTCCGGGTTAGTGTTAGGGTTAAGGTACGTGTAACGGTACGGGTTAGCGTTAGGGTACGGGTTAGGGTTAGGGTTAGGGTTAGTGTACGGAAATAGGGTTAGAATTAGGGTTAGTGTTAGTGTTAGGGTTAGGGTACAGGGTAGCGTTAGGGTTAGGGTACGGGATAGGTTTAGGGTACGGGTTAGGTCTAGGGTTAGGGTTAGTTTTAGGGTTTAGTTAGGGTTAGGCATCGGGTTAGGGTTAGTGTACGTGTTAGGGTTGGGTACGGGTTAGGGTTAGTGTTAGGTTTATTGTACAGGTTAGGGTTAGGGTTAGGGTTAGGTTTAGGATGCGGGTTAGGGTTACGGTTAGGTTACGGTATTAGGTTTAGGGTTAGGGTCAGGGTTAGGGTTAGGTTTAGGGTTAGGGTTAGGGTTAGGGTACGGGTTAGGTTTAGGGTTAGGATTAGTGTACGGGATAGTGTTAGCATTAGGGTTAGTGTTAGTGTTAGGGTTAGGGTACAGGTTAGCATTAGGATTAGGTTACGGGATAGGTTTAGGGTACGGTTTAGGTCTAGGGTTAAGGTTAGGTTTAGGGTGTGGGTTAGAGTTAGGCATTGGGTTAAGGATAGGGTACGGGTTAGGGTTAGGTTATGGGTTAGGGTTAGTGTTAGGGTTATGGTACGGAATAGGTGTAGGGTTGTTGTTAGGGTACAGGTTAGCGTTAGGGTACGGTTTAGGTCTAGGTTTAGGGTTAGGTTTAGTATGCGGGTTAGGGTTAGGATTAGTGTACGGGATTAGGTTTAGGGTTAGGGTCAGGGTTAGGGTTAGGTTTAGGGTTTGGGTTAGGCTACGAGTTCGGGTTACGGTACGAGTTAGGGTTAGGGTTAGCATTAGGTTTAGGGTTAGGGTTATAGTAGGGATTTAGGGTTAGTGTTAGGGTTAGGTTTAAAGTTAGAGAACGGCTTAGGGATACGTTTAGGGTTAGGGTTAGGGTTAGGGTTAGAGTACGGGTTAGGGTTAGTGTTAGGGTTAGGGTTAGGGTTAAGTTTAGGGTTAGAGTACGGGTTTGGGTTAGTGTTAGTGTACGGGTTAGGTTTACCATTTGGGTACGTGTTAGGGTAAGGGTTAGGGTTAGGGTTAGGTTTAGGGTTAGGTGTTAGGGTTAGACTTAGTATTAGGCTACGGAATAGGGTTAGAGTACGGGTTAGGTTTAGGTTTAGGTTTAGGGTTAGGTTTATGGTTATAGTATGGGTTAGGGTTAGATTTAGGGTTAGGTTTATGTTTAAAGTACGGGTTAGGGATAGTGTTAGGGTTAAGGTTAGGTTAGGGTTAGGGTGCGGGTTAGGGTTAGGGTTAGGGTTAGAGTACGAGGTAGGGTTAGTGTTAGGGTTAGGGTTAGGGTTAGAGTACGGGTTTGGGTTAGTGTTAGGGCACGGGTTAGGTTTACCATTTGGGTACATGTTAGGGTAAGTGTTAGGGTTAGGGTTTGGTTTAGGGTTAGGGGTTAGGGTTAGACTTAGTGTTAGGCAACGGGATAGGGTTAGAGTACGGGTTAGGTTTAGGTTTAGGTTTAGGGTTAGGTTTATGGTTGTACTACAGGTTAGGGTTAGATTTAGGGTTAGGTTTAGGTTTAGAGTACGATTTAGGTATAGTGTTAGCGTTAGGTTTAGGATTAGTTTACGGGTTAGGGTTCGGGTACGGGTTAGGGTTAGGTTTAGGTGCGGGTTAGGGTTAGGGTTAGGTTTAGGTGCGGGTTAGGGTTAGGGTTAGGGTTTAGGGTTAGAGTTAGGGTTAGGCTACGGGTAGGGTTAGGGTACGGGTTACGGTTAGGGTTAGGGTTCGGGTTAGGGTTAGTGTACGAGTTAGGGTTAGGTTTAGGGTTAGGGTTAGGGTACGTGTTAGGGTTAGATTTTGGGTACGGGTTAGGTTTACATTTAGGGTTAGGGTACGGGTTAGGCTTAGGGTTAGTGTTAGGGTACGGTTTAGCGTTAGGGTACGGGTTATGGTTAGGTTTAGGTTCAAGATTAGGGTTAGGGTTAGGGTTAGGGTACACGTTAGGGTTACTCTACGGGTTAGGGTTATGGTTAGGGTTAGGGTTAGAGCTCGGGTTTGGGTTAGTGTTAGGGTACGGGTTAAGTTTACCGTTTGGGTATAAGTTAGGGTAATGGTTAGGGTTAGGTTTAGGGTTAGGGGTTAGGGTTAGAGTTAGTGGTAGGATACGGGTAGGGTTAGGGTACGGGTTAGAGTTAGAGTTAGGGTTAGGTTTAGTTTACGGGTTAGGGTTAGGGTTAGGATTAGGGTTAGGGTTAGGGTTAGTGTTAGGGTTACGGACCCGGTGAGGGTTAAGGTTCGGGTACGGTATCGGGGTAGTGTACTTGTTAGGTCTAGGGTTAGGGTTAGGTTTAGTGTGCGGGTTAGGTTTAGGGTTAGGTTAGGGTACGTGTTAGGGTTAGGGTTTGGGTACGGGTTAGCGTTACGTTTAGGGTTAGGGTACAGTTTAGGTTTAGGGTTAGGGTTAGGGTACGGTTTAGGGTTAGGTTACGGGTTAGGGTTAGGTTTAGGGTACGGGTTAGGGTTACTGTACCGGTTAGGGTTAGGGTTAGGGTTAGGGTTAGTGTTATAGTACGGGTTAGCTTTAGAGTTAGGGTTAGGTTTAGGGTTAGATTACGGGTTAGGGTTAGTGTTAGGGTTAGTGTTAGTGTTAGGGTACTGGTTAGGGTTAGAGTATGGGTTAGGGTTAGGTTTAGGGTTAGGGTTAGGGTTAGAGTACGGGTTAGGGTTAGTGTTAGTGTTAGGGTTAGTGTTAGTGTTAGTGTACGGATAGTGTTAGGGTTAGGGTTAGGGTACGGGTTAGGTTTAGGTTTAGGTTACGGGATTGGGTTAGCGTACGGGTTAAGTTTAGGGTTAGGGTTAGGTTTAGGTTCCGGGTTAGGGTTAGGTTTAGGTGCGGGTTAGGGTTAGGTTTAGGGTACGAGTTAGGGTTAGGTTTAGGGTCAGGGTTAGGGTTAGTGATAGGGTTAAGGTACGGGTTAGGGTTAAAGTTGGGGTTAGGGTACGGGTTAGTTTTAGGTTTAGGGTACGGGTTAGGGTTACGGTTAATTTTAGGGTTAGGGTTAGGGTATGGGTTAGGGTTAGGGTACGGGTAAGGGTTACGGTTAGGGTTAGGGTTAGCTTTAGGTTTAGGGTGCGGGTTAGGGTTAGGGTTAGGGTTAGGGTTAGTTTTAGTGTTAGGGTTAGAGCTAGGGAATGGTTTAGGGTAATTGTTAGGGTTTGGGTACGGGTTAGGGTGAGGGTTACTTTATGGGATAGGGTTGGAGATGGGTTAGGTCAAGGGTTAGTGTTAGGTTGAGGATAAGGGTTAGGGTTAGGGTTTGATTTAAGGTTAGGTTTAGGGTATGGGTTAGGCTTAGGGTACGAGTTAGGGTTAGGGTTAACGTCAGTGTTAGGGTTAGGGTTAGCGTTAGGGTATGGTAGGGTTAGGTTTAGGGTACGGGTTAGGGTTAGGGTTACGGTTAGAGTACGGGTTAAGTTTAGTGTACGGGTTAGGGTTTGGTTTAGGGTCAGGGTTAGGGTTAGGGTTAGGGTACAAGTAAGGGTTAGGGTTTGGGTACGGGTTAGGGTTAGGGTATTGGTATGGGTTAGGGTTACAGTACAGGTTAAGGTAAGGGTGAGGGTTAGGGTTAGGTTTAGAGTACGGTTAGGGTTAGGGTTAGTGTTAGATTACGGGTTAGGATTAGTGTTATGGTTAGGGTAAGGGTTAGGTTTAGGGTTAGGGTACGAGTTAGGGTTAGGGTTAGGGTTAGGATTAGAGTACGGGGTAGGTTTAGTGTTAGGGTTAGGGTTAGGGTTAATGTACGGTTTAGGCTTAGGGTTAGGTTTAGGGTTAGGATACGGGTTAGGGTTAGGTTTAGGGTACGTGATAGGGTTAGCGTACGGGTTAAGTTTGGGTTAGGGTTAGGTTCAGGTTACGGGTTAGGGTTAGGGTACGGGTTAGGGTTAGGTTTAAGGCGCGGGTTAGGTTTAGTGTTAGGTTTAGTGTAAGTGATAAGGTTAGGTTTAGGGTCTGTGTTAGGGTTAGGGTTAGTGTTAGTGTACGGGTTATGGTTAGGGTTGGGTTCAGGGTACGGGTTAGTTTTAGGGTTAGGATACGGGTTAGCATTATGGTTAAGGTTAGGGTTAGGGTTAAGGTATGGGTTAGGGTTAGGTTACGGTTAAGGGTTATGGTTTGGGTTAGGTTAGGGTAAGTTTAGGGTGCTGGTTAGGGTTAGGGTAGGGTTAGGGTTAGAGAACGGGTTTGGGTTAGTGTTAGGCTATGGGTTACGTTTACCGTTTGGGTACGGCTTAGGGTAAGGGTTAGGGTTAGGGTTAGTGGTTAGGGTTAGAGTTACGGTTAGGCTACGGGTAGGGTTAGGGTACGGGTTAGGGTAAGGGTTAGGGTTCGGGTTAGAGTTAGTGTACGGCTTAGGGTTAGGTTTAGGGTTAGGGTTAGTGTTAGGGTTACGTTACGGGTTAGGGTTAAGTTTAGGTTACGGGATAGGGTTAGTGTACGTGTTAGGTCTAGGGTTAGGGTTAGGTTTAGTGTGCGGGCTGGGGTTAGGGTTAGGATAGGGTACGTGTAAGGGTTAGGCTTTGGGTACGTATTAGGCTTATGTTTAGGGTTACGGTACGGGTTAGGTTTATGTTTAGGGTAAGTGTTAGTGTTAGGTTGCGGGTTAGGGTTAAAGTACGGGTTAGGGTTAAGTTTAGGGTTGGGGTTAGGTTTAGAGTACGGGTTAGGTTTAGTGTTAGGGTTAGGGTTAGGGTTAGTGTACGGATAGGATAAGGGTTCGGGTTAGGGTTAGGGTACGGGTTTGGGTTAGGTTTAGGGTATGGGATAGGGTTAGTGTACGGGTTAAGTTTAGGTTTAGTGTTATGTTTAGGTTACGGGTTAGTGTTAGGGTACGGGTTTGGGTTAGGTTTAGGTGCGGGTTAGGGTTAGGGTACGGGTTATGGTTAGGGTATGTGTTAGGGTTAGGGTTTGGGTACAGGTTAGGGTTACGTTTAGGTTTAGGGTACGGGTTAGGTTTAGGGTTAGGGTTAGGGTACGGTTTAGGGTTAGGGTACAGGATAGGGTTAAGATTAGGGTCAGGGTTAGGGTTAGGTTGCGGGTTAGGGTTACTGAATGGGTTAGGGTTAGGTTTAGGGGTCGGGATAGGGTTAGCGTACGGGTGAAGTTTAGGGTTAGGGTTAGGTTTAGGTTATGGTTTAGGTTTAGGGTATTGGTTAGGGTTAGGTTTAGGGTCAGGGTTAGGGTTAGGGATAGGGTACGAGTTAGGGTTAGGGTTAGGGTACGGGTTAGGGTTAGGGTATTGGTACAGGTTAGGGTTACAGTACGGGTTAAGGTTAGGGTGAGGGTTAGGGTTAGGTTTAGAGTCCGGTTAGGGTTAGGGTTAGGGTTAGAGTACGGGTTAGGGTTAGTGTTAGGGTTAGGGTTAGGGTACGGGTTAGTGTTAGGGTTTGGGTTATGGTTAGAGTACGGGATAAGGTTAGTGTTAGGGTTAGGGTTAGGGTTAATGTACGGGTTAGGCTTAGCGTTAGGTTTAGGGTTAGGATACGGGTTAGGGTTAGGTTTAGGGTACAGGATAGGGTTAGCATACGGGTTAAGTTTAGGGTTAGGGTTAGGTTTAGGTTACGGGTTAGATTTAGGGTATTGGTTAGTGTTAGGTTTAGGGTTAGGGTTAGGGTTAGGTTTAGGGTCAGGGTTAGGATTAGGGATAGGGTTATGGTACGGGTTAGGGTTAGGGTTGGGGTTAGGGTACGTGTTAATTTTAGGGTTAGGGTACGGGTTAGAGTTACGGTTAAGGTTAGGGTTAGGGATAGGTTATGGGTTAGAGCTAGGGTTAGGGTTTGGGTAAATGTTAGGTTTACGATTAGGATTAGGGTACGGGTTAGGGTTAGAGTCCGGTTAAGGTTAGCATTAGGGTTAGGGTACGGGTTAGGTTTAGGGTTATGGTATGTGTTAGGGTACGGGTTAGTGTTAGGTTTAGGATTGGTGTTAGGGTTAGGGTTATGGTACGGGTTAGGGTTACGGTACAGTTTAGGGTTAGGGTTAGCGTTTGGGTTAGATTTACGGTTAGTGTACGGGTTAGGGTTAGGTTTAGGGTACGGTTTAGGGATAGGGAACGGGTTAGGGTTTGGAGTAGGGTATGGGTTTGATTTAGGGTTAGGGTTAGGGTTAGGTTTAGGGTTATGGGTCGGGTTAGTGTACGGGTTAGGGTTACGGTTAAGGTATGGGTAATGGTACGGTTTTGTGTTATGGTACGGGTTAGGGTACGGGTTTGGATTAGTGTTAGGGTACGTGTAGGTTTACTGTTTGGGTACGGGTTACGGTAGGGTTGGTGTTAGGGTTAGGCTTAGGGGTTAGGGTTAATATTAGGCTACGGGATAGGGTTAGGGCACGGTTTAGGGTACGGTTTAGGGTTGGTGTTAGTTTATGTGTATGGGTATGGGTTAGGTTTAGTGTTAGGGTTAATGCTGGTTAAGAGTGCGGGTTAGGGTTAAGGTTTGGGTACGGGATGGGGTTAGTGTACATGTTAGGTCTAGGATTCGGGTTATGTTTAGTGTGCGGGTTAGAGTTAGGGTTAGGGTTAGGGTACGAGTTAGGGTTAGGGTTTGGGTACGGGTTAGGGTTATGTTTAGGGTTAGGGTATGGGTTAGGTTTAGGGCTAGGGTTAGGATACGGTTTAGGGTTAGGGTACAGGTTAGGTTTATGGTTAGGGTCAGTGTTAGGGTTAGGTTTAGGGTAAGGGTTAGGGTACGGGTTAGTGTACGGGTTAGTTTTAGGATTAAGGTACGGGTTAGGGTTAGGTTATAGTTAGGGTTAGGGTTAGGGTGTAGGTTACGGTCAGGATACGGTTAAGGGTTAGATTTATGGTTAAGTTTAGGGTGCGGTTTAGGTTTAGGGTTAGTGTTAGGGTTAGGGTACGGGTTCGGGTTACAGTACGAGTTAGGGTTAGGGTTAGGTTTAGGTTTAGGGTTAGGGTTATAGTAGGGGGTTAGGGTTAGTGTTAGGGTTAGGTTTAGGGTTAGAGAATGGGCTAGGTTTAGTGTTAGGGTTATGGTTAGTGTTAGATTTAGGGTTAGGGTTAGAGTACGGGATAGGGTTAGGTTTAGGGTTAGGGTTAGTTTAGAGTAAGGGTTAGGGTTAGTGTTAGGGTTAGGGTTAGGGTTAGGGTACGTTTAGGGTTAGGGTTAGGGTTAGGGTTCGGGTTAGTGTTAGTGTACGGGTTAGGGTTAGGGTTAGGGTTAGGGTTAGTGTTAGGTTTACGGTACGGTTTAGCGTTAAGTTTACGATACGGGATAGGTTTAGTGTACGTGTTAGGTCTAGGGTTAGGGTTAGGTTTAGTGTGCGGGTTTGGGTTAGGGTTAGGGTACGTGTTAGGGTTAGGGTTTGGGTATGGGTTAGAGTTACATTAAGGGTTAGGGTACGGGTTAGGTTTAGGGTTAGGCTAAGGGTTAGTGTTAGGGTACGGGTTAGAGTTAGGGTACGGGTTAGGGTTAGGGTTGGGGTTAGGTTACGGGTTAGTTTTAGGGTTAGGGTATGGGTTAGGGTTATGGTTAAGGTTAGGGTTAGGGTTAGGGTATGGGTTAGGGTTAGGTTACAGTTAAGGGTTATGGTTAGCGTTAGGGTTAGGGTTAAGTTTAGGGTGCGGTTTAGGGTTAGGGTTAGGGTTAGGGTTAGAGTACGGGTTTGGGTTAGTGTTAGGAAACGGGTTAGGTTTACCGTTTGGGTACGGGTAAGGTAAGGGTTAGGGATAGGGTTAGAGTTAGGGGTTAGTGTTAGAGTTTGTGTTAGGCTATGGGATAGGGTTAGAGTACGGGTTAGGATTAGGTTTAGGGTTAGGGTTAGGTTTAGGGTTATAGTACGGGTTTGGGTTAGAGATAGGGTTAGGTTTAGGGTTAGAGTACGGGTTAGGGATAGTGTTAGGTTTAGGGTAGTGTTAGGGTACGGGTTAGGGTTAGCGTATGGGTTAGGGTTAGGTTTAGGTTTAGGGTTAGTGCTAGAGTACGGGTTAGGTTTAGTGTTAGTGTTAGGGTTAGGGTTAGGGTTAGAGTGCGGATAGGGTTAGGGTTAGGGTTAGGGTTAGGGTCAGGGATAGAGTACGGTTTAGGTTTAGGGTTTGTGTAAGGGTTAGAGTATTGGGTAGGGTTAGTGTTAGGTTTAGGGTTAGGTTTAGGGTACGGGTTAGGGTTAGAGTTAGGGTTAGGGTTAGAGTACTGGGTAGGGTTAGTGTTAGTGTTAGGGTTAGGGTTAATGTACCTGTTAGGCTTAGGGTTAGGTTTAGGGTTAGGTTACGGTTTAGGGTTAGGTTTAGGGTACGGGATAGGGTTAGCGTACGGGTTAAGTTAGGGTTAGGGTTAGGCTTAGGTTACTGGTCAGGGTTAGGTTTGGTGTGGGTTAGGGTTAGGGTTAGGGTTAGGGTACAGGTTAAGGTTAGGGTAGGGTTAGGGTACGGGTTAATTTTAGGTTTAGTGTACCCGTCATGGTTACGGTTAAGTTTAGTGTTAGTGTTAGGGTATGGTTTAGGGTTAGGGTACGGGTAATATTAGGGTTAGGGTTGGGGTTAGTGTTAGCGCTAGGGTATGGTTTAGGGTTATTGTTAGGGTTTGGGTACGGGTTAGGTTTAGGTTTCGGGTACGGGATAGGGTTAGTGTACGGGTTAAGTTTACGGTTAGGGTTAGGTTTACGTTATGGGTTAGAGTTAGGGTACGGGCTAGCGTTAGGTTTAGGTGCGGGTTAGGGTTAGGGTACGGGTTAGGGTTAGGTTTAGAGTCAGGGTTAGGGTTAGGGATAGGGTTATGGTACATGTTAGGGTTGGGATGGGGTTAGGGTACGGGTTAGTTTTAGGGTTAGGGTACGGGTTAGGGTTACGGTTAAGGTTAGGGATAGTGTTAGGGTATGGGTTAGGGTTAGGGTATGGGTAAGGGTTATGGTTAGGGTTACGGTTAGGTTTAGGTTTAGGGTGCTGGTTAGGCTTAGGGTTAGGGTTAGGTTTAGCTCTAGGGTATGGGTTAGTGTTACTGTTAGGGTTTGGGTACGGGTTAGGGTTAGGGTTAGGGTGCGGGTTAAGGTTGGGTACGGGTTAGGTCAAGGTTTAGGGTTAGGTTTAGGGTATGGGTTAGGGTTAGGGTTTGGTTTATGGTTAGGTTTAGGGTATGGGTTAGTTTCAGGGTACGGGTTAGAGTTAGGGTTTGGGTCAGGTTTAGGGTTAGGGTTAGGGTACGAGTTAGGGTTAGGGATAGGTTAAGGGTACGGGTTAGGGTTAGGGTCAGGGTTAGGGTTAGAGTACGGGGTAGGGTTAGTGTTAGGGTTAGGGTAAGGGTTAATGTACGGGTTAGGCTTAGGGTTAGGTTAGGGTTAGGGTTAGTGTACGGATAGGGTTAGGGTTAGGGTTAAGGTTAGGGTACGGGTTTGGGTTAGGTTTAGGGTACGGGATAGGGTTAGTGTACGGGTTAAGTTTAGGTTTAGTGTTATGTTTAGGTTATGGGTTAGTGTTAGGGTACGGGTTTGGGTTAGGTTTAGGTGCGGGTTAGGGTTAGGGTACGGGTTATGGTTAGGGTATGTGTTAGGGTTAGGGTTTGGGTACGGGTTAGGGTTACGTTTAGGTTTAGGGTACGGGTTAGGTTTAGGGTTAGGGTTAGGGTACGGTTTAGGGTTAGGGTACGGGATAGGGTTAAGATTAGGGTCAAGGTTAGGGTTAGGTTGCGGGTTAGGGTTACTGAATGGGTTAGGGTTAGGTTTAGGGTACGGGATAGGGTTAGCGTACGGGTTAAGTTTAGGGTTAGGGTTAGGTTTAGGTTATGGGTTAGGTTTAGGGTATTGGTTAGGGTTAGGTTTAGGGTCAGGGTTAGGGTTAGGGTTAGGGTACGAGTTAGGGTTAGGGTTAGGGTACGGGTTAGGGTTAGGGTATTGGTACAGGTTAGGGTTACAGTACGGGTTAAGGTTAGGGTGAGGGTTAGGGTTAGGTTTAGAGTCCGGTTAGGGTTAGGGTTAGGGTACGGGTTAGGGTACGGGTTAGGGTTAGGGTTAGGGTTAGGGTTAGAGTACGGGATAGGGTTAGCGTTAGGGTTAGGGTTAGGGTTAATGTACGGGTTAGGCTTAGCGTTAGGTTTAGGGTTAGGATACGGTTTAGGGTTAGGTTTAGGGTACAGGATAGGGTTAGCATACGGGTTAAGTTTAGGGTTAGGGTTAGGTTTAGGTTACGGGTTAGGTTTAGGGTATTGGTTAGTGTTAGGTTTAGGGTTAAGGTTAGGGTTAGGTTTAGGGTCAGGGTTAGGGTTAGGGATAGGGTTATGGTACGGGTTAGGTTTAGGGTTGGGGTTAGAGTACGTGTTAATTTTAGGGTTAGGGTACGGGTTAGAGTTATGGTTAAGGTTAGGGTTAGGGATAGGTTATGGGTTAGGGTTAGGGTTAGGGTTTGGGTAAGTGTTAGGCTTACGATTAGGATTAGGGTACGGGTTAGGGTTAGTGTCCGGGTTAAGGTTAGCATTAGGGTTAGGGTACGGGTTAGGTTTAGGGTTATGGTACGTGTTAGGGTACGGGTTAGTGTTAGGTTTAGGGTTAGTGTTAGGGTTAGGGTTAGGGTACGGGTTAGGGTTACGGTATAGTTTAGGTTTAGGGTTAGGGTTAGGGTTAGGGTTAGATTTATGGTTAGTGTACGGGTTAGGGTTAGGTTTAGGGTACGGTTTAGGGATAGGGAACGGGTTAGGGTTTGGAGTAGGGTATGGGTTTGATTTAGGGTTAGGGTTAGGGTTAGGTTTAGGGTTATGGGACGGGTTAGTGTACGGGTTAGGGTTACGGTTAATGTATGGGTAACGGTACGGTTTTGTGTTATGGTACGGGTTAGGGTACGGGTTTGGATTAGTGTTAGGGTACGTGTAGGTTTACTGTTTGGGTACGGGTCACGGTAGGGTTGGTGTTAGGGTTAGGCTTAGGGGTTAGGGTTAATATTAGGCTACGGGATAGGGTTAGGGTATGGTTTAGGGTACGGTTTAGGGTTGGTGTTAGTGTATGTGTATGGGTATGGGTTAGGTTTAGTGTTAGGGTTAATGCTGGTTAAAAGTGCGGGTTAGGGTTAAGGTTAGGGTACGGGATGGGGTTAGTGTACATGTTAGGTCTAGGATTCGGGTTATGTTAGTGTGCGGGTTAGAGTTAGGGTTAGGGTTAGGGTACGAGTTAGGGTTAGGGTTTGGGTACGGGTTAGGGTTACGTTTAGGGTTAGGGTATGGGTTAGGTTTAGGGCTAGGGTTAGGATACGGTTTAGGGTTAGGGTACGGGTTAGGTTTATGGTTAGGGTCAGTGTTAGGGTTAGGTTTAGGGTAAGGGTTAGGGTACGGGTTAGTGTACGGGTTAGTTTTAAGATTAAGGTACGGGTTAGGGTTATGGTTAAAGTTAGGGTTAGGGTTAGGGTGTAGGTTACGGTCAGGATACGGTTAAGGGTTAGATTTATGGTTAAGTTTAGGGTGCGGTTTAGGTTTAGGGTTAGCGTTAGGTTTAGGGTACGGGTTCGGGTTACGGTATGAGTTAGGGTTAGGGTTAGGGTTAGGTTTAGGGTTAGGGTTATAGTAGGGGGTTAGGGTTTTGTTAGGGTTAGGTTTAGGGTTAGAGAATGGGTTAGGTTTAGTGTTAGGGTTATGGTTATTGTTAGATTTAGGGTGAGGGTTAGAATACGGGATAGGGTTAGGATTAGGGTTAGGGTTAGTTTAGAGTAAGGGTTAGGGTTAGTGTTAGGGTTAGGGTTAGGGTTAGGGTACGTTTAGGGTTAGGGTTAGGGTTAGAGTTCGGGTTAGTGTTAGTGTACGGGTTAGGGTTAGGGTTAGTGTTAGGGTTAGTGCTAGGGTATGGGTTAGGGTTACTCTTAGGGTTGGGTACGGGTTAGGGTTAAGGTTAGGGTACGGGATAGGGTTGGGTACGGGTTAGGAGAAGGGTTAGTGTTAGGTTTAGGGTACGGGTTAGGGTTAGGGTTAGTTTTAGGGTTAGGGTTAGGCTATGGGTTAGGTTTAGGGTACGGGATAAGGTTTGGTTTAGGGCCAGGTTTAGGGTTGGGGTTAGGGTACAAGTTAGGGTTAGGGTTAGGTTTATGGTACGGGTTAGTGTTAGGGTTAGGGTTAGGGTTAGAGTACGGGGTAGGGTTAGTGTTAGGGTTAGGTTTAGTTTTAGGGTACGGGTTAGGGTTATAGTTAGGGTTAGGGTTAGAGTACGGGGTAGGGTTAGGGTTAGGGTTAGAGTACGGATAGGGTTAGGGTTTGGGTAAGGGTTAGAGTATGGGTTAGGCATAGGGTACGTTTTAGGGTTAGGGTTAGTGTCAAATTTAGGGTTAGGTTTAGGGTTAGGGTACGGGTTAGGTTTAGGTTTAGGGTACGGGTTAGTGTTAGGTTTAGGGTTAGATTACAGGTTAGGTTTAGGGTATGGGTTAGGGTTAGGTTTAGTGTCAGGGTTAGGGTTAGGGTTAGGGTATGAATTATTGTTAGGGTTAGGGTACTGGTTAGGTTTAGGGTTTTGGTACGGGTTAGGGTTACAGTACGGGTTAGGGTTAGGGTGAGGGTTAGGGTTAGGTTTAGAATACGGTTAGGGTTAGGGTTAGGGTTAGAGTATGGGTTAGGGTTAGTGTTAGGGTTAGGGTTAGAGTACGGGTTAGGTTTAGGGTTAGGGTTAGTGTTAGAGTACGGGGTAGGGTTAGTGTTAGGGTTAGAGTTAGGGTTAGTGTACGGGTTAGAGTTAGTGTTAGTGTTAGGGTTAGGGTTAGGGTTAGGGTTAGGTTTAGGGTACGGGTTAGGGTAAGGGTTAGTGTTAGAGTACGCTGTAGGGTTAGTTGTAGTGTAAGGGTTAGGGTTAGAGTACGGGTTTGGGTTAGTGTTAGGGTACGGGTTAGTTTTACCATTTGGGTACGGGTTAGGGAAAGTGTTAGGGTTAGGTTTAGGGTTAGGGTACGTGTTAAGGTTAGGGTTTGGGTACGGGTTAGGTTTAGGTTTAGGGTGCGGGATAGTGTTAGTGTACGGGTTAAGTTTACGGTTAGGGTTAGGTTTAGGTTATGGGTTAGAGTTAGGTTACAGGGTAGTGTTAGGTTTAGATCGGGTTAGGGTTAGGGTATGGGTTAAGGTTAGGTTTAGGGTCAGGGTTAGGGTTAGGGATCGGGTTATGGTACGTTTTAGGTTTAGGGTTGGGGTTAGGGTACGGGTTAGTTTTAGGGTTATGGTACAGGTTAGGGTTACGGTTAAGGTTAGGGATAGTGTTAGGGTATGGGTTAGGGTTAGGGTACGGGTAAGGTTTATGGTTAGGATTAGGGTTAGGTTTAGGTTTGGGTGCTGGTTAGGCTTAGGGTTAGGGTTAGGGTTAGCCCTAGGGTATGGGTTAGTGTTACTGTTATGGTTTGGGTACTTGTTAGGGTTAGGGTTAGGGTATGGGATAAGGTTGGGTACGGGTTAGGTCAAGGGTTAGGGTTAGGTTTAGGGTATGGGTTAGGGTTAGGGTTAGGTTTATGGTTAGGGTTAGGGTGTGGGTTAGTTTTAGGGTATGGGTTAGGGTTAGGGTTAGGGTCAGGTTTAGGGTTAGCATTAGGGTACGAGTTAGGGTTAGATATAGGTTAAGGGTACGGGTTAGGGTTAGGGTTAGGGTTAGGTTTAGAGTACGGGGTAGGGTTAGTGTTAGGGTTAGAGTAAGGGTGAATGTACGGGTTAGGTTTAGGGTTAGGTTAGGGTTTGGATACGGGTTAGGGTTAGGTTTAGGGTACGGGATATGGTTAGCGAACGGGTTAAGTTTAGGTTTAGGGTTCGGTTTAGGTTATGGTTTAGCTTTAGGGTACGGGTTAGGTTTAGGTTTAGGTTGCGGTTTGGGTTAGGGTTTGGGTTAGGGTAAGGGTTAGAGTTAGGTTACGGTTAAGGGTTATGGTTTGGGTTAGGGTTAGGTTTAAGTTTAGGGTGCGGGTTAGGGTTAGGATTATGGTTAGGTTTAGAGTACGGTTTGGGTTAGTGTAAGTGTACGGGTTAGGTTTACCATTTGGGTACGGGTTTGGGTAAGCGTTAGGGTTAGGCTTAGGTTTAGGGGTTAGGGTTAGAGTTAGGATTAGGCTACGGGTAGGGTTAGGGTACGGGTTAGGGTTAGGGTTAAGTTTCGGGTTAGGGTTTGGGTAAGGGCTAGATTTACGTTTAGGGTTAAGGTATGGGTTAGGTTTAGGGTTAGTGTTCGTGTACGGTTTAGGGTTAGGGTACGGGATAGGGTTAGTGTTAGGGTCAGGGTAAGGGTTAGGTTTAGGGTCCGGGTTAGGGTTAGGGTTAGGGATAGCGCTAGGGTATAGGTTAGGGTTACTGTTAGGGTTTGGGTACGGGTTAGGGTTAGGGTTATGTTACGGGATAGGTTTGGGTACGGGTTAGGTAGAGGGTTAGGGTTACGTTTAGGGTACGGTTTAGGGTTAGGGTTAGGTTTAGGGTTAGGGTGGGTATGGGTTAGGCTTAGGGTATGGGTTAGGGTTAGGGTTAGTGTCAGGGTTAGGGTAGGTTTACGGTACGAGTTAGGGTTAGGGTTATGTTTAGGGTACGGGTTAGCGTTAGGGTTAGGTTTAAAGTACGGGTTAGGTTTAGGGTACGTGTTAGGGTTAGGGTTAGGGTCAGGGTTAGTGTTAGGGTTAGGGTACAAGTTAGGGTTAGGGTTAGGGTACGGGTTAGGTTTAGAGTTATGGTATGGGTTAGGGTTACAGTACGGTTTAGTGTTAGGGTGAGGTTTAGGGTTAGGGTTAGAATACAGTTACTGTTAGGGTTAGGGTTAGGGTTAGGGTACGGGTTAGGGTACGGGTTAGGGTTAGGTTTAGGGTTAGAGTACGGGGTAGGATTAGTGTTAGGGTTAGGGTTAGGGTAAGGGTTAGTGTACGGGTTAGGTTTAGGGTTAGGGTTAGGGTTAGAGTACGTTGTAGGGTTAGTGTTAGTGTTAGGTTTGGGATTAATGTACGGTTTAGGCTTAGGGATAGCTTTAGCGTTAGGATAGGGTTTAGGGTTAGGTGTAGGGTACGAGATAGGTTTAGCGTACGAGTTAAGTTTAGGGTTATGGTTAGGTTTAGGTTACGGGTTAGGGTTAGGGTACGGGTTGTTAGGTTTTGGTTGCGGGTTAGGTTTAGGGTTAGGATTAGTGTAAGGGTTAGGGTTAGGTTTAGGGTCAGGGTTAGGGTTAGGGTTAGTGTTAGGGTACGGGTTAGGGTTAGGGTTGGGTTTAGGGTATGGTTAGTTTTAGGGTTAGGGTATGGATTAGGGTTACGGTTAAGGTTAGGGTTAGGTTAGGGTATGGGTTAGCGTTAGGTTACGGTTAAGGGTTATGGTTTGGGTTAGGGTTAGGGTTAAGTTTAGGGTGCGGGTTATGGTTATAGTTAGGGTTAGGGTTAGGTTACGGGTTTGGGTTGGTGTTAGGGTATGGGTTAGGTTTACCGTTTGGGTACGGGTTAGGGTAAGGGTTAGGGTTAGGGTTAGGGTACGTGATATGGTTAGATTTTGGGTACGTGTTAGGATTAGGGATAGGGTTATGGCATGGGTTAGGGTTAGGGTTGGGGTTACGGTACGGGTTATTTTTAGGGTTATGGTACAGGTTAGGGTTACGGTTAAGGTTAGGGCTAGTGTTAGGTATGGGTTAGGTTTAGGCTACGGGTAAGGGTTATGGTTAGGGTTACGGTTAGGTTTAGGTTTAGGGTGTGGGTTAGGCTTAGGGTTAGGTTTAGGGTTAGCACTAGGGTATGGGTTAGGGTTACTCTTAGGGTTTGGGTACGGGTTAGGGTTAGGGTTAGGTTACGGGATAGGGTTAGGTACGGGTTAGGACAAGGGTTAGGTTTAGATTTAGGGTACGGGATAGGGTTCGGGTTAGGTTTAGGGTTACGTTTACGGTATGGGTTAGGTTTAGGGTACGGTTTAGGGTTAGGGTTAGCGTCAGGGTTACGGTTAGTGTTAGGGTACGAGTTAAGGTTAGGGTGTGGTTTAGGCTACTGTATAGGGTTAGGGTTAGAGTACGGGTTAGGTTTAGTGTTAGGGTTAGGGTTAGGGTACGGGTTAGGGTTAGAGTTAGGGTTAGGGATTGAGTACGGGTAGGGTTAGTGTTAGGGTTAGGGTTAGGGTATGGGTTAGGCTTAGGGTACAGGTTAGGGTTAGGGATAGGTTCAGGGTTAGGGTTAGGGATAGGGTACGAGTTAGGGTTAGGGTTAGGTTTAGGGTACGGTATAGGGTTACGGTTAGGTTTAGGGTTAGGTTTAGAGTACGGGGCAGGGTTAGTGTTAGGGTTAGGTTAAGGTTTAATGTATGTGTTAGGGTTAGAGTTAGGCTTTGGGTTAGAGTACGGGGTAGGGTTAGGGTTAGTGTTAGAGTACGGATAGGGTTAGGGTTAGGGTTAGGATTAGGGTACGGTTTAGGATTAGTGTATGGGTTAGGGTTAGGGTCAGTGTTAGGGTTAGGGTACGAGTTAGGGTTAGGGTTAGGGTACGGTTAAGGGTTATGGTTAGCGTTAGGTTTAGGGTTAAGTTTAGGGTGCGGTTTAGGGTTAGGGTTAGTGTTAGGGTTAGAGTACGGGTTTGGGTTAGTGTTAGGAAACGGGTTAGGTTTACTGTTTGGGTACGGGTTAGGTAAGGGTTAGGGATAGGTTTAGAGTTAGGGGTTAGTGTTAGAGTTTGTGTTAGGCTATGGGATAGGGTTAGAGTACGGGTTAGGGTTAGGTTTAGGGTTAGGGTTAGGTTTAGGGTTATAGTACGGGTTTGGGTTAGAGATAGGGTTAGGTTTAGGGTTAGAGTACGGGTTAGGGATAGTGTTAGGTTTAGGGTTAGTGTTAGGGTACGGGTTAGGGTTAGCGTATGGGTTAGGGTTAGCGTATGGGTTAGGGTTAGGTTTAGGTTTAGGGTTAGTGCTAGAGTACGGGTTAGGTTTAGTGTTAGGGTTAGGGTTAGGGTTAGGGTTAGAGTGCGGATAGGGTTAGGGTTAGGGTTAGGGTTAGGGTCAGGGATAGAGTACGGTTTAGGGTTAGGGTTTGTGTTAGGGTTAGAGTATGGGGTAGGGTTAGTGTTAGGGTTAGGGTTAGGATTAGGGTTAGGTTTAGGGTACGGGTTAGGGTTAGAGTTAGGGTTAGTGTTAGAGTACGGGGTAGGGTTAGTGTTAGTGTTAGGGTTAGGGTTAATATACGTGTTAGGCTTAGGTTTAGGTTTAGGGTTAGGTTACGGTTTAGGGTTAGGATTAGTGTACGGGATAGGTTTAGCGTACGGGTTAAGTTAGGGTTAGGGTTAGGCTTAGGTTACTGGTCAGGGTTAGGTTTGGTGTGGGTTAGGGTTAGGGTTAGGGTACAGGTTAGGGTTAGGGTGGGGTTAGGGTACAGGTTAATTTTAGGTTTAGTGTACGGGTCATGGTTTCAGTTAAGTTTAGGGTTAGTGTTAGGGTATGGTTTAGGGTTAGGGTACGGGTAATGTTTAGGGTTAGGGTTAGGGTTAGTGTTAGCACTAGGGTATGGTTTAGGGTTAGTGTTAGGTTTTGTGTACGGGTTAGGTTTCGGTTTAGGGCACGGGACAGGTTTAGTGTACGGGTTAAGTTTACGGTTAGGGTTAGGTTTACATTTTGGGTTAGAGTTAGGGTACGGGATAGGGTTAGGTTTAGGTGAGGGTTAGGGTTAGGGTACGGGTTAGGGTTAGGTTTATAGTCAGGGTTAGGGTTAGGGATAGGGTTATGGTACGTGTTAGGGTTGGGATGGGGTTAGGGTACGGGTTAGTTTTAGGGTTAGGGTACGGGTTAGGGTTACGGTTAAGGTTAGGGATAGTGTTAGGGTATGGGTTAGTGTTAGGGTACGGGTAAGGGTTATGGTTAGGGTTACTGTTAGGTTTAGGTTTAGGGTGCGGATTAGGCTTAGGGTTAGTGTTAGGGTTAGCACTAGGGTATGGGTTACTGTTACTGTTAGGGTTTGGGTACGGGTTAGGGTTAGGGTTACGGTTAGCGCTAAGGTATGGGTTAGGGTTACATTTAGGGTTTGGGTACGGGTTAGGGTTAGGGTTAGGATATGGGATAGGTTTGGGTACGGGTTAGGTAGAGGGTTATGGTTACGTTTAGTGTACGGTTTAGGGTTAGGGTTAGGTTTAGGGTTAGGGTTAGGGTATGGGTTAGGCTTAGGGTATGGGTTAGGGTTAGGGTTAGTATCAGGGTTAGGGTAGGTTTAGGGTACGAGTTAGGGTTAGGGTTAGGTTTAGGGTACGGGTTAGGGTTAGGGTTTGGTTTAAAGTACGGGTTAGGTTTAGGGTACGGTTTAGGGTTAGGGTTAGGGTCAGGGTTAGGGTTAGGGTTAGGGTACGAGTTAGGGTTAGGGTTAGGGTACGGGTTAGGTTTAGGGTTATGATATGGGTTAGGGTTACAGTACAGGTTAGGGTTAGTGTTAGGGTTAGAGTACAGTTAGTGTTAGGGTTAGGGTTAGGGTTAGGGTACAGGTTAGGTTTAGGGTTAGGGTTAGGTTTAGGTTTACAGTACGGGGTAGGATTAGTGTTAGGGTTAGGGTTAGGGTAGGGTTAGTGTACGGGTTAGGGTTAGGGTTAGGGTTAGAGTACGGTGTAGGGTTAGTGTTAGGGTTAGTTTTGCGATTAATGTACGGTTTGCTTAGGGTTAGCTTTAGGGTTAGGATAAGGGTTAGGGTTAGGTGTAGGGTACGGGATAGTGTTAGCGTACGGGTTAAGTTTAGGGTTATGTTTAGGTTTAGGTTACAGGTTAGGGTTAGGGTACGGGTTAGGGTTAGGTTTTGGGTGCGGGGTAGGGTTAGGGTTAGGATTAGTGTAAGGTCTATGGTTAGGTTTAGGGTCAGGGTTAGGGTTAGGGTTAGTGTTAGTTTACGGGTTAGGGTTAGGTTTGGGTTTAGTTTACGGGTTAGTTTTAGGGTTAGGGTATGGGTTAGGGTTGCGTTAAGGTTAGGGTTAGGTTTAGGGTATGGGTTAGAGTTAGGTTATGGTTAAGGTTTATGGTTTGGGTTAGGGTTAGGGTTAAGTTTAGGGTGCGGGTTATGGTTATGGTTAGGGTCAGGGTTAGAGTACGGGTTTGGTTTAGTGTTAGGGTATGGGTTAGTTTTACCGTTTGGGTACGGGTTAGGGTAAGGTTTTATGTTAGGGTTAGGGTTAGGGTACGTGCTATGGTTAGATTTTGGGTACGGGTTAGGATTAGGGATAGGGTTATGGTACGGGTTAGGGTTAGGGTAGGGGTTATGGTATGGGTTATTTTTAGGGTTATGGTATGGGTTAGGGTTACGGTTAATGTTAGGGTTAGTGTTAGGTATGGGTTAGGTTTAGGCTACGGGTAAGGGTTATGGTTAGGGTTACGGTTAGGTTTAGGTTTAGGGTGCGGGTTAGGCTTAGTGTTAGGTTTAGGATTAGCGCTAGGGCATGGGTTAGGGTTACTCTTAGGGTTTGGGTACGGGTTAGGGTTACGGTTAGGTTACGGGATAGTGTGGGTACGAGTTAGGACAAGGGTTAGGGTTAGATTTAGGGTACGGGATAGGGTTAGGGTTAGGTTTAGGGTTAGGTTTAGGGTATGGGCTAGGTTTAGGGTACGGGTTAGGGTTAGGTTTAGGGTCAGGGTTAGGGTTAGTGTTAGGGTACGAGTTAGGGTTAGGGTGTGGTTTAGGGTACGGGTTAGTGGTAGGGGTAGAGTACGGGTTAGGTTTAGCGTTAGGGTTAGGGTTAGGGTTAGGGTTAGGGTAGGGGTTAGGGTTAGAGTTAGGGTTAGGGTTAGAGTACGAGATAGGGTTAGTGTTAGGGTTAGGGTTAGGTTTAATGTACAGGTTAGACTTATGGTTAGGTTTAGGGTTAGGTTACGGGTTAGGGTTAGGTTTAGGGTACGGGCTAGGGTTAGCGTACGGGTTAAGTTTAGGGTTAGGGTTAGGTTTAGGTTACGGGTTAGGGTTAGGTTTAGGTGTGGGTTAGGTTTAGGGTTAGGGTTAGGTTTAGGTTATGGATTAGGTTTAGGTTTGGGGTTAGGGTACGGGTTAATTTTATGGTTAGGTTATGGGTCAGGGTTACGGTTAAATTTAGGGTTTGGTTTAGGGTATGGGTTAGGGTAGGGTACGGGTAAGTGTTATGTTTAGGGTTAGGGTTAGGGTTAGGTTTAGGGGGCTGGTTAGGGTTAGGGTTAGGGTTAGCGCTTGGGTATGGGTTCGGGTTACTGTTAGGTTTTGGGTACGGGTTAGGTTTAGGGTTAGGTTATGGAATAGGTTTGGGTACGTGTTAGGTCAAGGGTTAGGGTTAGGTTTAGGGTACTGTTCGGGTTAGGTTTAGGGTTAGGGTACAGGTTAGGTTTAGGATACGGTTTAGGGTTAGGGTTAGGGTCAGGGTTAGGGTTAGGGTATGAGTTAGGGTTAGGGTTAGGGTTAGGGTTAGGTTTAGCGTTAGGGTTAAGGGTTATGGTTAGCGTTAGGGTTAGGGTTAAGTTTAGGGTGCGGTTTAGGGTTAGGGTTAGGTTTACGGTTAGAGTACGGGTTTGGGTTAGTGTTAGGAAATGGGTTAGGGTTAGGTTTACCATTTGGGTACCGGTTAGGTAAGTGTTAGGGATAGGGTTAGAGTTAGGGGTTAGGGTTAGAGTTTGTGTTAGGCTACGGGATAGGGTTAGAGACGGGTTAGGATTAGGTTTAGGGTTTGGGTTAGGTTTAGGGTTATAGTACTGGGTAGGATTAGTGTAAGTGTTAGTGTTAGGGTTGGGGTTAATGTATGGTTTAGGCTTAGGGTTAGGTTTAGAGTTAGGATACGGGTTAGGGTTAGGTTTAGGGTACAGGATAGGGTTAGCGTATGGGTTAAGTTTAGGATTAGGGTTAGTTTTAGGGTTAGGCTTAGGGTACGGGTTCGGTGTAGGGTTAGGTTCAGGATTAGGGTTAGCTTAGGGTACGGGTTAGGGTTAGGGTATGGTTTAGGGTACGGGTTAGGGTTAGGGTTAGGGTTAGGGTACGGGTTAGGTTTAGGGTACGGGTTAGGATTAGGGTACGGGTAAGTTTTAGGGCTATGGTATGGTATAGGGTTACAGTACGGATTAGGGTTAAGGTGAGGGTTAGTCTTAGGGTTAGAGTATGGTTAGGGTTAGGGTTAGGGTTAATGTTCGGGTTAGGCTTAGGATTAGGTTTAGGGTTAGGATATGGGTTAGGGTTAGGTTTAGGGTACGGGAGAGGGTTAGCATACGGGTTAAGTTTAGGTTTATGGTTAGGTTTATGTTATGGTTTAGGGTTAGGGTATGGGTTAGGGTTAGGTTTAGGGTGCGGGTTAGGGTTAGGGTTAGGGTTAGTGTAAGGGTTAGGGTTAGGTTTAGGGTCAGGGTTAGGGTTAGGGTTAGTGTTAGGGTACGTATTAAGGTTAGGGTTGGGGTTAGGGTACGGGTTAGTTTTAGAGTTAGGGTACGGGTTCGGGTTATGGTTAAGGTTAGGGTTATGTTTAGGGTATGGGTTAGGGTTAGGTTACGGTTAAGGTTTATGGTTTGGGTTAGGGTTAGGGTTAAGTTTAGGGTGCGGGTTACGGTTAGAGTACGGGTTTGGGTTAGTGTTAGGGTACGGGTTAGGTTTACCGCCAGGGTACGGGTTAGGGTAAGGGTTAGGATTAGTGTTAAGGTTAGGGGTTATATTTAGGGTTAGGGTTAGGAAACGGTTAGGGTTAGGGTACAGGTTAGGGTCAGGGTTAGGTTTCAGGTTAGGGTTAGGGTACGGGTTAGGGTTAGGTTTAGGGTTAGGGTTAGGGTTAGTGTACCGATAGGGTTAGGGTTAGGGTTAGGGTTAGGGTTAGGTTACGGGTAAGGTTAGGTTTAGGGTACAGGATAGGATTAGCGTATGGGTTAAGTTTAGTGTTAGGTTAGGTTTAGGTTACGGGTTAGTGTTAGGGTACGGGTTAGGGTTAGGTTTAGGTTAGGGTTAGCGTTAGGGTTAGGGGTAGGGTTAAGATTAGGGTACGGGTTAGGGTTAGGTTTAGGGTCATGGTTAGCGTTCGAGATAGGGTTATGGTATGGTTTCGGTTAGGGTTGGGGTTAGGGTACAGTTTAGTTTTAGGGTTAGGATACAGGTCAGGGTTACGGTTAAGGTTAGGGTTAGGGTTAGGGTTTGGGTTAGGGTTACGGTACGGTTAAGGGTTGTGGTTAGTGTTAGGGTTAGATTTAGTTTTAGGGTGCGGGTTAGGGTTAGGTTTAGAGGCAGGGTATGGGTTAGGGTTAGTGTAAGGGTTCGGGATAGGGTTGGGTACGGGTTAGGTCAAGGGTTAGGGTTAGATTTAGTGTACGGGTTAGGGTTAGGGTTAGGGTAAGGATTAGGATTAGAGTATGGGATAGGCTTAGGGTATGGGTTAGGATTAGGATTAGGGTCAGGGTTAGGGTAGGTTTAGGGTACGAGTTATGGTTAGGGTTAGGTTTGGGGTACGGATTAGGGTTAGGGTTAGGGTTAGTGTACGGGTTAGGTTTAAGGTACGGGTTAGGGTTAGGGTTAGGGTCAGGGTTAGGTTTAGGGTTAGGGTTAGGGTTAGATTACGTTTAGGGTTTGTGTTAGGGTTATGGTTAGGGTTAGTGTACGGATAGGGTTAGGGTTAGGGTTAGGGTTAGGGTTAGGGTTAGGTTACGGGTTAGGGTTAGGTTTAGGGTACAGGATAGGGTTAGCGTATGGGTTAAGTTTAGTGTTAGGTTAGGTATAGGTTACGGGTTAGTGTTAGGGTACGGGTTAGGGTTAGGTTTAGGTGAGTGTTAGGGTTAGGGTTAGGGATAGGGTTAGGATTAGGGTACGGGTTAGGGTTAGGTTTAGGGTCAGGGTTAGCGTTTGGGATAGGGTTATGGTACGGGTTAGGGTTGGGGTTGGGGTTAGGTTACGGATTAGTTTTAGGGTTAGCGTACAGGTCAGGGTTACGGTTAAGGTTAGGGTTATGGTTAGGTTATGGGTAAGGGTCACGGTACGGTTAAGGGTTATGGTTAGGGTTAGGGTTAGGTTTAGGTTTAGGGTGCAGGTTAGGGTTAGGCTTAAAGCTAGGGTATGGGTTAGGGTTAGGGTGTGGGTTCGGGATAGGTTTGGGTACGGGTTAGGTCAAGGGTTAGGGTTAGGTTTAGTGTACGGGTTAGGGTTAGGGTTAGGTTTGGGGTTAGGATTAGAGTATGGGTTAGGCTTAGGGTACGGGTAAGGATTAGGATTAGGGTCAGGGTTAGAGTTGGGTTAGGGTAAGAGTTATGGTTAGGTTTAGGTTTGGGGTACGGATTAGGGTTAGGGTTAGGGTTAGTGTACGGGTTAGGTAAGGTACGGGTTAGGGTTAGGGTTAGGGTCAGGGTTAGGTTTAGTGTTTGGGTTAGGGTTAGATTACGGTAAGGGTTTGTGTTTATTGTTAGGGTTAGGGTTAGTGTACGGATAGGGTTAGGGTTAAGGTTAGGTTTAGGCAACGGGTTAGGATTAGGGTTAGGGTACGGGTTAGGGTTAGGTTTAGGTGCGGGTTACGGTTAGGATACAGGTTAGGGTTAGGCTTAGGGTCAGGGTTAAGTTTAGGGATAGGGTTATGATACGGGTTAGGGTTAGGATTGAGGTTAGGGTACGGGTTAGTTTTAGGGTTAGGGTACGGGTTAGGGTTAGGGTACGGTTTAGGGTTAGCTTTAGGTTTGTGTTATGGGTTAGGGTTAGGGTTGGGGTTAGTGTTAGGGTACTGGTTATGGTTAGGGTTATGGTATGGGTTAGGGTTACAGTACGGGTTAGGGTTAGGGTTAGGTTTAGGGTTAGAGTACTGGGTAGGATTAGTGTAAGTGTTAGTGTTATGGTTGGGGTTAATGTACGGTTTAGGCTTAGGGTTAGGTTTAGAGTTAGGATACGGGTTAGGGTTAGGTTTAGGGTACGGGATAGGGTTAGCGTATGGGTTAAGTTTAGGATTAGGGTTAGTTTTAGGGTACGGGTTAGGGGTAGGGTTAGGTTCAGGGTTAGGGTTAGGGTACGGGGTAGGGTTAGGGTTAGGTTAAGGTACGGGTTAGGTTTAGGGTTAGGGTACGGGTTAGGTTTAGGGTACGGGTTAGGTTTAGGGTACGGGTAAGTTTTAGGGTTATGGTATGGTATAGGGGTACAGTACGGGTTAGGGTTAAGGTGAGGGTTAGTGTTAGGTTTAGAGTATGTTTAGGGTTAGGGTTAGGGTTAATGTACGGGTTAGGCTTAGGGTTAGGTTTAGGGTTAGGATATGGGTTAGGGTTAGGTTTAGGGTACGGGAGAGGGTTAGCATACGGGTTAAGTTTAGGGTTACGGTTAGGTTTAGGTTATGGTTTAGGGTTAGGGTACGGGTTAGGTTTAGGTTTAGGGTTTGGGTTAGGGTTAGGGTTAGGGTTAGTATAAGGGTTAGGGTTAGGTTTAGGGTCAGGGTTAGGGTTAGGGTTAGTGTTAGGGTACGTATTAAGGTTAGGGTTGGGGTTAGGGTACGGGTTAGTTTTAGATTTAGTGTACGGGTTAGGGTTATGGTTAAGGTTAGGGTTATGTTTAGGGTATGGGTTAGGGTTAGGTTACGATTAAGGTTAATGTTTTGTGTTGGGGTTAGGGTTAAGTTTAGGGTTCGGGTTAGGGTTAGAGTACGGGTTTGGGTTAGTGTTAGGGTACGGGTTAGGTTTACCACCAGGGTACGGGTTAGGGTAAGGGTTAGGATTAGTGTTAAGGTTAGGGGTTATATTTAGGGTTAGGGTTAGTGTACTGATAGGGTTAGGGTACGGGTTAGGGTTAGGTTTAGGTTTCGGGTAGGGTTAGGGTACGGGTTAGGGTTAGGTTTAGGGTTAGGGTTAGGGTTAGTGTACCGATAGGGTTAGGGTTAGGGTTAGGGTTAGGTTACGGGTTAGGGTTAGGTTTAGGGTACAGGATAGGGTTAGCGTATGGGTTAAGTTTAGTGTTAGGTTAGGTTTAGGTTTCGGGTTAATGTTAGGGTACGGGTTAGGGTTAGGTTTAGGTGAGGGTTAGCGTTAGTGTTAGGGGTAGGATTAAGATTAGGGTACGGGTTAGGGTTAGGTTTAGGGTCATGGTTAGCGTTTGGGATAGGGTTATGGTATGGTTTCGGTTAGGGTTGGGGTTAGGGTACAGTTTAGTTTTAGGGTTAAGATACAGGTCAGGGTTACGGTTAAGGTTAGGGTTAGGGTTAGAGTATGGGTTAGGGTTACGGTACGGTTAAGGGTTATGGTTAGTGTTAGGGTTAGGTTTAGGTTTAGGGTGCGGGTTAGGGTTAGGTTTAGAGCCAGGGTATGGCTTAGGGTTAGGGTAAGGGTTTGGGATAGGGCTGGGTACGGGTTAGGTCAAGGGTTAGGGTTAGGTTTAGTGTACGGGTTAGGGTTAGGGTTAGGGTTAGGATTAGAGTATGGGATAGGCTTAGGGTACGGGTTAGGTTTAGGATTAGGGTCAGGGTTAGGGTAGGGTTAGGGTACGAGTTATGTTTAGGGTTAGGTTTGGGGTACGGATTAGGGTGAGGGTTAGGGTTAGTGTACGGGTCAGGTTTAAGGTACGGGTTAGGGTTAGGGTTAGGGTCAGGTTTAGGTTTAGGGTTAGGGTTATGGTTAGAGTACGCTTAGGGTTTGTGTTATGGTTAGGGTTAGTGTACGGATAGGGTTAGGGTTAGGGTTAGGGTTAGGGTTAGGGTTAGGTTACGGGTTAGGGTTAGGTTTAGGTTACAGGATAGGGTTAGTGTATGGGTTAAGTTTAGTATTAGGTTAGGTTTAGGTTACGGGTTAGTGTTAGGGTATGGGTTAGGGTTAGGTTTAGGTGAGGGTTAGGGTTAGGGTTAGGGATAGGGTTAGGATTAGGGTACGGGTTAGTGTTAGGTTCAGGGTCAGGGTTAGCGTTTGGGATAGGGTTATGGTACGGGTTAGGGTTGGGGTTGTGGTTAGGTTACGGGTTAGTTTTAGGGTTAGGGTACAGGTCAGGGTTATGGTTAAGGTTAGGGTTAGGGTTAGGATATGGGTAAGGGTCACGGTACGGTTAAGGGTTATGGTTAGGTTTAGGGTTAGTTTTAGGTTTAGGGTGCATGTTAGGGTTAGGCTTAAGGCTAGGGTATGGGTTAGGGTTAGGGTAATGGTTCCGGATAGGATTGGGTACGGGTTAGGTCACGGGTTAGGGTTAGGCTTAGTGTACGGGTTAGGGTTAGGGTTAGGTTTAGGGTTAGGATTAGAGTATGGGTTAGGCTTAGGGTACGGGTTAGGATTAGGATTAGGGTCAGGGTTAGTGTTAGGGTTAGTGTTCGAGTTATGGTTAGGTTTAGGTTTGGGGTACGGATTAGGGTTAGGGTTAGGGTTAGTGTACGGGTTAGGTTTAAGGTACGGGTTAGGGTTAGGGTTAGGGTCAGGGTAGGTTTAGGGTTAGGTTTAGGGTTAGAATACGGTAGGGGTTTGTGTTAGGGTTAGGGTTAGGGTTAGTGTACGGATAGGGTTAGGGTTAGGGTTAGGTTTAGGCAACGGGTTAGGATTAGGGTTAGGGTATGGGTTAGGGTTAGGTTTAGGTGCGGGTTACGGTTAGGGTATGGCTTAGGGTTAGGCTTAGGGTCAGGGTTAAGTTTAGGGATAGGGTTATGATACGGGATAGGGTTAGGGTTGGGGTTAGGGTATGGGTTAATTTTAGGGTTAGGGTACGGGTTAGGGTTAGGGTACGGGTTAGGGTTAGCGTTAGGTTTGTGTTATGGGTTAGGGTTACAGTACGGGTTAGGGTTAGGGTTAGGGATAGAGGACGGGTTAGGGTTAGTGTTAGGGTACGGGTTATGGTTAGGGTTATGGTGCGGGTTAGGGTTACAGTACGGGTTAGGGTTAGGGTTAGGGTTAGGGATAGAGTACGGGTTAGGGTTAGTGTTAGGGTTAGGGAAAGGTTTAGGGTTAGGGTTAGGGTTTGGTATATGGTTAGGGTTAGGGTTACTGTTAGGGTTAGAGTACGAGGTAGGGTTAGAGTTAGGGTTAGGGTTAGGGTTAATGTATGGGTTAGGCTTAGGGTTAGGTTTAGGGTTAGGTTACGGGTTAGTGTTAGGTTTAGGGTACGGGATAGGGTTATCATATGGCTTAAGTTTAGGGTTTGGGTTAGGTTTAGGTTACGGGTTACGGTTAGGGTACTGGTTAGGGTTAAGTTCAGGTTGCAGGTTAGGGTTAGGGTTAGGGTTAGTGTACGGGTTAGGGTTAGGTTTTGGGTCAGGGTAAGGCTTAGGGTTAGTGTTAGGGTTGGGGTTAGAGTACGGGTTAGTTTTAGGGTTAGGGTACGGGTTAGGGTTACTTTTAAAGTAAGGGTTAGTGTTAGGGTGTGGGTTAGGTTTACGGTACGGTTTAGGTCTAGGGTTAGGGTTAGTTTTAGGGTGTGGGTTAGGGTTAGGCATCGGGTTAGGGATAGGGTACGGGTTAGGTTTAGGGTACAGGTTAGGGTTAGCGTTAGGTTTATGTAATGGGTTAGGGTTAGGGTTGGGGTTAGTGTTAGGGTACGGGTTAGGGTTAGGGTCCGGGTTAGTTCTAGGGTTAGGGTTAGGTTTAGGATGCGGGTTAGGGTTAGGGTTAGGGTATGGGATTAGGTTTAGGGTTACGGTCAGGGTTAGGTTTATGTTTAGGGTTAGGGTTAGTGTTAGGGTACGGGTTCGGGTTACGGTACGAGTTAGGGTTAGGGTTAGGGTTAGGTTTAGGGTTAGGGTTATAGTAGGGGTTTATGGTTAGTGTTAGGGTTAGGTTTAGGGTTAGAGAACGGGTTAGGTTTAATGTTAGTGTTATGGTTAGTGTTAGGTTTAGGGTTAGGGTTAGGGTTAGAGTACGGGATAGGGTTAGGTTTAGGGTTAGGGTTTGTTTAGAGTACGGGTAAGGGTTAGTGTCAGGGTTAGGGTTAGGGTTAGGGTTAGTGTACTTTTAGGGTTAGGGTTAGGGTTAGGGTTCGGGTTAGTGTTAGTGTACGGGTTAGGGTTAGGTTTAGGGTTAGGGTTAGTGTTAGGTTTACGGTACAGTTTAGCGTTAAGTTTACGGTACGGGATAGGTTTAGTGTACGTGTTAGGTCTAGGGTTAGGGTTAGGTTTAGTGTGCGGGTTAGGGTTAGTGTTGAGGGTAAGGGTAATGGTTAGGGTACGGGTTAGGGTTAGGGTTTGGGTACGGGTTAGGGTTACGTTTAGGGTTAGGGTACGTTTAGGTTTATGGTTAGGGTAAGGGTTAATGTTAGGGTACGGGTTAGTGTTAGGGTACGGGTTAGTGTTAGTTTTGGGGTTAGGGTACGGGTTAGTTTTAGGGTTAGAGTACGGGTTAGGGTTACGGTTAAGGTTAGGGTTAGGGTTAGGGTATGAGTTAGGATTAGGTTACGGTTAAGGGTTATGGTTTGGGTTAGGGTTAGGGTTAAGTTTAGGGTGCTGGTTTGGGTTAGGGTTAGGGTTAGAGTACGGGTTTGGGTTAGTGTTAGGGTACGTGTTAGGTTTACTGTTTGGGTAAGGGTTAGGGTAAGGGTTAGGCTTAGGGTTAGGGTTAGGGGTTAGGGTTAGATTTAGGGTTAGGCTACAGGTAGGGTTAGGGTACGGGTTAGGGTTAGGGTTAGGGTTCGGGTTAGGGTTAGTGTATGGGTTAGGGTTAGGGTTAGGGTAGTGTTAGGGTTACGGTATGGGTTTGGATTAAGGCTGGGGTACTGGATAGGTTTAGTGTATGTGTTAGGTCTATGGTTAGGGTTAGGTTTAGTGTGCAGGTTAGGGTTAGGGTTAGGGTTAGGGTACGTGTTAGGGATAGGGTTTGAGTACGGGTTAGCGTTACGTTTAGGGTTACGGTACGGGTTAGGTTTAAGGTTAGGGTTAGGGTACGGTGTAGGTTAGGGTACGGGTTAGGGTTTGGTTTAGGGTCAGGGTTATGGTTAGGTTTAGGTTTAGGGTAGGGTTAGGGTACGGTTTAGGGTTACTATACGGGCTAGGGTTAGGTTTAGGGTTAGGTATTTTAAGGGTTAGGGTACGGATTAGGGTTAGGGTGCGGGTTAGGGTTAGGGTTAGGGTCAGGGTTAGGGTTAGGGTTAGGGTACGTGTTAGGGTTAGGGTTAGGTTTAGGGTACGGGTTAGGGTTAGGGTTAGGGGTAGGGTACGGGTTAGGTTTAGGGTATGGGTTAGGTTTAGGGTACGGGTTAGTTTTAGGGTTATGCTACGGTATAGGTTACAGTACGGGTTAGGGTTAAGGTGAGGGTTAGGGTTAGGGTTAGAGTATGGTTAGGGTTAGGGTTAGGGTTAATATACGGGTTAGGCTTAGGGTTAGGTTTAGGGTTTGGATATGGTTTAGGATTAGGTTTCGGGTACGGGATAGGGTTAGCGTACGGGTTAAGTTTAGGGTTACGGTTAGGTTTAGGTTACGGGATAGGGTTAGTGTACGGGTTAGGGTTAGGTTTAGGGTGCGGGTTAGGGTTAGGGTTAGAGCTAGGTTATGGGTTAGGGTTAGGGTAAGGGTTCGGGATAGGTTTGGGTACGGGTTAGGTCAAGGGTTAGGGTTAGGATTAGTGTACGGGTTAGGGTTAGGGTTAGGTTTAGGTTTAGGATTAGAGTATGGGTTAGGCTTAGGGTACGGGTTAGGATTAGGATTAGGGTCAGGGATAGGGTTAGGGTTAGGGTACGAGTTACGGTTAGGGTTAGGTTTGGGGTTCGGATTAGGTTTAGGGTTAGGGTTAGTGTACGGGTAAGAGTTAAGGTACGGGTTAGTGTTAGGGTTAGGGTCAGGGTTAGGGTTAGGGTTAGGGTTAGGTTTAGAGTACAGTTAGGGTTTGTGTTAGGGTTAGGGTTAGGGTTAGTGTACGGATAGGTTTAGGGCTAGGGTTAGGGTACGTGTTAGTGTTAGGGTTTGGGTATGGGTTAGGGTTACGTTTAGGGTTAGGGTACGGGTTAGGTTTATGGTTAGGGTAAGGGTTAGTGTTATGGTACGGGTTAGTGTTAGTGTACGGGTTAGGGTTGGGGTTAGGGTACGGGCTAGTTTTAGGGTTAGGCTACGTGTTAGGTTTACGGTTAAGGTCAGGGTTAGGGTTAGGGTATGGGTTAGGGTTAGGTTACGGTTAAGGGTTATGGTTTGGATTAGGGTTTGTGTTAAGTTTTTGGTGCGGGTTTGGGTTAGGGTTAGGGTTAGAGTACGGGTTTGGGTTAGTGTTAGGGTACGGGTTAGGTTTACCGTTTGGGTACGGTTTAGGGTAAGGGTTAGGTTTAGTGTTAGGGTTAGGGGTTACGGTTAGATTTAGGGTTAGGCTACAGGTAGGGTTAGGGTACGGGTTAGGGTTACAGTTAGGGTTCGGGTTAGGGTTAGTGTACGGGTTGGTTAGGGTTAGGGTTAGTGTTACGGTTACAGTACAGGTTTGGATTAAGGCTCGGGTACAGGATAGGTTTAGTGTACGTGTTAGGTCTAGGGTTTTTGTTAGGTTTAGTGTGCGGGTTAGGGTTAGGGTTAGGGTTAGGGTACGTGTTAGGGATAGGGTTTGGGTACGGGTTAGCGTTGCGTTTAGGGTTAGGGTACGGGATAGGTTTAGGATTAGGGTTAGGGTACGGTTTAGGGTTAGGGTCTGGGTTAGGGTTTGGTTTAGGGTCAGGGTTATGGTTAGGTTTAGGATTAGGGTTAAGGTTAGGATACAGGTTATGGTTACTGTACGGGTTAGGGTTAGGTTTAGTTTTAGGGTTAGGTTTAGGGTACGGATTAGGGTTAGGATACGGGTTAGGGTTAGGTTTAGGGTCAGGGTTAGGGTTAGGGTTAGGGTACAGGTTAGGGTTAGGTTTAGGTTTAGGGTATGGGTTAGGGTTAGGGTTAGGGGTTACGGTAAGTGTTAGGGTTAGGGTTCGAGTTAGGGTTAGGGTATGGGTTAGGGTGAGGGGTAGGGTATGGGTTAGGATTAGTGTTAGGGTTAAGATTAGGGTTTGGGTTATGGTACGTGTTAGCGTACAGGTTAGTGTTAGGTTTAGGTTACGGGTTAGGGTACGTGTAACGGTACGGGTTAGGGTTAGGGTACGGGTTAGGTTTAGGGTTAGGGTTAGTGTACGGGAATAGTGTTAGGATTAGGGTTAGTGTTAGTGTTAGGGTTAGGGTACAGGTTAGCGTTAGGGTTAGGGTACGGGATAGGTTTAGTGTACGGGTTAGGTCTAGGGTCAGGGTTAGTTTTAGGATTTTAGTTAGGGTTAGGCATCGGGTCAGGGTTAGTGTACATGTTAGGGTTTGGGTACGGGTTAGGGTTAGTGTTAGGTTTATGGTACGGGTTAGGGTTAGGGTTAGGGTTAGGTTTAGGATGCGGGTTAGGGTTACGGTTAGGGTACGGTATTAGGTTTAGGGTTAGGGTCAGGGTTAGTGTTAGGTTTAGGGTTAGGGTTAGGGTTAGGGTACGGGTTAGGTTTAGGTTTAGGATTAGTGTACGGGATAGGGTTAGGATTAGGGTTAGTGTTAGTGTTCGGGTTAGGGTTAGGGTTAGGGTTAGGGTTAGGGTTAGGGTTAGAGCTCGGATTTGGGTTAATGTTAGGGTTAGGGTTAGGGTTAGGGTTAGGGTTAGGGTTAGGGTTATAGTAGGGGTTTAGGGTTAGTGTTAGGGTTAGGTTTAGGGTTAGAGATTGTGTTAGGGTTACGTTTAGGGTTAGGGTTAGGGTTAGGGTTAGGGTTAGGGTTAGGTTACGGGATAGGTTTAGGGTACGGTTTAGGTCTAGGGTTAGGGTTAGGTTTAGGGTGTGGGTTAGGGTTAGGCATCGGGTTAAGGATAGGGTACGGGTTAGGATTAGTGTACGGGTTAGGGTTAGTGTTAGGGTTATGGTACGGGATAGGGTTAGGGTTGGTGTTAGGGTACGGGTTAGGGTTAGGGTACGGTTTAGGTCTAGGTTTAGGGTTAGGTTTAGTATGCGGGTTAGGGTTAGGGTTAGTGTATGGGATTAGGTTTAGGGTTAGGGTCAGGGTTAGGGTTAGGTTTAGGGTTAGGGTTAGGGTACTAGTTCCGCGTTTCGGTACGAGTTAGGGTTAGGGTTAGCGTTAGGTTTAGGGTTAGGGTTATAGTAGGGGTTTAGGGTTAGTGTTAGGGTTAGGTTTAGGGTTAGAGAATGTGTTAGGGTTACGTTTAGGGTTAGGGTTAAGGTTAGAGTACGGGTTAGGGTTAGTGTTAGGGTTAGGGTTAGGGTTAAGGTTAGGGTTAGAGTACGGGTTTGGGTTAGTGTTAGGGTACGGGTTAGGTTTACCGTTTGGGTACGTGTTAGGGTAAGGGTTAGGTTTAGGGTTAGGGGTTAGGGTTAGACTTAGTGTTAGGCTACGGGATAGGGTTAGAGTACGGGTTAGGTTTAGGTTTAGGGTTAGGGTTAGGTCTATGGTTATAGTACGGGTTAGGGTTAGATTTAGGGTTAGGTTAGGTGTAGAGTACGTGTTAGGGATAGTGTTAGGGTTTGGGTTACGGTTAGGGTTAGGGTTGGGGTGCGGGTTAAGTTTAGGGTTAGAGTACGGGGTATGGTTAGTGTTAGTGTTAGGGTTAGGGTTAGAGTACGTTTTTGGGTTAGTGTTAGGGTACGGGTTAGGTTTACCGTTTGGGTACATGTTAGGGTAAGGGTTAGGGTTAGGGTTAGGTTTAGGGTTAGGGGTTAGGGTTAGACTTAGTGTTAGACAACGCGATAGGGTTAGAGTACGGGTTAGGTTTAGGTTTAGGTTTAGGGCTAGGTTTATTGTTATACTACGGGTTAGGGTTAGATTTAGGGTTAGGATTAGGTTTAGAGTACGATTTAGGGATAGTGTTAGGGTTAGGTTTAGGATTAGGTTACGGGTTAGGGTTCGGGTACGGGTTAGGTTTAGGTTTAGGTGCGGGTTAGGGTTAGGGTTAGGGTTAGGTTTAGGTGCGGGTTAGGGTTAGGGTTAGGGTTAGGGGTTAGGGTTAGAGTTAGGGTTAGGCTACGAGTAGGGTAAGGGTACGGGTTACGGTTAGAGTTAGGGTTCGGGTTAGGGTTAGTGTACGAGTTAGGGTTAGGGTTAGGGTTAGGGTTAGGGTTAGGGTTAGGGTACGTGTTAGGGTTAGATTTTGGGTACAGGTTAGGGTTACATTTAGGGTTAGGGTACGGGTTAGGTTTAGGGTTAGAGTTAGGGTACGGTTTAGCGTTAGGGTACGGGTTATGGTTAGGTTTAGGTTCAAGATTAGGGTTAGGTTTAGGGTTAGGTTTAGGGTTAGGGTACGCGTTAGGGTTACTGTACGGGTTAGGGTTAGGGTTAGGGTTAGGGTTAGGGTTAGGGTTAGGGTTAGAGCTCGGATTTGGGTTAATGTTAGGGTACGGGTTAGGATTACCGTTTGGTTACGGGTTATGGTAATGGTTAGTGTTAGGGTTAGGGTTAGGGGTTAGGGTTAGACTTAGTGGTAGGATACGGGTAGTTTTAGGGTACGGGTTAGAGTTAGGGTTAGGGTTCAGGTTAGGGTTAGTGTACGGGTTAGGGTTAGGGTTAGGATTAGGGTTAGGGTTAGGGTTAGTGTTAGCGTTACGGTACCGGTGAGGGTTAAGGTTAGGGTACGGTATCAGGGTAGTGTATGTGTTAGGTCTAGGATTAGGGTTAGGTTTAGTGTGCGGGTTAGGTTTAGGTTTAGGTTAGGGTACGTGTTAGGGTTAGGGTTTGGGTACGGGTTAGCGTTACGTTTAGGGTTAGGGTACGGTTTCGGTTTAGGGTTAGGATTAGTGTATGGTTTAGGGTTAGGTTACGGGTTAGGTTTAGGTTTAGGGTACGGGTTAGGGTTACTGTACCGGTTAGGGTTAGGGTTAGGGTTAGGGTTAGGGTTATAGTACGGGTTAGATTTAGAGTTAGGGTTAGGTTTTGGGTTAGATTACAGGTTAGGGTTAGTGTTAGGGTTAGGGTTAGTGTTAGGGTACGAGTTAGGTTTAGAGTACGGTTTAGGGTTAGGTTTAGGGTTAGGGTTAGGGTTAGAGTACGGGTTAGTGTTAATGTTAGGGTTAGTGTTAGTGTTAGTGTACGGATAGTGTTAGGTTTAGGGTTAGGGTACGGGTTAGGTTTAGGTTTAGGTTACGGGATAGGGTTAGCGTACGGGTTAAGTTTAGGGTTAGGGTTAGGTTTAGGTTCCGGGTTAGGGTTAGGTTTAGGTGCGGGTTAGGGTTAGGTTTAGGGTACGGGTTAGGGTTAGTTTTAGGGTCAGGGTTAGGTTTAGTGATAGGGTTATGGTACGGGTTAGGGTTAAGGTTGGGGTTAGGGTACGGGTTAGTTTTAGGTTTAGGGTATGGGTTACGGTTACGGTAAATGTTAGGTTTAGGGTTAGGGTATGGGTTAGGGTTAGGGTATGGGTAAGGTTTATGGTTAGGGTTAGGGTTAGCTTTAGGTTTAGGGTGCGGGTTAGGGTTAGGGTTAGGGTTAGTGTTAGCGCTAGGGAATGGTCTAGGGTAACTGTTACGGTTTGGGTACGGGTTAGGGTGAGCGTTAGTTTATGGGATAGGGTTGGGGACGGGTTAGGTCAAGGGTTAGGGTTAGGTTTAGGGTAAGGGTTAGGGTTAGGGTTTGGATTAAGGTTAGGTTTAGGGTATGGGTTAGGCTTAGGGTTCGAGTTAGGGTTAGGGTTAACGTCAGTGTTAGGGTTAGGGTTAGCGTTAGGGTATGGTTTAGGGTTAGGTTTAGGGTACGGGTTAGGGTTAGGGTTATGGTTAGAGTATGGGTTAGGTTTAGGGTACGAGTTAGGGTTAGGTTTAGGGTCAGGGTTAGGGTTAGGGTTAGGGTAAGAGTAAAGGTTAGGGTTTGGGTACGGGTTAGGGTTAGGGTATTGGTATGGGTTAGGGTTACAGTACGGTTTAAGGTTAGGGTGAGAGTTAGGGTTAGGTTTAGAGTCCGGTTAGAGTTAGGGTTAGTGTTAGATTATGGTTTAGGGTTAGTGTTAGTGTTAGGGTTAGGGTTAGGTTTAGGGTTAGGGTACGGGTTAGGGTTAGGATTAGAGTACGGGGTAGGGTTAGTTTTAGGTTAGGGTTAGGGTTAATGTACGGGTTAGGCTTAGGGTTAGGTTTAGGGTTAGGATACGGGTTAGGGTTAGGTTTAGGGTACGGGATAGGGTTAGCGTATGGGTTAACTTTGGGTTACGGTTTGGTTTAGGTTACGGGTTAGGGTTAGGGTACGGGTTAGGGTTAGGTTTAGGGCGCGGGTTAGGTTTAGGGTTAGGTTTAGTGTAAGTGATAAGGTTAGGTTTAGGGTCTGTGTTAGGGTTAGGGTTAGTGTTAGTGTACGGTATAGTGTTAGGGTTGGGTTCACAGTACGGGTTAGTTTTAGGGTTAGGATACGGGTTAGCGTTTTGGTTAAGGTTAGGGTTAGGGTTAAGGTATGGGTTAGGGTTAGGTTACAGTTAAGGGTTATGGTTTGGGTTAGGGTTAGGTTTAAGTTTAGGGTGCTGGTTAGGGTTAGGGTAGGGTTAGGGTTAGAGAACAGGTTTGGGTTAGTGTTATGGTACGGGTTAGGTTTACCGTTTGGGTATGGCTTAGGGTAAGGGTTAGGGTTAGGGTTAGGGGTTAGGGTTAGAGTTACGGTTAGGCTACGGGTAGGGTTAGGGTACGGGTTAGGGTAAGGGTTAGGGTTCGGGTTAGGGTTAGTGTACGGCTTAGGGTTAGGGTTAGGTTTAGGGTTAGTGTTAGGGTTACGGTACGGGTTAGGGTTAAGGTTAGGTTACGGGATAGGGTTAGTGTACGTGTTAGGTCTAGGGTTAGGGTTAGGTTTAGTGTGCGGGTTAGGGTTAGGGTTAGGGATAGGGTACGTGTTAGGGTTAGGGTTTGGGTACGTGTTAGGCTTATGTTTAGGGTTACGGTACGGGTTAGGTTTAGGGTTAGGGTAAGTGTTAGTGTTAAGTTGCGGATTAGGGTTAGAGTATGGGTTAGGGTTAGGTTAGGGTTAGGGTTAGGGTAGAGTACGGTTTAGGGTTAGTGTTAGGGTTAGGGTTAGGGTTAGTGTACGGATAGGGTTAGGGTTAAGGTTAGGGTTAGTGTACGGGTTTGGGTTAGGTTTACGGTACATATAGGGTTAGTGTACGGGTTAAGTTTAGGGTTAATGTTAGCTTTAGGTTACGGGTTAGGGTTTGGGTACGGGTTTGGGTTAGGTTGAGGTGCGGGTTAGGGTTAGGGTATGGGTTATGGTTAGGGTACGTGTTAGGGTTAGGGTTTGGGTACGGGTTAGGGTTACGTTTAGGTTTAGGGTACGGGTTAGGTTTAGGGTTTGGGTTAGGGTACGGTTTAGGGTTAGGATACGGGATAGGGTTAAGATTAGGGTCAGGGTTAGTGTTAGGTTACGGGTTAGGTTTACTGAACGGTTTAGGGTTAGGTTTAGGGTACGGGATAGGATTAGCGTACGGGTTAAGTTTAGGGTTAGTGTTAGGTTTAGGTTATGGATTAGGTTTAGTGTATTGCTTAGGGTTAGGTTCAGGGTCAGGGTTAGGGTTAGGATTAGGGTACGAGTTAGGGTTAGGGTAGGGTACGGGTTAGGGTTAGGGTATTGGTACAGGTTAGGGTTACAGTACGGGTTAAGGTTAGGGTGAGGGTTAGGGTTAGGTTTAGAGTACGGTTAGGTTTAGGGTTAGGGTTAGTTTTAGGGTTAGGGTTAGTGTACGGGTTAGGGTTAATGTTAGGGTTAGTGTTAGGGTATGGCCTAGGGTTAGGATTAGGGTTAGGGTTAGGGTTAGAGTACGGGGTAGGGTTAGTTTTAGTGTTAGGGTTAGGGTTAATGTACGGGTTAGGCTTAGCGTTAGGTTTAGGGTTATGATACGGGTTAGGGTTAGGTTTAGGGTACGGGATAGGGTTAACGTATGGGTTAAGTTTAGGTTTAGGGTTAGGTTTAGGTTACGGGTTAGGTTTAGGGTATTGGTTAGGGTTAGGTTTAGGGTTAGGGTTTGGGTATGGGTTAGGTTTAGGGTTTGGGTATGGGTTAGGGTTAGGTTTAGGGTCAGGGTTAGGGTTAGGGATAGGGTTATGGTATGGGTTAGGGTTAGGGTTGGGTTAGGGTACGTGTTAATTTTAGGGTTAGGTTACGGGTTAGAGTTATGGTTAAGGTTAGGGTTAGGGATAGGTTATGGGATAGGGTTAGGGTTAGGGTTTGGGTAAGGGTTAGGTTTACCTTTAGGATTAGGGTACGGTTAGGGTTAGGGTCCGGGTTAAGGTTAGTATTAGGGTTAGGGTACGGGTTAGGTTTAGGGTTATGGTACGTGTTAGCGTACGGGTTTGGGTTAGGTTTATGGTCGTTGTTAGGGTTAGGGTTAGGGTACGGGTTAAGGTTACTGTACAGTTTAGGGTTAGGGTTAGGTTTAGCGTTAGATTTACGGTTAGTGTACGGGTTAGGGTTAGGTTTAGGGTACGGGTTAGGGATAGGGAATGGGTTAGGGTTAGGAGTAGTGTATGGGTTAGATTTAGGGTTAGGGTTAGTGTTAGGATTAGGGTTATGGTATGGGTTAGTGTACGGGTTAGGGTTACGGTTAAGGGATGGGTAACGGTACGGTTTTGTTTTATGGTATGGGTTAGTGTACGGGTTTGGATTAGTGTTAGGGTACGTGTAGGTTTACTGTTTGGGTCGGGTTACGGGAGGATTTGTGTTAGGGTTAGGGTTAGGGGTTAGGGTTAATATTAGGGTATGGGATAGCGTTAGGGTACGGTTTAGGGTACGGTTTAGGGTTGGGGTTAGTGTATGTGTATCAGTATGGGTTAGGTTTAGGGTTAGGGTTAATGCTGGTTTAGGGTGCGGGTTAGGGTTAAGGTTAGGGTTCGGGATGGGGTTAGTGTACATGTTAGGTCTAGGATTCGGGTTAGGTTTAGTTTGTGGGTTAGAGTTAGGGTTAGGGTTAGGGTACGAGTTAGAGTTAGGTTTTGGGTACGGGTTAGGGTTAGGTTTAGGGTACTGGATACGGTTAGGGTACGGGTTATTGTTAGGTTTAGGTTTAGTGTCAGGTATAGCATTACGGATAAGGTTAGGTTACAGGTTAGGATTAGGTTTGGGGTTAGGGTACGGGTTAGTTTTAGGGTTAGGGTACGGGTCAGTGTTATGGTTAAGGTTAGGGTTAGGGTTAGGGTATGGGTTAGGGTTAGGGTTCGGGTAAGGGTTATGTTTAGGGTTAGGGTAAGGTTTAGCTTTAGGGGACGGGTTTGGGTTAGGGTTAGTGTTAGCGCTAGGTTATGGGTTAGGGTTAATGTTAGGTTTTGGGTACGTGTTAGGTTTAGGGTTTGGGTACGGGATAGGTTTGGGTACGGGTTAGGTCAAGGGTTAGGGTTAGGTTTAGGGTATGGGTTAGGGTTAGGGTTAGGTTTAGGGTTAGTGTATGTGTTAGGCTTAGGGTACGGGTTAGGGTTAAGGTTAGGGTCAGGGTTAGGGTTAGGGTTAGGGTACGAGTTAGGGTTAGGGTTAGGTTTAGGGTACGGGTTAGGGTTAGGGTTAGGGGTAGGGTACGGGTTAGGTTTAGGGTACACGTTAGGGTTAGGTTTAGGTGCGGGTTAGGGTTAGGTTTAAGGTACGGTTTAGGGTTAGGTTTGGGTCAGGGTTAAGGTTAGTGATAGGGTATGGTACGGGTTAGGGTTAGGGTTGGGGTTAGGGAATTGGTTAGGGTTAGGGTTAGAGTACGGTTAGGGTTAGGGTTAGGGTTAGGGTTAGGATTAGAGTACGGGTTAGGGTTAGGGTTAGGGTAAGTGTTATGGTTAGGGTTAGGTTTAGCTTTAGGTTTGGGTGCGGGTTTGGGTTAGGGTTAGGGTTAGAGTTAGGGTTAGCGCTCGGGAATGGGTTAGTGTTACTGTTAGGTTTTGGGTACAGGTTAGTTTAGGGTTAGGTTACGGGATAGGGTTGGGTACGGGTTAGGTCAAGGGTTAGGTTTAGGTTTATGGTACAGGTTAGTGTTAGGGTTAGGATTAGTTTTAGGTTTAGTGTATGGGTTAGGCTTAGCGTACAGGTTAGGGTTAGCGTCAGGGTTAGGGTTAGGGTTAGCGTTAGGTTACGGGTTAGGGTTAGGATAGGGTACGGTTTAGGGTTAGGGTTAGGGTCAGGGTTAGGGTTAGGGTTAGGGTACGAGTTAGGGTTAGGTTTAGGATACGGGTTAGGTTTAGGGTATTGGTACGGGTTAGTGTTACAGTACGGTTTAGGGTAAGGGTGAGGTTTAGGTTTAGGTTTAGAGTACGGTTAGGGTTAGTGTTAGGGTTAGGTTTAGAGTACAGGTTAGGGTTAGTGTTAGGGTTCGATTTGGGTTAGGGTTAGGGTACGGGTTAGGGTTAGGGTTAGGTTTAGAGCACGGGAAAGGGTTGGGTATGGGTTAGGTGAAGGTTTAGGGTTAGTTTTAGGGTACGGGTTAGGGTTAGGGTTAGGTTTAGGGTTAGGGTTAGGGTATGGGTTAGGTTAGGGTACGGGTTAGGGTTAGGGTTAGGGTCAGGGTTAGGGTTAGGGTTAGGGTATGAGTTAGGGTTAGGGTTATGTTTAGGTTACAGGTTAGGGTTAGGGTTAGGGTTAGGGTTAGAGTACAGGGTAGGGTTACGGTTAGGGTTAGGGTTAGGGTTGATTTACGGGTTAGCTTAGGGTTAGGTTAGGGTTAGGATATGGGTTAGGGTTATGTTTAGGGTACGGGATAGTGTTAGCGTATGGATTAAGTTTAGGGTTAGGGTTAGGTTTAGGTTACGGGTTAGGTTACGGGTTAGGGTTAGGTTTAGGGTGCGGGTTAGGGTTAGGGTTAGGTTTAGTGTAAGCGTTAGCGTTAGGTTAAGGGTCAGGGTTAGTGTTAGGGTTAGGGTTAGTGTACAGGTTATGGTTAGGGTTAAGGTTAGGGTACGGGTTAGTTTTAGGGTTATGGTACGGGTTAGGGTTAGGGTTAAGGTTAGGTTTAGGTTGAGGGTATGCGTTAGGGTTAGGTTACGGTTAAGGGTTATAGTTTGGGTTAGGTTTAGGGTTAAGTTTAGGGTGCAAGTTAGGGTTATTGTTAGGTTTAGGGTTAGGTTTAGAGTACGGGTTTGGGTTAGTGTTAGGTTACGGGTTAGTTTTACCGTTTGGGTATGGGTTAGGGTAAGGGTTAGGGATAGGGTTAGGATTAGGGTTAGGCATTAGGGTTAGAGTTAGGGTTAGGCTATGGGTAGACTTAGGGTACGGGTTAGGGTTAGGGTTAGCATTCGGGTAAGGGTTAGTGTACGCGTTAGGGTTAGGGTTAAGTTTAGGGTTAGTGTTAGGGTTACGGTACGGGTTACGGTTAAGGTTAGGGTACGGGATAGGGTTAGTGTACGTGTTAGGTCTAGGGTTAGGGTTAGGTTTAGTGTGTGGGTTAGGGTTAGGGTTAGGGTTAGGGTACGTGTTAGGGTAAGGGTTTGGGTACAGTTTAGGGTTAGGGTACGGGTTAGGGTTAGGGTTAGGATTAGGGTACTGGTTAGGGTTAGGGTATGTGTTAGGTTTAGTTTTAGGGTGAGTGTTAGGGTACGGGTTAGGGTTAGGGTACGGGTTAAGTCTAGGGTGAGGGTTAGGTTCAGGATGCGGGTTAGGGTTAGGGTTAGGGTACGGGATTCGGGTTAGGGTTAGGTTTAGGGTTACGGTTAAGTTTAGGTTTAGTGTTACGGTTAGAGTATGGGTAAAGTTAACGGTGCGAGTTAGGGTTAGGGTTAGGTTTAGGTTATGGGTAGGGTTAGGGTTAGGGTTAGAGTACGGGGTAGCGTTAGTGTTAGTGTTAGGGTTAGGGTTAATGTACGGGTTAGCTTAGGGTTACGTTAGGGTTAGGATATGGGTTAGGGTTATGTTTAGGGTACGGGATAGGGTTAACGTACGGGTTAAGTTTAGGGTTAGGGTTAGGTTTACATTACAGGTTAGGGTTAGGGTATGGGTTAGGGTTAGGTTTAGGGTGCGGGTTAGGGTTAGGGTTAGTGTTAGTGTAAGGGTTAGGGTTATGTTTAGGGTCAGGGTTAAGGTTAGGATTAGTGTTGGTGTACAGGTTATGGTTAGAGTTGGGGTTAGGGTACGGGTTAGTTTTAGGGTTATGGTACGGGTTAGGGTTATGGTTAAGGTTACGTTTAGGTTGAGGGTATGGGTTAGGGTTAAGTTACGGTTAAGTGTTATAGTTTGGGTTAGGGTTAGGGTTAAGTTTTGGGTGCGGGTTAGGTTTAGGGTTAGTTTTAGTGTTAGGTTTAGAGTACAGGTTTGGGTTAGTGTTGGGGTACGGGTTAGGTTTACCGTTTGGGTATGGGTTAGGGTAAGGTTTAGGGATAGTGTTAGGGTTAGGCGTTAGGGTTAGAGTTAGGGTTAGGCTACGGGTAGGGTTAGGGTACGGGTTAGGGTTAGGGTTAGCGTTCGGGTGAGGGTTAGTGTACGCGTTAGTGTTAGGTTTAGGGTTAGGGTTAGGGTTAGTGTTAGGGTTATGGTACGGGTTAGGGTTAAGTTTTGGGTTCGGGATAGTTTAGTGTACATGTTAGGTCTAGGGTTAGGGATAGGTTTAGTGTGCGGGTTAGGGATAGGTTTAGTGTGCGGGTTAGGGTTAGGGTACGTGTTAGGGTAAGGGTTTGGGTACAGTTTAGGGTTAGGGTACGGGTTAGGGTTAGGGTTAGGATAGGGTACTGGTTAGGGTTAGGGTACGTGTTAGGGTTAGGGTTAGGGTTAGTGTTAGGGTACGGGTTAGGGTTAGGGTACGTGTTAGGTCTAGGGTTAGGGTTAGGTTTAGGATGCGGGTTAGGGTTAGGGTTAGGGTACAGGATTCGGGTTAGGGTTAGGTTTAGGGTTACAGTTAAGTTTAGGTTTAGGGTTACGGTTAGAGTACGGGTAAAGTTAACAGTACGAGTTAGGGTTAGGGTTAGTGTTAGGTTTAGGGTTAGGGTTATAGTGGAGGGTTAGGGTTAGTGTTAGGGTTAGGATTAGGGTTAGGGGACAGGTTAGGGTTAAGGTACGGGTTAGGGTACATGTTAGGTTTAGTGTTAGGTTACGGGTTAGGGTTAGGGTTAGGGTTAGTGTTAGGGTACGGGTTAGGTTTAGGCTAAGGGTTAAGTCTAGGCTTAGGGTTAGGTTTAGGATGCGGGTTAGGGTTACGGTTAGGGTACAGGATTAGGGTCAGGTTTAGGGTCAGGAATCGGGTTAGGTTTAGGGTTAAGGTTAGGATTGGGTATGGTTTAGGGTTACGGTACGAGTTAGGCTTAACGTAAGGGTTAGGTTTAGGGTTAGGATTATAGTAGGGGGTTAGGGTTAGTGTTAGGTTTACGTTTAGGTTTAGAGTACTGGTTAGGGTTAGTGTTAGGGTTATGGGTAGTGTTAGGGTTAGTGTTAAGGTTAGAGTACGGGATAGGGTTAGGATTAGGTTTAGGGTTAGGTTTAGAGTACGGGATAGGGTTACTGTTAGTGTTTGGGTTAGGGTTAGGATTAGTGTATGTTTAGGGTTAAGGTTAGGTTTAGGGTTATGGTACGGGTTAGGGTTAGGTTTAGGTTACGGATTAGTGTTAGGGTACGGGTTAGGGTTAGGTTTAGGGTGTGCGTGATGGTTAGGGTTGGGCTACGGGTTAGGGTTAGGTTTAGGGTCCGGATTAGGGTTAGGGATAGGGTTACGGTACGAGTTAGAGTTGGTTGGCGTTAGGGTACAGGTTAGTTTTAGGGTTTGTGTACGGGTTAGGGTTAGGGTCAGGGTAAAGTACGGGTTATAGTTAGTGTTAGGGTTAGGGTTATGGTTAGGGTTAGGGTACGGGTTAGTGTTAGGGTTAGGGTTAGAGTACAGGGTAGGGTTAGTGTTAGGGTTAGGGTTAGGGTTAATGAACGGGTTAGGCTTAGGGTTAGGTTTAGGGTTAGGATAAGGGTTAGGGTTAGTTTTAGGGTATGGGATAGGGTTAACGTACGGATTAAGTTTAGGGTTAGGTTTAGGTTTAGGTTACGGGTTAGGGTTAGGGTACAGGTTAGGGTTTGGTTTAGGGTGCGGGTTAGGGTTAGGGTTAGGATTAGTGTACGGGTTAGGGTTAGGTTTAGGGTCAGGGTTAGGGTTAGGGTTAATGTTAGTGTACGCGTTAAGGTTAGGATTGGGGTTAGGGTACGGGTTTGTTTTAGGGTTAGGGTACGGGTTAGTGTTACGGTTAAGGTTAGGGTTGGTTTAGGGTATGGGTTTGGTTTAGGTTACGGTTAAGGGTTATGGTTTGGGTTAGGGTTAGGGTTAAGTTTAGGGTGCGGGTTAAGGTTAGGGTTAGGGTAAGGGTTAGGGTTAGAGTACGGTTTTGGGTTAGTGCTAGGGTACGTGTTAGATTTACCGTTTGGGTACGGGTTAGGGTAAGGGTTAGAGTAAGGGTTCGGGTTAGGGTTAAAGTTAGGGTTAGGCTACAGGAAGGGTTAGGGTATGGGTTAGGGTTAGGGTTAGGATTATAGTACGGGTTTGGGGTAGTGTTAGGTTATGGGTTAAGTTTACCAATTGGGTACGGGTTAGGGTAAGGGTTAGGGTTAGGGTTAGGGGTTAGGGTTAGAGTTAGGGTTAGGCTACGGGTAGAGTTAGGTTACGGTTCAGGGTCAGGGTTAGGGTCGGGTTAGGGTTAGTGTAAGGGTTAGGTTTAGGGTTAGGGTTAGGGTTAGTGTTAGGGTTACGGTATGGGTTAGAGTTAAGGTTAGGTTACGGGATAGGGTTAGTGTACGTGTTAGGTCTAGGGTTAGGGTTAGAGTTAGTGTGCGGGTTAGAGTTTGTGTTAGGGTTAAGTTACATGTTAGAGTTAGGGTTTGGGTACGGGTACGGGTTATGTTAAGTGTTAGGGTACGGGTTAGGTTTAGGGTTAGGGTTAGGGTACGGTTTATGGTTAGGGTAGAGTTATGGTTAGGGTTAGGTCAGGATTAGGGTTAGGTTTAGGGTTATGTTTAGGGTTAGGGTACAGGTTAGGTTTACTGTACGGGTGAGGGTTAGGGTTAGGGTTATAGTACGCGTTAGGGTTAGAATTAGGGTTAGGTTTAGGGTTAGAGTACGTGGTAGGGTTAGTGTTAGGGTTAGGGTTAGGGTACGGGTTAGGGTTATAGTACGCGTTAGGGTTAGAATTAGGGTTAGGTTTAGGGTTAGAGTACGGGTTAGGGTTAGTGTTAGGGTTAGGGTTAGTGTTAGGGTACGGGTTAGGGTTAGAGTAAGGGTTAGGGTTAGGTTTAGGGTTAGAGTATGGTTTAGAGTTACTGTTAGGTTTAGGGTTAGGGTTAGGGTTAGGGTTAGTGTACGAATAGGGTTAGGGTTAGGGTTAGGGTTAGGGTATGGGTTAGGGTTAGGTTTAGGGTACGGGATAGGGTTAGCGTAAGGGTTAAGTTAGGGTTAGGTTTCGGTTTAGGTTACGGGTTTGTGTTAGGGTACGAGTTAGGGTTAGGTTTAGGTGCGGTTTAGGGATAGGTTTAGGGTTATGGGTTAGGCTTAGTGTTAGGGTAGGCTACCGGTAGGGTTAGGGTACGGTTTAGGGTTAGGGTTAGGGTTCGGGTTAGGGTTAGTGTACGGGTTAGGGTTAGGGTTAGGGTTAGGATTAGGATTATGGTTAGTGTTAGGGTACCAGTACGGGTTAGGGTTAAGCTTCCGGTACGGGATAGGGTTAGTGTTCGTGTTAGGTCTAGGGTTAGGGTTAGGTTTAGTGTGCGGGTTCGGGTTAGGTTTAGGTTTAGGGTTAGGGTTAGAATACGTGTTAGGGGTATGGTTTGGGTACGGGTTAGGGTTCTGTTTAGGGTTAGGGTACAGGTTAGGTTTAGTGTTAGGGTAAGGGTTAGTGTAGGGTACGGGTTAGGGTTAGAGTACGGGTTAGGGTTAGGTTTAGGGTTAGTGTTAGGGTTAGAGTATGGGTTAGGTTTAGTGTTAGTGTTAGGGTTAGGTTTAGTGTGCGGATAGGGTTAGAGTTAGGGTTAGTGTTAGAGTATGGGGTAGGGTTAGTGTTAGGGTTAGGATTAGGGTTAGGGTTAGGGTACGGGTTAGGGTTAGGGTTAGGGTTAGGATTAGAGTATAGGGTAGGGTTAGTGTTAGGGTTAGGAGTAGGTTTAATTTACGGGTTAGGCTTAGGGTTAGGTTTAGGGTTAGGATACGGGTTAGGGTTAGGTTTAGGGTACGGGATAGGGTTAGCATACGGGTTAAGTTTAGGGGTAGGGTTAGGTTTAGGTTACGGGTTAGGGTTTGGGTACGGGTTAGGGTTAGGTTTAGGGTGCAGGTTAGGGTAAGGTTTAGGATTAGTGAAAGGGTTAGGGTCAGGTTTAGGGTCAGGGTTAGGGTTAGGGTTAGTGTTAGGGTACAGGTTAGGGTTGGAGTACGGGTTAGGGTTAGGTTTAGGGTTAGGGTTAGTGTTAGATTACGGGTTAGGGTTAGTGTTATTGTTAGGGTTAGGGTTAGGGTTAGTGTACGGATAGGGTTAGGGTTAGGGTTAGCGTACGGGTTAGGGTTAGGTTTAGCATATGGGATAGGGTTAGCATACCGGTTAAGTTTAGGTTTAGGGTTAGATTTAGGTTACGGGTTAGGGTTAGGTTTACGTGCGGGTTAGGGTTAGGGTTAGGGTACGGGTTAGGGTTAGGTTTAGGGTCAGGGTTAGAGTTAGTGATAGGGTTATGGTACGGGTTAGGATTAGGGTTGGGGTTAGGGTACAGGAAGTTTTAGGATTAGGGTACGGGTTAGAATTACGGTTAATTTTAGGGTTAGGGTTAGGGTATGGGTTAGATTTAGGGTACGGGTAAGGGTTATGGTTAGGGTTAGGGTTTGCTTTAGGTTTAGGGTGCGGGTTAGGGATAGGGTTAAGTTTAGTTTTAGGGTTAGTGCTCGGGAATGGCTTAGGGTTACTGTTAGGGTTTGGGTATGGGTTAGGGTGAGGGTTAGGTTATGCGATATGGTTGGGTACGGGTTAGGTCAAGGGTTAGGGCTAGGTTTAAGGTACGGGTTAGGGTTAGGGTTTGGATTAGGGTTAGGTTTAGGGTATGGGTTAGGCTTAGGGTATGAGTTAGGGTTAGGGTTAACGTCAGTGTTAGGGTTAGGGTTATCGTTAGGGTACGGTTTAGGGTTAGGTTTAGGGTACGGGTTAGGGATAGGGTATTGGTACGGGTTAGGGTTGCAGTACGGTTTAGGGTTAGGGTGAGGTTTAGGGTAAGGGTTAGAGTACGGTTAGGGTTAGTGTTAGCGTCAGAGTACCGGTTAAGGTTAGTGTTAGTGTTAGTTTTAGGGTTAGGGTTAAGGTACGGGTTCGAGTTAGGGATAGGGTTAGGGTTAGAATACGGGGTAGGGTTAGTGTTAGGGTTAGGGTTAATGTACGCATTAGGCTTAGGGTTAGGTTTAGGGTTAGGATACAGGTTAGGGTTAGGTTTAGGGTACGGGATAGTGTTAGCGTATGGGTAAAGTTTGGGTTAGGGTTAAGTTTAGGTTACGGATTAGGGTTAGGGTACGGGTTAGGGTTAGGTTTAGGGCGTGGGTTAGGGTTAGGGTTAGGGTAAGTGATAAGGTTAGGTTTAGGGTCAGGGTTAGGGTTAGGGTTAGTGTTATGGTACGAGTTATGTTTAGGGTTGGGTTCAGGGTACGGGTTAGTTTTAGGGTTAGGATACGGGTTAGCGTTATGGTTAAGGTTAGGATTAGGGTTAAGGTATGGGTTAGGGTTAGAGTATGGGTTTGGGTTAGTTTTAGGGTATGGGTTAGGTTTACTGTTTGGGTACGGTTTAGGGTAAGGGTTAGGGTTAGGTTTAGGGTTAAGGGTTAGGGTTAGAGTTACGGTTAGGCAACAGGTAGGTTTAGGGTACAGGTGAGGGTTAGGGTTAGGTTTCAGGTTAGGGTTAGTGTCCGGCTTAGGGTTAGGGTTAGGGTTAGGTTTAGGGATAGTGTTACGGTTACGGTACGGGTTAGGGTTAAGGTTAGGGTACGGGATAGGGTTAGTGTACGTGGTAGATCTAGGGTTAGGGTTAGTTTTGTGTGCGGGTTAGGGTTAGGGTTAGGGATAGGGTACGTGTTAGGGTTAGGGTTTGGGTACATGTTAGGGTTACATTTAGGGTTCGGGTACCGGTTAGGTTTAGGGTGAGGGTAAGGGTTAGTGTTAGGGGATGGGTTAGGGGTAGATTATGGGTTAGGGTTAGTTTTAGGTTTAGGGTTAGAGTTAGAGTATGGGTTAGGGTTAGTGTTAGGGTTAGTGTTAGGGTTAGTTTACGGATAGGGTTAGGGAACGGGTTAGGGTTAGGGTTAGGTTTAGTGTACAGGATAGGTTTAGTGTACGGGTTAAGTTTAGGGTTAGGGTTAGGTTTAGGGTATGGGTTAGGGTTAGGGTATGGGTTAGGGTTAGGTTTAGGTGCGGTTTAGGGTTAGGGTACGAGTTAGGGTTAGGTTTGGGTCAGGGTTAGGGTTAGGGATAGGGTTATGGTACGGGCTAAGGTTAGGGTTGGGGTTAGGTTACGGGTTAGTTTTAGGGTTAGGGTACAGGTTAGGGTTATGGTTAAGGTTAGGGTTAGTGTTAGGGCATGGGTTAGGGTTAGGGTACGGGTAAGGGTTATGGTTATGGTTAGGGTTAGGTTTAGGTTAAGTGTGCAGGTTAGACGTAGGGTTAGGGTTAGGGCTAGCGCTAGGTATGTGTTAGGGTTATGGTTAGGGTTTGGGTATTGGTTAGGGTTAGGGTTAGGGTACGGGTTAGGGTTAGGGTTAGGGTAAGAGTTAGTGTTAGGGTTAGGTTTAGGTTATGGGTTAGGGTTAGTGTTAGGGTTAGGTTTAGGGTTAGGGTTAGAGTACGGGGTAGGGTTAGTGTTAGTGTTAGGGTTAGGGTTAATGTACGGGTTAGGCTTAGGGTTAGGTAGGGTTAGGATAAGGATTAGGGTTAGGTTTAGGGTACGGGATAGGGTTAGCGTACAGGTTAAGTTTAGGGTTAGTGTTAGGTTTAGGTTACGGGTTAGGGTTAGGGTATGGGTTAGGGTTAGGTTTAGGGTGCGGGTTAGAATTAGGGTTAGGGTTAGTGTAAGGGTTAGGGTTAGGTTTAGGGTCAGGGTTACGGTTAGGGTTAGTTTAAGGGTATGGGTTATGGTTAGGGTCGGGGTGAGGGTACGGGTTAGTTTTATGGTTAGGGTACGGGTAGGGTTATGTTTAAGGTTAGGGTTAGGTTTAGGGTATGGGTTAGGGTTAGGTTACGGTTAAGGGCTATGGTTTGGGTTAGGTTTAGGGTTAAGTTTAGGGTGCGGGTTAGGTTTAGGGTTAGGTTTAGGGGTAGGTTTAGAGTACGGGTTTGGTTTCATGTTAGGTTACGGGTTAGGTTTACCATTTGGGTACGGGTTAGTGTAAGGTTTAGGATTAGTGTTAGGGTTAGGAGTTAGGTTTAGAGTTAGGGTTAGGCTACGGGTAGGGTTAGGGTCCGGTTTAGGGTTAGGTTTCAGGTGAGGGTTAATGTACGGGTTAGGGTTAGGGTTAGGGTTAGGGTTAGGGTTAGGGTTAGGGTTAGGTTTAGTGTGAGGGTTACGGTATGGGTTAGGGTTAAGGTTAGGGTACGGGATAGGGTTAGTGTACATGTTAGGTCTAGGGTTAGGGTTAGGGTTAGTGTGCGGATTAGGGTTAGGGTTAGGGTTAGGTTTCGGTACGTGTTAGGGTTTGGGTTTTGGTTATGTGTTAGGGTTAGGGCACGGGTTATGGTTAGGGTTAGGATTAGGGTAAGGGTTAGGGTTTGGGTACGGGTTAGGGTTAGGGTACGGTTTAGGTCTAGGTTTAGGGTTAGGCTTAGGATGCGGGTTAATGTTAGGGTTAGGGTACGGGATTAGGGTTAGGGTTAGGATCAGGGTTACGGAAAGGTTTAGGGTTAGGGTTACGGTTAGGGTACGGGTAAAGTTTCGGTACGAGTTAGGGTTAGGTTTAGGGTTAGGTTAAGGTTTGGGTTATAGTAGTGGGTTAGGGTTAGTGTTAGGTTTAGGTTTAGGGTTAGGGGACGGGTTAGGGTTAGGGTACGGGAGAGGATAATGGTTAGGGTTAGCGTTAGGGTCAGGGTTAGGTTTAGGGTTAGGGTATGAGTTAAGGTTAGGGTTAGGTTTAGGGTACGGGTTAGGGTTAGTGTTAAGTGTTATGGTGAGGGTTAGGGTTAGGGTACGAGTTAGGGTTGGGCATAGGTTATGCGTTAGGTTTAGGGTTAGGGTTAGGGTTATGCTACGTGTTAGGGTACAGGTTAGGGTAAGGGTTAGTGTACGGGTTTGGTTACGAGTTAGCGTTAGGTTTAAGGTATGGGTAACGGTACGGGTTAGCGTTAGTGTACGGGTTATGGTACAGGTTTTGTTAGTGTAGGGTACGGGTTAGGTTTAACGTTTGGGTACGGGTTAGGGTAAGGGTTAGGGTTATGGTAGGGTTAGGGGTTAGGGTTAGTGTTAGTGTTTTGCTACGGGTTAGGGTTAGGGTACGGGTTAGGGTTAGGGTACGCCATAGGATTAGGATTAGGGTGAGTGTTAGTGTTAGGGTTATGGTACGGGTTAGCGTTAGGGTTAGTGTACGGGATAGGGTTAGGGTACGGGTTAGATCTAGGGTTAGGGTTAGGTTTAGGGTGTGGGTTAGGGTTACGCATCAGGTTAGGGTTAGGTTTAGTGTTAGGGTTAGGGTACGGGTTACGGTTAGGTTTAGTGTACGGGTTAGGGTTAGGGTTAGGGTTAGTGTTAGGGTTAGGGTACTGGTTAGGGTTAGGGTTAGGGTCACGGTTAGTTTTAGGGATAGGGTACGAGTTAGGGTTAGGTTTAGGTTTAGTGTACGGGTTAGGGTTAGGGTACGGGTTAGTTTTACCGTTTGGGTACGGGTTAGGGTAAGGGTTAGGGTTAGTGTTAGGGTTAGGGGTTAGGGTTAGTGTTAGGGTTAGGATACGTTTTAGGGTTAGGGTTTGGGTTCGGTTTAGGGTTACGTTTAGGGTTAGGGTATGGGTAAGGTTTAGGTTTAGGGTAAGGGTTTTGTTAGGGTACGGGTTAGGGTTAGAGGACGGGTTAGGGTTAGGTTTAGGATAAGGGTTAGTGTTAGAGTACGGGTTAGGTTTAGTGTTAGGGTTAGGGTTAGGGTTAGTGTACGGATAGGGTTAGGGTTAGAGTTAGGGTTAGGGTACGGGTTAGGGTTAGGTTTAGGGTCAGGGTTAGATTTAGGGTTAGTGTTAGGATACAGATTAGGGTTAGGGTTGGGTTTAGGGTACGGGTTAGTCTTGGGGTTAGGGTATGGGTTAGGGTTATGGTTAAGTTTAGGGTTAGGGTTAGGGTATGGGTTAGGGCTAGGTTACGGTTAAGCGTTATGGTTTGGGTTAGGGTTAGGGTTAAGTTTAGGGTGTGGGTTATGGTTATGGTTATGGTTAGGGTTAGAGTACGGGTTTGGGTTAGTGTTAGGGTATGGGTCAGGTTTACCGTTTGGGTACGGGTTAGGGTAAGGGTTAGGGTTAGGGTTAGGGTTAGGGTATGTGTTATGGTTAGGGTTTGGGTACGGGTTAGGATTAGGGATAGGGTTATGGTACGGGTTAGGGTTAGGGTTGGGGTTACGGTACGTGTTATTTTTAGGGTTATGGTACGGGTGAGGGTTACGGTTAATGTTAGGGTTAGGGTTAGGTTATGGGTTAGGTTTAGGGTACGGGTAAGGGTTATGGTTAGGGTTACGGTTAGGTTTAGGTTTAGGGTGCGGGTTAGGGTTAGGGTTAGGGTTAGGGTTAGCGCTAGGGTATGGTTAGGGTTACTGTTAGGGTTTGGGTATGGGTTAGAGTTAGGTTTAGTGTTAGTGTTCGGGTTACCTTATGGGTTAGCATTAGGGTTAGTATACGGGATAGGGTTAGGGTACGGGTTAGTCCTAGGGTTAGGGTTAGGTTTAGGGTGTGGGTTAGGATTAGGCATCGGGTTAGGGTTAGCGTTAGTGTTAGGGTTAGGGTACGGGTTAGGGTTAGGGTTAGTATACGGGTTAGGGTTAGTGTTAGGGTTAGTGTTAGGGTTAGGGCACTGGTTAGGGTTAGGGTCACGGTTAGGTTTAGGGATAGGGTACGAGTTCGGGTTAGGATTAGGTTTAGTGTATGGGTTAGGGTTATGGTACAGGTTAGGTTTAGGGTTAGGGTCATGGTTAGGGTTAGGGGTAGGGTACGAGTTAGGTTTAGGGTTATGTTTAGGGTACGGTTTAGGGTTAGGTTTAGGAGTTAGGGTTAGGTTTGGGTACGGGTTAGGGTTAGGGTTAGGGTTAGGGTTTGCGTTAGATTACGGTTTTGGGTTAGGTTTAGGGTACGGGTTAGGTTTACCGTTGTGGTACGGGTTAGGGTAAGGGTTAGGGTTAGGGGTTAGAGTTAGTGTTAGGGTTAGGGTACGTTTTAGGGTAAGGGTTTGGGTATGGTTTAGGGTTACGTTTAGGGTTAGGGTACGGGTAAGTTTTAGGGTTAGGGTAAGGGTTTTGTTAGGGTACGGGTTAGGGTTAGAGTACGGGTTAGGGTTAGGTTTAGGGTTAGGGTTAGTTTTAGAGTACGGGTTAGTTTTAGTGTTAGGGTTACGGTTAGGGTTTGTGTACGGATAGGGTTAGGATTAGAGTTAGGGTTAGGGTACGGGTTAGGGTTAGGTTTAGGGTATGGGATAGGGTTAGTGTACGGGTTAAGTTTAGGGATAGGGTTAGGTTTAGGTTACGGGTTAGGTTTGGGTACGGGTTAGATTTACCGTTTGGGTACGGGTTAGGGTAAGGGTCAGGGTCAGGGTTAGGGGTTAGTGTTAGTGTTAGGCTACGGGTAGGGTTAGGGTACGGGTTAGGGTTAGGTTAAGGGTTAGTGTTAGGGTTACGTTACGGGTTAGGTTTAAGGTTAGGGTACGGGATAGGGTTAGTGTAGGTGTTAGGTCTAGGGTTAGGGTTAGGTTTAGTGTGCACGTTAGGGTTAGGGTTAGGGTACGTGTTAGGGTTAGTGTTTGGGTACGGGTTAGGGTTACATTTAGGGTTAGGGTACGGGTTAGGTTAGGGTTAGGTTTAGGGTACAGTTTAGGGTTAGGGTACGGGTTAGGGTTATGTTTAGGGTCAAAGTTAGGGTTAGGTTAGAGTTAGGGTTAGGGTTAGGGTACGCGTTAGGGTTACTGTACGGCTTAGCATTAGTGTTAGGGTTAGTGTTAGGTTTACAGTATGGGTTAGGGTTAGAGTTAGGTTTAGGTTTAGGGTTAGAGTATGGGGTAGGGTTAGTGTTAGGGTTAGGGTTAATGTTAGTGTATGGGTTAGGGTTATAGTATGGGTTAGATTTAGAGTTAGGGTTAGGTTTAGGGTTAGAGTACGTGTTAGGGTTAGTGTTAGGGTTAGGGTTAGTTTAGGATATGGGTTCGAGGTAGGGTACGGGTTAGGGTTAGAGAACGTGTTAGGGTTAGGTTTAGGGTTAGGGTTAGGGTTAGTGTTCGGATAGTGTTAGGGTTAGGGTTAGGGTTATGGTACGCGTTAGGGTTAGGTTTAGGGTACGGAATAGGGTTAGCGTGTGGGTTAAGTTAAGGGTTAGGTTCAGAATTAGGTTTCGGGTTAGGGTTCGGGTACGGGTTAGGGTTAGGTTTAGGTGCGGGTTAGGGTTAGGGTTAGGGTTAGGTGCGGGTTAGAGTTAGGGTTAGGGGTTAGGTTTAGAGTTAGAGTTAGGCTACGGGTGGGTTAGGGTATGGGTTACGGTCAGGGTTAAGTTTCGGGTTAGGGTTAGTGTACGAGTTAGGGTTAGGGTTAGGGTTAGGGTTAGGGTTAGTGTTAGGGTACTGGTACGGGTTAGGTTTAGGGTTAGGGTTAGGGTACGTTTTAGGGTTAGGGTTTGGGTACGGGTTAGGGTTACATTTAGGGTTAGGGTACGGGTTAGGTTTAGGGTTATGGTTAGGGTACGGTTTAGGGTTAGGGTACGGGTTAGGGTTAGGTTTAGGTTCAAGATTAGGGTTAGGTTTAGGGTTAGGGTTAGGGTACGCGTTAGGGTTACTGTACGGGTTAGGGTTAGGGTTAGGGTTAGAGTACAGGTTTGGGTTAGTGTTAGGGTACGGGTTAGGTTTACCGTTTGGGTGCGGGTTAGGGTAAGGATTAGGGTTAGGGCTAGTGTTAGGGCTTAGCGTTAGAGTTAGGGTTAGGCTTTGGGTAGGGTTAGGGTACCGGTTAGGGTTAGGGTTCGGGTTCGGTTTAGGGTTAGTGTACGGGTTAGGGTTAGGGTTAGGGTTAGGGTTAGGGTTAGGGTTAGTGTTAGGGTTATGGTACCGGTTAGGGTTAAGGTTAGGGTACGGGATCGGGTTAGTGTACGTCTTAGGTAGGGTTAGGGTTAGGTTTAGTGTGCGGGTTAGGCTTAGGGTTAGGGTTAGGGTTAGGGTACGTGTTAAGGTTAGGGTTTGGGTACAGGTTAGCGTTACGTTTATTGTTAGGGTACGGTTTAGGTTTAGGGTTAGGGTTAGGGTATGGTTTAGGGTTAGGTTACGGGTTAGGGTTAGGTTTAGGGTACGGGTTATGGTTACTGTACGGGTTAGGGTTAGGGTTAGGGTTAGGGTCTGGGTTAGGGTTAGGGTTAGGGTTAGCGTAGGATACGGGTTAGGTTTAGGTTTAGGGTACGGGATAGGGTTAGCGTATGGGTTAAGTTTGGGTTAGGTTTAGGTTTAGGTTACTGTTTAGGGTTAGGGTACGGGTTAGGGTTAGGTTTAGGGCGCGGGTTAGGGTTAGGGTTAGTGTAAGTGGTAAGTTTAGGTTTAGGGTCAGGGTTAGAGTTAGGGTTAGTGTTAGGATACGGGTTAGGGTTAGGGTTGGGTTCAGGGTACGGGTTAGTTTTAGGGTTAGGATACGGGTTAGCGTTATGGTTAAGGTTAGGTTTAGGGTTAAGGTATGGGTTAGGGTTAGGTTACGGTTAACGGTTATGGTTTGGGTTAGGGTTAGGGTTAAGTTTAGGGTGCTGGTGAGTGTTAGGTATGGGTTAGGGTTAGAGTACGGGTTTGGGTTAGTGTTATGGTACGGGTTAGGTTTACTGTTTGGGTACGGGTTAGGTAAGGGTTAGGGTTAGGTTTAGGCGTTAGGGTAAGAGTTAGTGTTAGGCTAAGGGATAGGGTTAGAGTACGAGTTAGGATTAGGTTTAAGTTTAGGTTTAGGTTTAGGGTTATAGTACGCATTTGGGTTAGAGATAGGGTTAGGTTTAGGGTTAGAGTATGGGTTAGGGATAGTGGTAGGGTTAGGGTTAGTGTTAGGGTACAGGTTAGTGTTAGCGTATGGGTTAGGGTTACGTTTAGGGTTAGGGTTAGTGTTAGAGTACGGGCTAGGGTTAGTGTTAGGGTTAGGGTTAGGGATAGGGTTAGAGTGCGGATAGGGTTAGGGTTAGGGTTAGGGTACGGGTTAGAGTTAGGTTTAGGGTACGGGATAGGGTTAGCGTAGGGGTTAAGTTTAGGTTTAGGGTTAGGTTTAGGTTACAGGTTAGGGTTTGGGTACGGGTTAGGTTTGGGTTTAGGTGAGGGTTAGGGTTAGGTTTAGAGATAGGGTACGGGTTAGGTTTAGGTTTAGGGTCAGGGTTAGCATTAGGGATAGGGTTAGGGTACGGGTTAGGGTTAGGGTTGTGGTTAGGTTATGGGTTAGTTTTAGGGTTAGGGTATGGGTTAGGGTACGGTTAAGTTTAGGGTTAGGGTTATGGTATGGGTTAGGGTTACAGTACGTGTTAGGGTTAGGGTGAGGGTTAGGGTTAAGGTTAGAATACGGTTAGGGTTAGGGATAGAGTACGGGTTAGGATTAGTGTGAGGGTTAGTGTTAGGGTTAGGGTTAGGGTACGAGTTAGGGTTAGGATTAGTGTTAGTGTTAGAGTACGGGGTAGGGTTAGTGTTAGGGTTAGGGTTAGAGTTAGAGTACGGGTTAGGGTTAGGGTTAGGGTTAGGGTTAGAGTACGGGTTAGGGTTAGTGTTAGGTTTAGGTTTAGCGTTAGGGTACGTGTTAGGGTTAGGGTTTGGTTACGGGTTAGGGTTACTTTTAGGGTTAGGGTACGGGTTAGGGATAGTGTTAGGGTTAGGGTTAGTGTTAGGGTACGGGTTAGGGATAGATTACGGGTTAGGGTTACATTTGGGGTTATGGTTAGGGTTAGAGTACATGTTAGGGTTAGTGTTAGGGTTAGGGTTAGGGTTAGAGTATGGTTAGGGTTAGTGTTAGGTTTAGGGTTAGGGTTAGTGTACGGATAGGGTTAAGGTTAGGGTTAGGTTTAGGGTACAGGTTAGGGTTAGGATTAGGGTACGGGATAGGGTTAGTGTACGGGATAAGTTTAGGGTTAGGTTTAGGTTTAGGTTACGGGTTAGGGTTAGGGTACGGGTTAGGGTACCGTTTAGGTGCGGGTTAGGGTTAGAGTATGGGTTAGGGTTAGGGTATGGGTAAGGGTTATGGTTAGGGTTAGGGTTAGGTTTAGGTTTAGGGTTCGGGTTAGGCTTAGGGTTAGGGTTACGTTTAGCGCTAGGGTATGGGTTAGGGTTACTCTTAGGGTTTGGGTCCGGGTTAGGGTTAGGGTTAGGGTACGGGATAAGGTTGGGTACGGGTTAGGTCAAGGGTTCGGATTAGGTATAGGGTACGGGATAGGGTTAGGTTTAGGTTTAGGGTTAGGATTAGGGTATGGGTTAGGTTTAAGGTACAGGTTAGGGTTAGCGTATGGGTTAAGTTTAGGGTTAGGTTTAGGTTTAGATTACGGGTTAGGGTTAGGGTATGGGTTAGGGTTAGGTTTAGGTGAGGGTTAGGGTTAGGGTTAGTGTTAGAGTGTGGATAGGGTTAGGGTTAGGGTTAGGGTACGGGTTAGGGTTAGGTTTAGGGTACGGGATAGGGTTAGCGTAGGGGTTAAGTTTAGGGTTAGGTTTAGGTTACAGGTTAGGGTTCGGGTACGGGTTAGGTTTGGGTTTAGGTGAGGGTTAGGGTTAGGTTTAGAGATAGGGTACGGGTTAGGTTTAGGTTTAGGGTCAGGGTTAGCGTTAGGGATAGGGTTAGGGTACGGGTTAGGGTTAGGGTTGTGGTTAGGTTACGGGTTAGTTTTAGGGTTAGGGTATGGGTTATGGTACAGTTAAGTTTAGGGTTAGGGTTATGGTATGGGTTAGGGTTACAGTACGTGTTAGGGTTAGGGTGAGGGTTAGGGTTAGGGTTAGAATACGGTTAGCGTTAGGGATAGAGTACGGGTTAGGGTTAGTGTGAGGGTTAGTGTTAGGGTTAGGGTTAGGATACGAGTTAGGGTTAGGATTAGTGTTAGTGTTAGAGTACGGGGTAGGGTTAGTGTTAGGGTTAGGGTTAGGGTTAGAGTACGGGTTAGGGTTAGGGTTAGGGTTAGAGTACGGGTTAGGGTTAGTGTTAGGTTTTGGTTTAGCGTTAGGGTACGTGTTAGGGTTAGGGTTTGGTTACGGGTTAGGGTTACTTTTCGGGTTAGGGTACGGGTTAGGGATAGTGTTAGGGTTAGGGTTAGTGTTAGGGTACGGGTTAGGGATAGATTACGGGTTAGGGTTACATTTGGGGTTATGGTTAGGTTTAGAGTACATGTTAGGGTTAGTGTTAGGGTTAGGGTTAGAGTATGGCATAGGGTTAGTGTTAGGTTTATGGTTAGGTTTAGTGTACGGATAGGGTTAAGGTTAGGGTTAGGTTTAGGGTACAGGTTAGGGTTAGGTTTAGGGTACGGGATAGGGTTAGTGTACGGGATAAGTTTAGGGTTAGGTTTAGGTTTAGGTTACGGGTTAGGGTTAGGGTACGGGTTAGGGTACGGTTTAGGTGCGGGTTAGGGTTAGGGTATGGGTTAGGGTTAGGGTACGCGTAAGGTTTATGGTTATGGTTAGGGTTAGGTTTAGGTTTAGGGTTCGGGTTAGGCTTAGGGTTAGGGTTACGTTTAGCGCTAGGGTATGGGTTAGGGTTACTCTTAGGGTTTGGGTCCGGGTTAGGGTTAGGGTTAGGGTACGGGATAAGGTTGGGTACGGGTTAGGTCAAGGGTTCGGATTAGGTATAGGGTACGGGATAGGGTTAGGTTTAGGTTTAGGGTTAGGATTAGGGTATGGGTTAGGTTTAAGGTACGGGTTAGGGTTAGCGTATGGGTTAAGTTTAGGGTTAGGTTTAGGTTTAGATTACGGGTTAGGGTTAGGGTACGGGTTAGGGTTAGGGTTAGGTTTAGGTGAGGGTTAGGGTTAGGGTACGGTTTAGGGTTAGGTGTAGGGTCAGGGTTAGCGTTAGGGATAGGGTTAGGGTAAGGTTTAGGGTTAGGGTTGGGGTTAGGTTTAGGGTTAGGTTACGGGTTAGGGTTTGGTTAAGGGTACGAGATAGGGTTAGCGTACGGGTTAAGTTTAGGTTTAGGGTTAGGCTTAGGTTACGGGTTAGGGTTAGGTTTAGGTGTGGGTTAGGGTTAGGGTTAGGGTTAGGGTTAGGGTTAGGGTACGGGTTAGGGTTAGGGTTGGCGTTATTGTCCGGGTTAATTTTAGGTTTAGGGTACTAGTCAGGGTTATGGTTAATGTTTGGGTAAGGGTTAGGGTATGGGTTAGTGTTAGGCTACGGGTAATGGTTAGAGTTACGGTTAGGTTTTTTGTTAGCGCTAGGGTATGGTTTAGGGTTACTGTTAAGGTTTGGGTACGGTTAGGGTTAGGCTACGGGTTAGGTCTAGGTTTTGGGTTAGGTTTTGATGCGGTTTAGGGTTAGGTTTAGGGTACGGGATTAGGGTTAGGGTTAAGGTTAGGGTTAGTGTACAGTTAGGGTTAGGTTTAGGGTCAGGGTGAGGGTTAGGGTTAGTGTTAGTGTACACGTTAATGTTAGGGTTGGGGTTAGTGTACGGGTTAGTTTTAGGGTTAGGGTATGAGTTAGGGTTACGGTTAAGGTTAGGGTTAGGGTATGGGTTAGGGTTAGGTTACGGTTAAGGCTTATGGTTTGGGTTAGGGTTAGGGTTAAGTTTAGGGCGCGGGTTATGTTTAGGGTTAGGGTAGGGTTAGGGTTAGAGTACGGGTTTGGGTTAGTGTTAGGGTACGTGTTAGGTTTACCGTTTGGGTAAGTGTTAGGGTAAGGGTTAGGGTTAGGGTTAGGGGTTAGGGTTAGAGTTAGGGTTAGGCTACGGGAAGGGTTAGGGTACGGTTTAGGGTTAGGGTTAGAGTTAGGGTTTGGATTAGAGTACGGGTTTGGGTTAGTTTTAGGGTACAGGTTAGGTTTACCATTTGGGTACAGGTTACGGTAAGGGTTAGGGTTAGGGTTAGGGGTTAGGTTTAGAGTTAGTGTTAGGCTACAGGTAGGGTTAGGGGATAGGTTAGGTTTAGGGTTAGGGTTAGTGTTAGGGTTACGTTATGGTTTAGGGTTAAGGTTAGGGTATGGGATAGGGTTAGTGTAGGTGTTAGTTCTATGGTTAGGGTTAGGTTTAGTGTGCATGTTAGGGTTAGGGTTAGGGTTAGGGTACGTGTTAGGGTTAGGGTTAGGGTTTGGGTATGGGTTAGGGTTACATTTAGGGTTAGGTACGGGTTAGGTTTAGGTTTAGGGTTAGGGTACGGTTTAGGGTTAGGGTACGGGTTAGGGTTAGGTTTAGGGTCAAGGTAAGAGTTAGGTTTAGGGTTAGGGTTAGGGTTAGGGTACGCATTAGTGTTAATGTATGGGTTACCGTTAGGGTTAGAGTTAGGGTTAGGGTTACAGTATGGGTTAGGGTTAGAGTTAGGGTTAGGTTTAGGGTTAGAGTACGGGGTAGGGTTAGTGTTAGGGTTAGGGTTAGTGTTAGGGTATGGGTTAGGGTTATAGTACGGGTTAGATTTAGAGTTAGGGTTAGGTTTAGGGTTAGAGTACGGGTTAGGGTTAGTGTTAGGGTTAGGGTTAGTTTAGGGTATGGGTTCGGGTTAAGGTACGGGTTAGGGTTAGAGAACGTGTTAGGGTTAGGTTTAGGGTTAGGTTTAGGGTTAGTGTTCGGATAGTGTTAGGGTTAGGGTTAGGGTTATGGTACGGGTTACGGTTAGGTTTAGGGTACGGAATAGGGTTAGCGTGTGGGTTAAGTTAAGGGTTAGGTTTAGGATTAGGTTTCGGGTTAGGGTTGTTACGGGTTAGGGTTAGGTTTAGGTGTGGGTTAGGGTTAGGGTTAGGGTTAGGTTTAGGTGCGGGTTAGGGTTAGGGTGAGGGGTTGGGCATAGAGTTAGAGTTAGGCTACGGGTAGGGTTAGGGTACCGGTTATGGTTAGGGTTAGGGTTCGGTTTAGGGTTAGTGTACGAGTTAGGGTTAGGGTTAGGGTTAGGGTTATGGTTAGGGTTAGTGTTAGGGAACCGGTACGGGTTAGGGTTAGGGTTAGGGTTAGGGTACGTGTTAGGGTTAGGGTTTGGGTACGGGTTAGGGTTACATTTAGGATTAGGGTACGGGTTAGGTTTAGGGTTATGGTTAGGGTACGGTTTAGGGTTAGGGTACAGGTTAGGGTTATGTTTAGGTTCAAGATTAGGGTTAGGTTTAGGGTTAGGGTTAGGGTACACATTAGGGTTACTGTACGGGTTAGGGTTAGGGTTAGGGTTAGGGTTAGAGTACGACTTTGGGTCAGTGTTAGGGTACGGGTTAGGTTTACCGTTTGGGTGCAGGTTAGGGTAAGGATTAGGGTTAGGGCTAGGGTTAGGGGTTAGGGTTAGAGTTAGGGTTAGGCTACGGGTAGGGTTAGGGTACAGGTTAGGGTTAGGGTTCGAGTTCGGTTTAGGGTTAGTGTACGGGTTAGGGTTAGGGTTAGGGTTAGGGTTAGTGTTAGGATTTTGGTACCGGTTAGGGTTCAGGTTAGGGTACGGGATCGGGGTAGTGTACGTGTTAGGTCTAGGGTTAGGGTTAGGTTTAGTGTGCGGGTTAGGGTTAGGGTTAGGGTATGTGTTAGGGTTAGGGTTTGGGTACGGGTTAGCGTTATGTTTTGGTTAGGGTACGGTTTAGGTTTAGGGTTAGGGTTAGGGTATGGTTTAGGGTAAGGTTACGGGTTAGAATTAGGTTTAGGGTACGGGTTATGGTTACTGTACGGGTTAGGGTTAGGGTTAGGGTTAGGGTCCGGGTTAGGGTTAGGGTTAGGGTTAGGGTTAGGGTTAGGGTTAGGATACAGTTTAGGTTTAGGTTTAGGGTACGGGATAGGGTTAGCGTATGGGTTAAGTTTGGGTTAGGGTTAGGTTTAGGTTACGGGTTAGGGTTAGGGTACGGGTTAGGGTTAGGTTTAGGGCGCGGGTTAGGGTTAGGGTTAGTGTAAGTGGTAAGGTTAGGTTTAGGGTCAGGGTTAGGGTTAGGGTTAGCGCTAGTGTATGGGTTAGGGTTACTCGTAGGGTTTGGATACGGGTTAGGGTTAGGGTTAGGGTACGTGATAGGTATGGGTACGAGTTAGGAGAAGGGTTAGGGTTAGGTTTAGGGTACGGGTTAGGGTTACGGATAGGGTTAGGTTTAGGGTTAGGGTATGGGTTAGGGTTAGTGTACGGGTTAGAGTTAGGGTCAGTGTTAGGGTTAGGGTACGAGTTAGGGTTAGGTTTAGGGTACGGTTAAGGGTTATGGTTAGCGTTAGGGTTAGGGTTAAGTTTAGGGTACGGTTTAGTGTTAGTGTTAGGGTTAGGGTTAGGGTTAGAGTACGGGTTTGGGTTAGTGTTGTGGTACGGGTTAGGTTTACCTTTTGGGTTCGGGTTAGGTAAGGGTTAAGGTTAGGTTTAGGGGTTAGGGTTAGAGTTAGTGTTAGTCTAAGGCATAGGGTTCGAGTACGGGTTAGGATTAGGTTTAAGGTTAGGGTTAGGTTTAGGGTTATAGTACGCGTTTGGGTTAGAGATAGGGTTAGGTTTAGGGTTAGAGTATGGGTTAGGGATAGTGTTAGGGTTAGGGTTAGTGTTAGGGTACAGGTTAGTGTTAGCGTATGGGTTAGGGTTACATTTCGGGTTAGGGTTAGTGTTAGAGTACAGGCTAGGGTTAGTGTTAGGGTTAGGGTTAGGGTTAGGGTTAGAGTGCGGATAGGGTTAGGGTTAGGGTTAGGGTACGGGTTAGGGTTAGGTTTAGGGTACGGGATAGGGTTAGCGTAGGGGTTAAGTTTAGGTTTAGGGTTAGGTTTAGGTTACAGGTTAGGGTTTGGGTACGGGTTAGGTTTGGGTTTAGGTGAGGGTTAGGGTTAGGTTTAGACATAGGGTACGGGTTAGGTTTAGGTTTAGGGTCAGTGTTAGCGTTAGGGATAGGGTTAGGGTACGGGTTAGGGTTAGGGTTGTGGTTAGGTTACGGGTTAGTTTTAGGGTTAGGGTATGGGTTAGGGTACGGTTAAGTTTAGGGTTAGGGTTATGGTATGGGTTAGGGTTACAGTACGTGTTAGGGTTAGGGTGAGGGTTAGGGTTAGGGTTAGAATACGGTTAGGGTTAGGGACAGAGTACGGGTTAGGGTTAGTGTGAGGGTTAGTGTTAGGGTTAGGGTTAGGGTACGAGTTAGGGTTAGGATTAGGGTTAGTGTTAGAGTACGGGGTAGGGTTAGTGTTAGGGTTAGGGTTAGGGTTAGAGTACGGGTTAGGGTTAGGGTTAGGGTTAGGGTTAGAGTACGGGTTAGGGTTAGTGTTAGGTTTGGGTTTAGCGTTAGGGTACGTGTTAGGGTTAGAGTTTGGTTACGGTTTAGGGTTACTTTTAGGTTTAGGGTGCGGGTTAGGGATAGTGTTAGGGTTAGGGTTAGTGTTAGGGTACGGGTTAGGGATAGATTACAGGTTAGGGTTACATTTGGGGTTATGGTTAGTGTTAGAGTACATGTTAGGGTTAGTGTTAGGGTTAGGGTTAGGGTTAGGGTTAGAGTATGGCATAGGGTTAGTGTTAGGTTTAGGGTTAGGTTTAGTGTACGGATAGGGTTAAGGTTAGGGTTAGGTTTAGGGTACAGGTTAGGGTTAGGTTTAGGGTACGGGATAGGGTTAGTGTACGGGATAAGTTTAGGGTTAGGTTTAGGTTTAGGTTACGGGTTAGGGTTAGGGTACGGGTTAGGGTACGGTTTAGGTTCGGGTTAGGGTTAGGGTATGGGTTAGGGTTAGGGTACGAGTAAGGGTTATGGTTAGGGTTAGGGTTAGGTTTAGGTTTAGGGTTCGGGTTAGGCTTAGGGTTAGGGTTACGTTTAGCGCTAGGGTATGGGTTAGGGTTACTCTTAGGGTTTGGGTCCGGGTTAGGGTTAGGGTTAGGGTACGGGATAAGGTTGGGTACGGGTTAGGTCAAGGGTTCGGATTAGGTATAGGGTACGGGATAGGGTTAGGTTTAGGTTTAGGGTTAGGATTAGGGTATGGGTTAGGTTTAATGTACGGGTTAGGGTTAGCGTATGGGTTAAGTTTAGGGTTAGGTTTAGGTTTAGATTACGGGTTAGGGTTAGGGTACGGGTTAGGGTTAGGTTTAGGTGAGGGTTAGGGTTAGGGTACGGTTTAGGGTTAGGTGTAGGGTCAGGGTTAGTGTTAGGGATAGGGTTAGGGTAAGGGTTAGGGTTAGGGTTGGGGTTAGGTTTAGGGTTAGGTTACGGGTTAGGGTTTGGTTAAGGGTACGAGATAGGGTTAGCGTACGGGTTAAGTTTAGGTTTAGGGTTAGGCTTAGGTTACGGGTTAGGGTTAGGTTTAGGTGTGGGTTAGGGTTAGGGTTAGGGTTAGGGTTAGGGTACGGGTTAGGGTTAGGGTTGGTGTTATTGTCCGGGTTAATTTTAGGTTTAGGGTACTGGTCAGGGTTATGGTTAATGTTTGGGTAAGGGTTAGGGTATGGATTAGTGTTAGGCTACGGGTAATGGTTAGAGTTACGGTTAGGTTTTTTGTTAGCGCTAGGGTATGGTTTAGGGTTACTGTTAAGGTTTGGGTACGGGATAGGGTTAGGCTACGGGTTAGGTCTAGGTTTTGGGTTAGGTTTTGATGCGGTTTAGGGTTATGTTTAGGGTACGGGATTAGGGTTAGGGTTAGGGTTAGGGTTAGTGTACAGTTAGGGTTAGGTTTAGGGTCAGGGTGAGGGTTAGGGTTAGTGTTAGTGTACACGTTAATGTTAGGGTTGGGGTTAGTGTACGGGTTAGTTTTAGGGTTAGGGTACGTGTTAGGGTTACGGTTAAGGTTAGGGTTAGGGTTAGGGTATGGGTTAGGGTTAGGTTACGGTTAAGGCTTATGGTTTGTGTTAGGGTTAGGGTTATGTTTAGGGCGCGGGTTATGGTTAGGGTTAGGGTAGGGTTAGGGTTAGAGTACGGGTTTGGGTTAGTGTTAGGGTACGTGTTAGGTTTACCGTTTGGGTAAGTGTTAGGGTAAGGGTTAGGGTTAGGGTTAGGGGTTAGGGTTAGAGTTAGGGTTAGGCTACAGGAAGTGTTAGGGTACGGTTTAGGGTTAGAGTTCGAGTTAGGGTTTGGATTAGAGTACGGGTTTGGGTTAGTTTTAGGGTACAGGTTAGGTTTACCATTTGGGTACAGGTTACGGTAAGGGTTAGGGTTAGGGTTAGGGGTTAGGTTTAGAGTTAGTGTTAGGCTACAGGTAGGGTTAGGGTACAGGTTAGGTTTAGGGTTAGGGTTAGTGTTAGGGTTACGTTATGGTTTAGGGTTAAGGTTAGGGTATGGGATAGGGTTAGTGTAGGTGTTAGGTCTAGGGTTAGGGTTAGGTTTAGTGTGCATGTTAGGGTTAGGGTTAGGGTTAGGGTATGTGTTAGGGTTAGGGTTTGGGTATGGGTTAGGGTTACATTTAGGGTTAGGTACGGGTTAGGTTAGGGTTAGGGTTAGGGTACGGTTTAGGGTTAGGGTACGGGTTAGGGTTAGGTTTAGGGTCAAGGTTAGAGTTAGGTTTAGGGTTAGGGTTAGGGTTAGGGTACGCGTTAGGGTTAATGTACGGGTTAGCGTTAGGGTTAGGGTTAGGATTAGGGTTACAGTATGGGTTAGGGTTAGAGTTAGGGTTAGTTTTAGGGTTAGAGTACGGGGTAGGGTTAGTGTTAGGGTTAGGGTTAGTGTTAGGGTATGGGTTAGGGTTATAGTATGGGTTAGATTTAGAGTTAGGTTTAGGTTTAGGGTTAGAGTACGGGTTAGGGTTAGTGTTAGGGTTAGGGTTAGTGTTAGGGTATGGGTTCGGGTTAAGGTACGGGTTAGGGTTAGAGAACGTGTTAGGGTTAGGTTTAGGGTTAGGGTTAGGTTTAGTGTTCGGATAGTGTTAGGGTTAGGGTTAGGGTTATGGTACGCGTTACGGTTAGGTTTAGGGTACGGAATAGGGTTAGCGTGTGGGTTAAGTTAAGGGTTAGGTTTAGGATTAGGTTTCAGGTTAGGGTTCGGTTACGGGTTAGGGTTAGGTTTAGGTGTGGGTTAGGGTTAGGGTTAGGGTTAGGTTTAGGTGCGGCTTAGGGTTAGGGTTAGGGGTTAGGTATAGAGTTAGAGTTAGGCTACGGGTAGGGTTAGGGTACCGGTTATGGTTAGGGTTAGGGTTAGTGTACGAGTTAGGGTTAGGGTTAGGGTTAGGGTTATGGTTAGGGTTAGTGTTAGGGAACCGGTACGGGTTAGGGTTAGGGTTAGGGTTAGGGTACGTGTTAGGGTTAGGGTTTGGGTACGGGTTAGGGTTACATTTAGAGTTAGGGTACGGGTTAGGTTTAGGGTTATGGTTAGGGTACGGTTTAGGGTTAGGGTACGGGTTAGGGTTAGGTTTAGGTTCAAGATTAGGGTTAGGTTTAGGGTTAGTGTTAGGGTACACGTTAGGGTTACTGTACGGGTTAGGGTTAGGGTTAGGGTTAGGGTTAGAGTACGACTTTGGGTCAGTGTTAGGGTACGGGTTAGGTTTACCGTTTGGGTGCGGGTTAGGGTAAGGATTAGGGTTAGGGCTAGGGTTAGGGGTTAGGGTTAGAGTTAGGGTTAGGCTACGGGTAGGGTTAGGGTACAGTTTAGGGTTAGGTTTCGGGTTCGGTTTAGGGTTAGTGTACGGGTTAGGGTTAGGGTTAGGGTTAGGGTTAGTGTTAGGGTTTTGGTACCGGTTAGGGTTCAGTTTAGGGTACGGGATCGGGGTAGTGTACGTGTTAGGTCTAGGGTTAGGGTTAGGTTTAGTGTGCGGGTTAGGGTTAGGGTTAGGGTACGTGTTAGGGTTAGGGTTTGGGTACGGGTTAGCGTTATGTTTTGGTTAGGGTACGGTTTAGGTTTAGGGTTAGGGTTAGGGTATGGTTTAGGGTAAGGTTACGGGTTAGAATTAGGTTTAGGGTACGTGTTATGGTTACTGTACTGGTTAGGGTTAGGGTTAGGGTTAGGGTCCGGGTTAGGGTTAGGGTTAGGGTTAGGGTTAGGGTTAGGATACAGTTTAGGTTTAGGTTTAGGGTACGGGATAGGGTTAGCGTATGGGTTAAGTTTGGGTTAGGGTTAGGTTTAGGTTACGGGTTAGGGTTAGGGTACGGGTTAGGGTTAGGTTTAGGGCGCGGGTTAGGGTTAGGGTTAGTGTAAGTGGTAAGGTTAGGTTTAGGCTCAGGGTTAGGGTTAGGGTTAGCGCTAGTGTATGGGTTAGGGTTACTCGTAGGGTTTGGATACGGGTTAGGGTTAGGTTTAGGGTACAGGATAGGGTTAGCGTAGGGGTTAAGTTTAGGTTTAGGGTTAGGTTAAGTTACAGGTTAGGGTTCGGGTACGGGTTAGGTTTGAGTTTAGGTGAGGGTTTGGGTTAGGTTTAGAGATAGGGTACGGGTTAGGTTTAGGTTTAGGGTCAGGGTTAGCGTTAGGGATAGGGTTAGGGTACGGGTTAGGGTTAGGGTTGTGGTTAGGTTACGGGTTAGTTTTAGGGTTAGGGTATGGGTTAGGGTACGGTTAAGTTTAGGGTTAGGGTTATGGTATGGGTTAGGGTTACAGTACATGTTAGGGTTAGGGTGAGGGTTAGGGTTAGGGTTAGAATACGGTTAGGGTTAGGGATAGAGTACGGGTTAGGGTTAGTGTGAGGGTTAGTTTTAGGGTTAGGGTTAGGGTACGAGTTAGGGTTAGGATTAGGGTTAGTGTTAGAGTACGGGGTAGGGTTAGTGTTAGGGTTAGGGTTAGGGTTAGAGTACGGGTTAGGGTTAGGGTTTGGTTTAGAGTACGGGTTAGGGTTAGTGTTAGGTTTAGGTTTAGCGTTAGGGTACGTGTTAGGGTTAGGGTTTGGTTACGGGTTAGGGTTACTTTTAGGGTTAGGGTACGGGTTTGGGATAGTGTTAGGGTTAGGGTTAGTGTTAGGGTACGGGTTAGGGATAGATTACGGGTTAGGGTTACATTTGGGGTTATGGTTAGGGTTAGAGTACATGTTAGGGTTAGTGTTAGGGTTAGGGTTAGGGTTAGGGTTAGAGTATGGCATAGGGTTAGTGTTAGGTTTAGGGTTAGGTTTAGTGTACGGATAGGGTTAAGGTTAGGGTTAGGTTTAGGGTACAGGTTAGGGTTAGGTTTAGGGTACGGGATAGGGTTAGTGTACGGGATAAGTTTAGGGTTAGGTTTAGGTTTAGGTTACGGGTTAGGGTTAGGGTATGGGTTAGGGTACGGTTTAGGTGCGGGTTAGGGTTAGGGTATGGGTTAGGGTTAGGGTACGGGTAAGGGTTATGGTTAGGGTTAGGGTTAGGTTTAGGTTTAGTGTTCGTTTTAGGCTTAGGGTTAGTGTTACTTTTAGCGCTAGGGTATGGGTTAGGGTTACTCTTAGGGTTTGGGTCCGGATTAGGGTTAGGGTTAGGGTACGGGATAAGGTTGGGGGGTACGGGTTAAGTCATGGGTTCGGATTAGGTATAGGGTACGGGATAGGGTTAGGTTTAGGGTTAGGATTAGGGTATGGGTTAGGTTTAAGGTATGGGTTAGGGTTAGCGTATGGGTTAAGTTTAGGGTTAGGTTTAGGTTTAGGTTACGGGTTAGGGTTAGTATACGGGTTAGGGTTAGGTTTAGGTGAGGGTTAGGGTTAGGGTTAGGGTTAGGGTTAGGGTACGGTTTAGGGTTAGGTTTAGGGTCAGGGATAGCGTTAGGGAAAGGGTTAGGGTAAGGGTTAGGGTTAGGGTTGGGGTTAGGTTTAGGGTTAGGTTACGGGTTAGGGTTTGGTTAAGGGTACGAGATAGGGTTAGTGTACGGGTTAAGTTTAGGTTTAGGGTTAGGCTTAGTTTACGGGTTAGGGTTAGGTTTAGGTGTGGGTTAGGGTTAGGGTTAGGTTACGGGGTAGGGTTAGGGTTGGCATTATTGTCCGGGTTAATTTTAGGTTTAGGGTACTGGTCAGGGTTACAGTTAAGGGTAGGGTTAGGGTTAGGGTATGGGTTATGGTTAGGCTACGGGTAATGTTTAGAGTTACGGTTATGGTTTTGTTAGCGCTAGGGTATGGTTTAGGGTTACTGTTAAGGTTTGGGTACGTGTTAGGGTTAGGCTACGGGTTAGGTTAGGGTACGGGTTAGGGTTAGGTTTAGGGTCAAGGTTAGGGTTAGTTTTAGGTTTAGGGTTAGGGTTAGGATACGTGTTAGGGTTACTGTACGGGTTAGGGTTAGGGTTAGGTTTAGGGTTAGCATTTCATTACGGGTTAGGGTTAGAGTTAGGGTTAAGTTTAGGGTTAGAGTACGGGATAGGGTTATTGTTAGTGTTAGGGTTAGTGTTAGGGTACGGGTTACGGTTATAGTACGGATTAGGGTTAGAGTTAGGGTTAGGTTTAGGGTTAGAGTACGGGTAAGGGTTAGTGTTAGGGTTAGGGTTAGTGTTAGTGTACGGTTTAGGGTTAGAGTACGGGTTAAGGTTAGGTTTAGGGTTAGGGTTAGGTTCAGTGTACGGATAGGGTTAGGGTTAGGGTTAGGGTTAGGGTTCGGGTACGGGTTAGGGTTAGGTTTAGGTGCGGGTTAGAGTTAGGGTTAGGTTTAGGTGCGGGTTAGGGTTAGGGTTAGGGTTAGGGGTTAGGATTAGAGTTAGGTTTAGGCTACAGGTAGGGTTACGGTACGGGTTATGGTTAGGATTAGTGTTCGGGTTAGGTTAGTGCACGGGTTAGGTTTAGGGTTAGGGTTAGGTTTAGGGTTACGGTTAATGTTAGGGTACCAGTACGGGTTAGGGTTAAGGTTCCGGTACGGGATAGAGTTAGTGTAAGTGTTAGGTTTAGGGTTAGGGTTAGTTTTACGGTGCAGGTTAGAGTTAGACCCTGGGTTAGGGTTAGATTACGGGTTAGGGTTAGGTTTAGGGTTAGGGTTAGTGTTAGAGTACGTGTTAGGGTTAGTGTTAGTGTTAGGGTTAGGGCTATTATACGGATAGTGTTAGGGTTAGATTTAGAGTTAGGGTACGGGATAGGGTTAGGTTTAGGGTATGGGAGAGGGTTAGTGTACAGGTTAAGTTTAGGGTTAGGGTTAGGTTTAGGTTACGGGTTAGGGTGAGGGTACGGGTTAGGGTTAGGTTTCGTTGCGGGTTAGGGTTAGGGTACGGGTTAGGGTTAGGGTTAGTGTTAGTGTACGGGATAGGGTTAGTGTACGGGTTAGGGTTAGTGTACGGGTTAGGATACGGCTTAGGATACGGGTTAGGGTACGTGATAGGGTTAGGGTACGGGTTATGTCTAGGGTTAGGGTTAGGTTTACGGTTCGGGTTAGAGTTAGGCCCTGGGTTAGGGTTAGGGTACAGGTTAGGGTTAGGGTATGGGTTAGGGTTATTGTTAGTGTACGGGTTAGGGTTAGGTTTAGTGTTAGGGTTAGGGTTCGGGTTAGTGTTAGGGTACGTGTTAGGGTTAGGCTACGGGTTAGGTCTAGGGTTAGGGTTAGGTTTAGGATGCGGGTTAGGGTTAGGGTTAGAGTACGGGATTAGGGTTAGGGTTAGGGTCAAGTTTAGGGTTAGGTTTAGGGTTAGGGTTAGGTTTGGGTACTGGTTCGGGTTACGGTACAACTTAGGGTTAGGGTAGGGTTAGATTTAGTGTTAGGATTATAGTAGGGGGTTAGGGTTAGTGTTAGGGTTACGTTTAGGGTTAGAGTACTGGTTAGGGTTAGTGTTAGGGTTAGGGTTAAGGTTAGAGTACGGGTTAGGGTTAGGGTTAGGGTTAGGGTTAGGGTTAGTGTACACGTTAAGGTTAGGGCTGGGGTTAGGTTATGTGTTAGTTTTAGGGTTAGGGTACGAGTTAGGGTTATGGTTAAGGTTAGGTTTAGGGTTAGGGTATGGGTTAGGGTTAGGTTATGGTTAAGGGTTATGGTTTGCGTTAGGGTTAGGGTTAAGTTTTGTGTGCGGGTTAGGGTTAGGGTTTGGGTTAGATTTAGAGTACGGGTTTGGGTTAGTGTTAGGGTACGTGTTAGGTTTACCGTTTGGGTATGTGTTACGGTAAGGGATAGGGTTAGGGTTAGGGATAGGGTTAGGGGTTAAGGTTAGAGTTAGGGTTAGCTACGGGAAGGGTTAGGGTACGGGTTAGGGTTAGGGTTAGGGTTATGTTTAGAGTACAGGTTTGGGTTAGTGTTAGGGTACGAGATAGGTTTACCGTTTGGGTACGGGTTAGGGTAAGGGTTAGGGTTAGGGTTGGGGGTTAGGGTTAGAGTTAGGGTTAGGCTACGGGCAGGTTTAGGGTACGGGTTAGGGTTAGGGTTAGTGTTAGGGTTACGGTACGAGTTAGGGTTAAGTTTAGGTTACGGGGTAGGGTTAGTGTACGTGTTAGGTCTAGGGTTAGTGTTAGGTTTAGTGTGCGGGTTAGGGTTAGGGTTAGGGTACGTGTTAGGGTTAAAGTTTGGGTACGGGTTAGAGTTACCTTTAGGGTTAGGGTACGGGTTAGGTTTAGGGTTAGTGTAAGGTTTAGTGTTAGGGTACGGGTTATGCTTAGAGTACGGGTTAGGGTTAGGTTTAGGGTTACGTTTAGTGTTAGAGTACGGGTTAGGGTTAGTGTTAGGGTTAGGGTTAGGGTCAGTGTATGGATAGTGTTAGGGTTCGGGTTAGGGTTAGCGTATAGTTTAGGGTTAGGTTTAGGGTACGGGATAGCTTTAGTGTTCAGGTTAAGTTTAGGGTTAGGGTTAGGTTTAGGTTACGGGTAAGGGTTAGGTTAAGGGTTAGGGTTAGGTTTAGGTGCGTGTGAGGGTTAGGGTTGGGGTTAGGGTACGGGTTAGTTTTAGGGTTAGTGTACGGGTTAGGGTTACGGTTCAGGTTGGGGTTAGTGTTAGGGTATGCTTAGGGTCAGGGTACGGGTAAGGGTTATGGTTAGGGTTAGCGTTAGGTTTAGGTTTAGAGTGCGGGTTAGGATTAGGTTTAGGGTTAGACTTAGCGCTAGGGAATGGGTTAGGGTTACTCTTAGGTTTGGGTATGGGTTAGGGTTAGGGTACGAGAAAGGGTTGGGTACGGGTTAGGTCAAGGGTTAGGATTAAGTTTAGGGTAAGAGTTAGGGTTAGCGTTAAGTTTAGGATTAGGGTTAGGGTATGGGTTAGGGTTACGGTTAAGGTTAGGGTTAGGTTTAGGGTATGGGTTAGGGTTAGGTTACGGTTAAGGGTTATGGTTTGGGTTAGGGTTAGGGTTAAGTTTAGTGTGCGGGTTATGGTTATGGTTAGGGTTAGGGTTAGAGTACAGGTTTGGGTTAGATTTAGGGTACGGGTTAGGTTTACCGTTTGGGTATGGGTTAGGGTAAGGGTTAGAGTTAGGTTTAGGGTTAGGGTACATGTTATGGTAGGTTTTGGGTACGGGTTAGGATTAGAGATAGGGTTATATTATGGGTTAGGGTTAGGGTTGGGGTTACGGTACGGGTCATCTTTAGTGTTATGGTACGGGTTAGGGTTACGGTTAAGGTTAGGGTTAGTGTTAGGTATGGGTTAGGTTTAGACTACGGGTCCGGGTTATGGTTAGGGTTACGGTTAGGTTTAGGTTTAGGGTGCGGGTTAGGCTTAGGGTTAGGTTTTGGGTTAGCGCTAGGGTATGGGTTAGGGTTAATCTTAGGGTTTGGGTACGGGTTAGGGTTAGGGTTAGGGTCCGGGATAGGGTTGGGTACAGTTTACGACAAGGGTTAGGGTTAGATTTAGGGTACGGGATAGGGTTAGGGTTAGTTTTAGGGTTAGGTTTAGTGTATGGGTTAGGTTTAGGGTACGGGTTAGGGTTAGGGTTAGGGTTAGTGCTAGGGTATGAGTTAGGGTTAGGGTGTGGTTTAGGGTACGGGATAGGGTTAGGGTTAGAGTACGGGTTAGGTTTAGTGTTAGGGTTAGTGTTAGGGTTAGGGTTAGGGTACGGGTTAGGGTTAGAGTTAGGGTTAGGGTTAGAGTACGGGGTAGGGTTAGTGTTAGGGTTAGGGTTAGGGTATGGGTTAGGCTTAGGGTATGGGTTAGGGTTAGGGTTAGGGTCAGGGTTAGGGTTAGGGATAGGGTACGAGTTAGGGTTAGGGTTAGGTTTAGGGTACGGTTTAGGGTTATGGTTAGGTTTAGTGTTAGGTTTAGAGTACGGTGTAGGGTTAGTGTTAGGGTTAGGTTAAGGGTTAAGGTTCGGGTTAGGGTTAGAGTTAGGCTTAGGGTTAGAGTACGGGGCACGGTTAGGGTTAGGGTTGGAGTACAGATAGGATTAGGGTTAGGGTTAGGATTAGGGTACGGGTTAGGGTTAGGGTTAGGGTCAGGTTTAGGGTTAGGGTTAGGGTACGAGTTAGGGTTAAGGATAGGTTAAGGGTACGGGTTAGGGTTAGGGTTAGGGTTAGATTACGGGGTAGGGTTAGTGTTAGGGTTAATGTAAGGGTTAATATACGGGTTAGGCTTAGGGTTAGGTTAGGGTTTGGATACGGATTAGGGTTAGGTTTAGGGTACGGGATACGGTTAGCGTATGGGTTAAATTTAGGGTTCGGGTTAGGTTTATGTTATGGTGTAGGTTTAGGGTACCGGTTAGGGTTAGGTTTAGGGTACGGGATAGGGTTAGCGAACGGGTTAAGTTTAGGGTTAGGCTTCGGTTTAGGTTATGGTTTAGCTTTAGGGTACGGGTCAGGGTTAGGGTTAGGGTTAGTGTTAGGGTACGGGTTAGCGTTAGGGTTGGGGTTAGGGTATGGGTTAGTTTTAGGGTTTGGATACGGATTAAGGTTATGGTTAAGGTTAGGGTTAGGGTTAGGTTATGGGTTAGGGTTAGGTTACGGTTAAGGGTTATGGTTTGGGTTAGGTTAGGGTTAAGTTTGGGTGCGGATTAGGGTTAGGGTTATGGTTAAGGTTAGAGTACGGGTTTGGGTTAGTGTTAGGGTCGGGTTAGGTTTACCATTTGGGTACGGGTTCGGGTAAGGGTTAGGGTTAGGCTTAGGTTTAGGGGTTAGGGTTAGAGTTAGCATTACGCTATGGGTAGGGTTAGGGTACGGGTTAGGGTTAGGGTTAAGGTTCCGGTTAGGGTTTGGGTATGGCCTAGGTTTACGTTTAGGGTTAGGGTATGGGTTAGGTTTAGGGTTAGTGTTCGTGTATGGTTTAGGGTTAGGTTACGGGATAGGGTTAGTGTTAGGGTCAGGGTAAGGGTTAGGTTTAGGGTCCGGGTTAAGTTTAGGGTTAGGGTTAGCGCTAGTGTATAGGTTAGGGTTACTGTTAGGGTTTGGGTACGGGTTAGGGTTAGGGTTAGGTTAAGGGATAGGTTTGGGTACGGGTTAGGTAGAGGGTTAGGGTTATGTTTAGGGTACGGTTTAGGGTTAGGGTTAGGTTTAGGGTTAGGGTGGGTATGGGTTAGGCTTAGGGTATGGGTTAGGGTTAGGGTTAGGTTCAGGGTTAGGGTAGGTTTAGGGTACGAGTTAGGGTTAGGGTTAGGTTTAGGGTACGGGTTAAGTTTCGGGTTAGGGTCAGGGTTAGTTTTAGAGTTAGGGTACGAGTTAGGGTTAGGATTAGGGTACGGGTTAGGTTTAGTGTTATGGTATGGGTAAGCGTTACAGTACGGGTTAGGGTTAGGTTGAGGGTTAGGGTTAGGGTTAAAATAAAGTTAGTGTTAGGGTTAGGGTTAGGGTTAGGGTTAGGGTTAGGGTACGGGTTAGGGTTAGGGTTAGGTTTAGGGTTAGAGTACGGGGTAGGATTAGTGTTAAGGTTAGGGTTAGGGTTAGGGTTAGTGTACGGGTTAGGGTTAGGGTTAGGTTTAGGGTTAGAGTACGGTGCAGGGTTAGTTTAGGGTTAGGGTTGGGGTTAATTTATGGTTTAGGTTTAGCTTTAGGGTTAGGATACGGGTTAGGGTTATGTGTAGGGTACGGGATAGGGTTAGCGTACAGGTTAAGTTTAGGGTTATGGTTAGGTTTAGGTTATGGGTTAGGGTTAGGGTACGGGTTATGGTTAGGTTTTGGGTGCAGGTTAGGGTTAGGGTTAGGATTAGTGTAAGGGTTAGGGCTAGGTTTAGGGTCAGGGTTAGGTTTAGGGTTAGTGTTAGGGTAGGGGTTAGGGTTAGGTTTGGGTTTAGGGTACAGGTTTGTTTTAGGCTTAGGGTATGGGTTAGGGTTAAGGTTAAGGTGAGGGTTAGGTTTAGAGTATGGGTTAGGTTAGGTTACGGTTAAGGGTTATGGTTTGGGTTAGGGTTAGGGTTAAGTTTAGGGTGCGGGTTTTGGTTATAGTTTGGTTAGGGTTAGAGTACGGGTTTGGGTTAGTGTTAGGGTACGGTTTAGGTTTACCGTTTGGGTACAGGTTACGGTAAGGGTTAGGGTTAAGTTTAGGTTTAGGGTACTTGTTATGTTTAGGTTTTGGGTACGGGTTAGGGTTAGGGATAGGGTTATGGTATGGGTTAGGGTTAGGTTTGGCGTTACGGTACAGGTTATTTTTAGGGTTATGGTACGGGTTAGGGTTACGTTTAAGTTTAGGGTTAGTGTTAGGTATGGGTTAGGTTTAGGCTACGGGTAAGGGTTATGGTTAGGGTTACAGTTAGGTTTGGTTTTGGGTGCGGGTTAGGCTTAGGGTTAGGATTAGGGTTAGCGCTAGGGTATGGGTTAGGGTTACTCTTAGGGTTTGGGTACGGGTTAGGGTTAGTGTTAGGTTACGGGATACGGTTGGATACGGGTTAGCACAAGGGTTAGGGTTAGATTTAGGGTACGGGATAGGGTTAGGGTTAGGTTTAGGGTTTGGTTTAGGGTATGGGTTAGGTTTAGAGTACTGGTTAGGGTTAAGGTTAGGGTCAGGGTTAGGGTTAGTTTTAGGGTACGAGTTAGTGTTAGGGTGTGGTTTAGGGTATGGGATAGGGTTAGGTTTAGAGTACGGGTTAGATTTAGTGGTAGGGTAAGAGTTAGGGTTAGGGTACGGGTTATGGTTAGATTTAGGGTTAGGATTAGAGTATGGGGTGGGGTTAGTGTTAGGGTTAGGGTTAGGGTATGGTTTAGGCTTAGGGTATGGGTTAGGGTACAGGTTAGGGTCAGGGTTAGGATTTGGGATAGGGTACGAGTTAGGGTTAGGGTTAGGTTTAGGGTACGGTTTAGGGTTACGGTTAGGTTTAGGGTTAGGTTTAGAGTATGGGTAGGGTTAGTGTTAGGGTTAGGTTAAGGGTTAACGTACGGGTTAGGGTTAGAGTTAGGCTTAGAGTTAGAGTACGGGGTAGGGTTAGGGTTAGGGTTGGAGTACGGATAGGGTTAGTGTTAGAGTTAGGATTAGGGTACGGGTACGGGTTAGTGTACGGGTTAGGGTTAGGGTCAGTGTTAGGGTTAGGGTATGAGTTAGGTTAGGGTTAGGGTACCGTTAAGGGTTATGGTTAGCGTTAGGGTTAGGGTTAAGTTTAGGGTGCGGTTTAGTGTTAGGTTTAGGGTTAGGGTTAGAGTACGGGTTTGGGTTAGTGTTAGGAAATGGGTTAGGTTTACCGTTTGGGTACGGGTTAGGTAAGGGTTAGGGATAGGGTTAGAGTTAGGGGTTAGGGTTAGAGTTTGTGTTAGGCTATGGGATAGGGTTAGAGTACGGGTTAGGGTAGTGTTAGGTTTAGGGTTAGTGTTAGGGTATGGGTTAGGGTTAGCGGATGGGTTAGGGTTACGTTTAGGTTTAGGGTTAGTGCTAGAGTACGGGTTAGGTTTAGTGTTAGGGTTAGGATTAGGGTTAGGGTTAGAGTGCGGATAGGGTTAGGGTTCGGGTTAGGGTCAGGGATAGAGTACGGTTTAGGGTTAGGGTTTGTGTTAGGGTTAGAGTTTGGGGTAGGGTTAGTGTTAAGGTTAGGGTTAGGGTTAGGTTTATGGTATGGTTTAGGGTTAGAGTTAGGGTTAGGTTTGGAGTACGTGGTAAGGTTAGTGTTAGTGTTAACGTTAGGGTTAATGTACGGGTTAGGCTTAGGGTTAGGTTTAGGGTTAGGTTACGGTTTAGGGTTAGGTTTAGTGTACGGGATAGGGTTAGCGTACGGGTTAAGTTTAGGGTTAGGGTTAGGCTTAGTTACTGGTCAGGGTAAGGTTTGGTGTGGGTTAGGGTTAGGGTTAGGGTTAGCGTACAGGTTAGTGTTAGGGTGGGGTTAGGGTACGGGTTAATTTTAGGTTTAGTGTACGATTCATGGTTATGGTTAAGTTTAGTGTTAGTGTTAGGGTATGGTTTAGGGTTAGGGTACGGTTAATGGTTAGGGTTAGTGTTAGCGCTAGGTATGGTTTAGGGTTACTGTTAGGGTTTGGGTACGGGTTAGGTTAGTGTTTAGGGTACGGGATAGGGTTAGTGTACGGGTTAAGTTTACAGTTAGGGTTAGGTTTAGGTTATGGGTTAGATTTAGGGTACGGGGTAGGGTTAGGTTTAGGTGCGGGTTAGGGTTAGGGTACGGGTTAGGGTTAGGTTTAGGGTCAGGGTTAGGTTTAGGGATAGGGTTATGGTACTGGTTAGGGTTAGGGTTGGGGTAGGGTACGGGTTAGTTTTAGGGTTAGGGTACGGTTAATGTTACGGTTAAGTTTAGGGTTAGTGTTAGGTATGGGTTAGGGTTCGGGTACGGGTAAGGGTTATGGTTAGGGTTATGGTTAGGTTTAGGTGTAGGGTGCGGGTTAGGCTTAGGGTTAGGGTTAGGGTTAGCGCTAGGGTATGGGTAGTGTTACTGTTAGGGTTTGGGTACGGGTTAGGGTTAGGGTTAGGGTACGGGATAAGGTTGGGTACGGGTTAGGTCAAGGGTGAGGGTTAGGTTTATGGTTAGGTTTACGGTATGGGTTAGTTTTAGGGTACGGGTTAGGGTTAGGGTTAGGGTCAGGTTTAGGGTTAGGGTTAGGGTACGAGTTAGGGTTAAGGATAGGTTAAGGGTATGGGTTAGGGTTAGGGTTAGGGTTAGAGTACATGGTAGGGTTGGTGTTAGGGTTAGGGTAAGGGTTAATATATGGGTTAGGCTTAGGGTTAGGTTAGGGTTTGGATACGGGTTATGGTTATGTTTAGGGTATGGGATAGGGTCAGCCAACGGGTTAAGTTTAGGGTTAGGGTTCGGTTTAGGTTACTGTGTAGGTTTAGGGTACGGGTTAGGGTTAGGTTTAGGGTACGGGATAGGGTTAGCGAACGGGTTAAGTTTAGGGTTAGGGTTCGGTTTAGGTTACGGTTTAGCTTTAGGGTACGGGTTAGGGTTAGGTTTAGGGTGCGGGTGGGTTAGTTTTAGGGTTAGGGTAAGGGTTAGTGTTAAGTTTAGGGTCGGGGTTAGGGTTAGGGTTAGTGTTAGGGTACGGGTTAGCTTAGGGTTGGGGTTAGGGTATGGGTTAGTTTTAGTGTTTGGGTACGGATTAGGGTTTTGGTTAAGGTTAGGGTTAGGGTTAGGGTATAGGTTAGGGTTAGGTTACGGTTAATGATTATGGTTTGGGTTAGGGTTAGGGTTAAGTTTAGGGTGCGAGTTAGGGTTAGGGTTAGGGTTATGGTTAGGGATAGAGTACGGGTTTGGGTTAGTGTTAGGGTATGGGTTAGGTTTACCGTTTGGGAACGGGTTCGGGTAAGGGTTAGGGTTAGGCTTAGGTTTAAGGGTTAGGGTTAGAGTTAGTATTAGGCTACGGGTAGTGTTAGGGTACAGGTTAGGGTTAGGGTTAAGGTTTGGGTTAGGGTTTGGGTACGGCTAGGGTTACGTTTAGGGTTAGGGTATGGGTTAAGTTTAGGGTTAGTGATCGTGTACGATTTAGGGTAAGGGTACGGGATAGGGTTAGTGTTAGGGTCAGGGTAATAGTTAGGTTTAGGGTCCGGTTTAGGGTTAGGGTTAGGTATTGCGCTAGGGTATGGGTCGGGTTACTTTTAGGGTTTGGGTACGGGTTAGGGTTAGGGTTATGTTACGGGATAGGTTTGGGTACGGGTTAGGTGGAGGGTTAGGTTTACGTTTAGGGTACGGTTTAGGGTTAGGATTAGGTTTAGGGTTAGGGTTAGGGTATGGGTTAGGCTTACGGTATGGGTTAGGGTTAGGGTTAGGGTCAGGGTTAGGGTAGGTTTAGGGTTAGGGTTAGGTTTAGGGTACGGGTTAGGGTTAGGGTTAGGTTTAAAGTACGGGTTAGGTTTAGGGTACGGGTTAGGGTTAGGGTCAGGGTTAGGTTTATGCTTAGGGTACGAGTTAGGGTTAGGGTACGGGTTAGTTTTAGGGTTATGGTATGGGTTAGGTTACAGTACGGGTTAGCGTTAGGGTAGGGTATGGGTTAGGTTTAGGGTTATGGTATAGGTTAGGGTTAAAGTGCGGGTTAGGTTTAGGTGTAGGGTACGGGATAGGGTTAGCGTACGGGTTAAGTTTAGGGTTATGTTTAGGTTTAGGTTACGGTTTATTGTTAGGGTACGGGTTAGGGTTAGGTTTTGTGTGCGGGGTAGGGTTAGGGTTAGGATTAGTGTAAGGGTTATGGTTAGGTTTAGGGTCAGGGTTAGGATTAGGGTTAGTGTTAGTTTACGGGTTAGGGTTAGGGTTGGGTTTAGGGTACGGGTTAGTTTTAGGGTTAGGGTATGGGTTAGGGTTACGGTTAAGTTAAGGTTTAGGTTTAGGGTATGTGTTAGGGTTAGGTTACGGTTAAGGGTTATGTTTGGGTTAGGGTTAGGGTTAAGTTTAGGGTGCGGGTTATGGTTATGGTTAGGGTTAGGGTTAGAGTACGGTTTGGGTTAGTGTTAGGGCACGGGTTAGGTTTACCGTTTGGGTAGGGGTTAGGGTAAGGGTTAGGGTTAGGGTTAGGGTTAGGGTACGTGTTATGGTTAGGTTTTGGTTACGGGTTAGGATTAGGGATAGGGTTATGGTACGGGTTAGAGTTAGGGTTGGGGTTACGGTACTGGTTATTTTTAGGGTTATGGTATGGGTTAGTGTTACGGTTAAGTTTAGGGTTAAGTTTAGGGTTAGGGTATGGGTTAGGTTTAGGGTACGGGTTAGGGTTAGGGTTAGGGTCAGGGTTAGGGTTAGTGTTAGGGTACGAGTTAGGTTTAGGGTGTGTTTTAGGGTACGGGTTAGGGTTAGGGTTAGAGTACGAGTTAGGTTTAGTGTTAGGGTTAGTGTTAGGGTTAGGGTTAGGTTTATGTTACGGGTTACGGTTAGAGTTAGGGTTAGGGTTAGAGTACGGGGTAGGGTTAGTGTTAGGGTTAGGGTTAGGGTTAATGTACAGGTTAGGCTTAGGGTTAGGTTTAGGGTTAGGTTACGGGTTAGGGTTAGGTTTAGGGTACGGGATAGGGTTAGCGTACGGGTTAAGTTTAGGGTTAGGGTTAGGTTTAGGGACAGGTTAGGGTTAGGTTTAGGGTTAGGGTTAGGTTTAGGTTACGGGTTAGGGTTAGGGTTGGGGTTAGGGTACGGGTTAATTTTAGGGTTAGGGTATGGGTCAGGGTTACGGTTAAGTTAAGGTTTGGTTTAGGGTATGGGTTAGGGTTAGGGTATGGGTAAGTGTTATGGTTAGGGTTAGGGTTATGTTTAGGTTTCGGGGGCGGGTTACGGTTAGGGTTAGTGTTAGGGTTAGCACTTGGGTATGGGTTAGGGTTACTGTTAGGTTTTGGGTATGGGTTAGGGTTAGGGTTAGTGTTAGGGTACGGGTTATGGTTAGGGTTGGGTTTAGGTTACGGGTTAGTTTTAGGGTTAGGGTATGGGTTAGTGTTATGGTTAAGGTTAGGGTTAGGTTTAGGGTGCGGGTTAGGCTTAGGGTTAGGGTTAGTGTTAGCGCTAGGTTATGGGTTAGGGTTACTCTTAGAGTTTGGGTACGGGTTAGGGTTAGGTTTAGGTTACGGGATAGAATTGGGTACGGGTTAGGACAAGGGTTAGGGTTAGTTTTAGGGTACGGGATAGGGTTAGGGTTAAGTTTTGGGTATGGGTTAGGTTTAGGGTACGGGTTAGGGTTAGCGTTAAGGTTAGTGTTAGAGTGCGGGGTAGGGTTAGTGTTGTTAGGGTTAGGGTTAGAGTGCGGGTTGGGGTAGTGTAAGGGTACTGGTTAGGTTTACCGTTTGGGTACGCGTTAGGGTAAGGGTTAGGGTTAGGGTTAGGGTTAGGGTATGTGTTAGGTTTAGGGTTTGGGTACAGGTTAGGGTTACGTTTAGGGTTAGGGTACGAGTTAGGGTTAGGGTTAGGGTACGGGTTAAGTTTAGGGTTTTGTTACGGGTTAGGGTTACAATACAGGTTAGGGTTAGGGTGAGGGTTAGGGTTAGTGTTAGAGTAAGGTTAGGGTTAGTGTTAGGGTTAGGGTTAGGGTTAGAGTACGGGTTAGGGTTAGGGTTAGGGTTACTGTTAGAGTACGGGTTAGGGTTAGAGTTAAGGTTAGGTTTAGGGTCAGGGTTAGGGTTAGGGTTAGTGTTAGGGTTAGGGTTAGGGTTAGGGTTAAAGTACGGGTTAGGTTTACAGTACAGGTTTGGTTTAGGGTACGGGTTAGTTTTAGGGTTATGGTACGGTATAGGGTTACAGTACGGGTTAGGGTTAGGGTCAGCGTTAGGGTTAGGGTATGAGTTAGGGTTAGGGTTAGGGTACGGGTTAAGTTTAGGGTTTTGGTATGGGTTAGGGTTACAATACAGGTTAGGGTTAGGGTGAGGGTTAGGGTTAGTGTTAGAGTAAGGTTAGGGTTAGTGTTAGGTTTAGGGTTAGGGTTAGAGTACGGGTTAGGGTTAGTGTTAGGGTTAGGGTTAAGGTTAGGTTTAGGGTTAGGGTTAGGGTTAGGGTATGGTTTAGGGTTAGGATTAGGTTTAGGGTTAGAGTACTGGGTAGCATTAGTGTTAGTGTTAGTGTTAGGTTTGGGGTTAATGTACGGTTTAGGCTTAGGGTTAGGTTTAGAGTTAGGATATGGGTTAGGGTTAGGTTTAGGGTATGGGATAGGGTTAGCATATGGGTTAAGTTTAGGATTAGGGTTAGTTTTAGGATTAGACTTAGGGTACGGGTTAGGGGTAGTGTTAGGTTCAGGGTTAGGGTCAGGGTTAGGGTTAGGGTTAGGGTTAGGGTTAGGTTTAGGGTACGGGTTAGGGTTAGGGTACGGTTTAGGTTTAGGGTTAGGGTACGGTTAGGTTTAGGGTTATGGTATGGGTTAGGGTTACAGTACGTGATAGGGTTAGGGTGACGGTTAGGGTTAGGTTTAGAATACGGTTAGGGTTAGGGATAGAGTACGGGTTAGGGTTACTTTTAGGGTTAGCATTAGGGTTAGATTTAGGGTACGAGTTAGGGTTAGGATTAGGGTTAGTGTTAGAGTACGGGGTAGGGTTAGTGTTAGGGTTAGGGTTAGGGTTAGAGTACGGTTTAGGGTTAGTGTTAGGGTTAGGGTTAGGTTTAGGGTTAGAGTACGGGTTAGGGTTAGGGTTTTGGTTAGGGTTAGGGTTTTTGTTATGGTTAGAGTACGGGGTAGGGTTAGTGTTAGGGTTAGGTTTAGGGTTAGGGTACGGGTTAGGGTTAGAGTTAGGGTTAGGGTTAGAGTACGGGGTAGTGTTAGTGTTAGGGTTAGGGTTAATGTACGGGTTAGGCTTAGGGTTAGGTTTAGGGTTAGTTTACGGGCTAGGGTTAGGTTAAGTGTACGGGATAGGGTTAGCGTACAGGTTAAGTTTAGTGTTAGGGTTAGGCTTACGTTATGGGTTAGGGTTAGGTTTAGGTGTGGGTTAGGGTTAGGGTTAGGTTTAGGGTACGGGTTAGGGTTAGGGTTGGGGTTAGGGTACGGGTTAATTTTAGGTTTAGGGTACTGGTCAGGGTTACGGTTAAGTTTAGGGTTAGGTTTAGGGTATGGGTTAGGGTTAGGGTACGGGTAAGTGTTATGTTTAGGGTTAGGGTTAGTGTTAGCGCTAGGGTATGGTTTAGGGTTACTGTTAAGTTTTGGGTACGGGTTAGGGTTAGGGTTAGGTTACAGGTTAGGTCAAGGGTTAGGATTAGGGTTAGTGTTAGTGTACGGGATAGGGTTAGAGCACGGGTTAGGGTTAGGTTTAAGGTTAGGATATGGGTTAGGTTTAGATTACGGGTTAGGGTTAGGGTTAGGGTACGGGTTAGGTTTAGTTTTAGCGTTAGGGTATGGGTTAGTTTTAGGGTACGGGTTAGTTTTAGGGTTCGGGTTAGGGTTAGGGTATGAATTAGGGTTAGGGTTAGGGTACGGGTTAGGTTTAGGGTTATGGTATGGGTTAGGGTTACAGTACGTGTTATGGTTAGGGTGAGGGTTAGGGTTAGAATATGGTTAGGTTTAGGGAAAGAGTACGGGTTAGGGTTAGTGTTAGGGTTAGGGTTAGGTTTAGGGTTAGGGTACGAGTTAGGGTTAGGATTAGGTTTAGTGTTAGAGTACGGGGTAGGGTTAGTGTTAGGGTTAGGGTTAGGGTTAGAGTACAGGTTAGGTTTAGGGTTAGGGTACGGATTAGGTTTAGTTTTAGGGTTAGGGTATGGGTTAGGTTTAGGGTAAGGGTTAGGGTAAGTGTTAGGGTCAGGGTTAGGGTTAGGGTTAGGTTACGAATTAGGGTTAGGGTTAGGGTACGGGTTAGCGTTAGGGTTATGGTATGGGTTAGGGTTACAGTACGGGTTAGGGTTAGGGTGAGGGCTAGGGTTAGTGTTAGAGTACGGTTAGGGTAAGGTTAGGGTTAGAGTACGGGTTAGGGTTAGTGTTAGGGTTAGGGTTAGTGTTAGGGTTAGGGTACGGGTACAGGTTATGGTTACGGTTAGGGTTAGAGTACGGGGTAGGGTTAGTGTTAGGGTTAGCGTTAGGGTTAGAGTACGGGTTAGGGTGAGTGTTAGGGTTAGGGTTAGGGTACGGGTTATGGTTAGGGTTAGGTTTAGTGTTAGAGTACGTGTTAGGGTTAGTGTTAGGTTTAGGTTTAGGGTTAGAGTACGGCTTTGGGTTAGTTTTAGGGTACGGGTTAGCTTTACCGTTTGGGTACGGGTTAGGGTAATTGTTAGGGTTAGGGTTAGGGTTAGGGTACTTGTAAGGGTTAGAGTTTGGGTATGCATTAGTGTTACATTTAGGTTTAGGGTACGTGTTAGGTTTAGGGTTAGGGTAAGAGTTAGTGTTGGGGTACGGGATAGGGTTAGCATAAGGGTAGGGTTACGTTTATGGTTAGGGTTAGTGCTAGAGTACGGACTAGGGTTAGTGTTAGGGTTAGGGTTAGGGATAGGGTTAGACTGCGGATAGGGTTAGGGTTAGGGTAAGGGTACGGATTAGGGTAAGGTTTAGGGTACGGGTATTGTTAGCGTAGGGGTTAAGTTTAGATTTAGGGTTAGGCTTTGGTTACGGGTTATGGTTAGGGTACGGGTTAGGTTTAGGTTTAGGTGAGGGTTAGGGTTAGGGTTAGGGATAGGGTACGGGTTAGGTTTAGGTTTAGGGTCAGGGTTAGCATTAGTGATAGGTTTAGGGTACGGGTTAGGGTTAGGGTTGTGGTTAGGTTACAGGTTAGTTTAAGGGTTAGGGTATGGGTTAGGGTTACGGTTAAGTTTAGGGTTAGGGTTATGGTATGGATTAGGGTTACAGTACGTGTTAGGGTTAGGGTGAGGGTTAGGGTTAGTCTTAGATTACGATTAGGGTTAGGGATAGAGTACGGGTTAGGTTTAGTGTTAGGGTTATGGTTAGGGTTAGTGTTAGGGTTAGGGTACGAGTTATGGTTAGCATTAGGGTTAGTGTTAGAGTACGGGGTAGGGTTAGTGTTAGGGTTAGGGTTAGGGTTAGAGTACGGGTTAGGGTTAGGTTTAGGGTAAGGATTAGAGTACGGGTTAGGGTTAGGGTTAGGGTACGTGTTAGGGTTAGGGTTTGGGTATGGGTTAGGGTTACGTTTAGAGTTAGGGTACGGGTTAGGGATAGTGTTAGGTTTAGGGTGTTAGGGTACGGTACGGGTTAGGGTTAGATTACGGGTTAGGGTTAAATTTAGGGTTAGGGTTAGGTTTAAAGTACATGTTACGGTTAGTGTTAGAGTTAGGGTTAGGGTTAGGTTTAGAGTATGGCATAGGGTTAGTGTTAGTGTTAGGGTTAGGGTTAGGGTTAGTGTACGGATATGGTTAGGGTTAGGGTTAGGTTTAGGGTACAGGTTAGGGTTAGGTTTAGGTTACGGGATAAGTTTAGTTTACAGGATAAGTTTAGGGTTAGGTTTAGGTTTAGGTTACGGGTTAGGGTTAGGGTACGGGTTAGGGTACGGTGTAGGTGCGGGTTAGGGTTATGGTATGGGTTAGGGTTAGGGTACGGGTAAGGGTTATGGTTAGGTTTAGGGTTAGGTTTAGGTTTGTTCGGGTTAGGCTTAGGGTTAGGGTTACGTTTAGTGCTAGGGTATGGGTTAGGGTTACTCTTAGGTTTTGGATACGGGTTAGGGTTCGGGTTAGGGTACGGGATAAGGTTGGGTACGGGTTAGGTCAAGGGTTTCGGATTAGGTATAGGGTACGGGATAGGGTTAGGTTTAGGTTTAGGGTTAGGATTAGGGTATGGGTTAGGTTTAAGGTACGGGTTAGGGTTAGCGTATGGTTAAGTTTAGGGTTAGGTTTAGGTTTAGGTTATGGGTTAGGGTTAGGGTACAGGTTAAGGTTAGGTTTAGGTGAGGGTTAGGGTTACGGTTAGGGTTAGGGTACGGTTTAGGTTTAGGTTTAGGGTCAGGGTTAGCGTTAGGGATATGGTTAGGGTAAAGGTTAGGCTTAGGGTTGGGGTTAGGTTTAGGGTTAGGGATAGGGTTAGGGTTTGATTAAGGGTACGGGATAGGGTTAGCGTACGGGTTAAGTTTAGGTTTAGGGTTAGGCTTAGGTTACGGGTTAGGGTTAGGTTTAGGTGTGGGTTAGGGTTAGGGTTAGGGTTAGGGTACGGGTTAGGGTTAGGGTTGGCGTTATTGTCCTGGTTAATTTTAGGTTTAGGGTACTGGTCAGGGTTACAGTTAAGTTTAGCGTTAGGGTTAGGGTATGGGTTAGGGTTAGGGTACGAGTAATGGTTAGAGTTATGGTTAGGGTTTGTGTTAGCGCTAGGGTATGGTTTAGGATTACTGTTAAGGTTTGGGTACGGGTTAGGGTTAGGCTACGGGTTAGGTCTAGGTTTTGGGTTACATTTATGATGCGGGTTAGGGTTAGGTTTGGGGTATGGGATTAGGGTTAGGTTTAGGGTTAGGGTTAGTGTACAGTTAGGGTTAGGTTTAGGGTCAGGGTTACGGTTAGGGTTAGTGTTAGTGTACGCGTTAATGTTAGGGTTGGGGTTAGGGTACGGGTTAGTTTTAGGGTTAAAGTACGAGTTAGGGTTACGGTTAAGGTTAGGTTAGGGTTAGGGTATGGGTTAGGGTTAGGTTACGGTTAAGGGTTATGGTTTGGGTTAGGGTTAGGGTTAAGTTTAGGGTGCGGGTTATGGTTAGGGTTAGGGTTAGGGTTAAGGTTAGCATTATAGTACGGGTTTGGTTTAGTGTTAGGGTACGTGTTAGGTTTACCGTTTGGGTAAGTGTTAGGGTAAGGGTTAGGGTTAGGGTTAGGGTTAGGGTTTAGGGTTAGAGTTAGGGTTAGGCTACGGGAAGGGTTAGGGTACGGGTTAGGGTTAGGGTTAGTGTTAGGGTTTGGATTAGAGTACGGATTTGGGTTAGTGTTAGGGTACGGGTTAGGTTTACCATTTTGGTACAAGTTAGGGTAAGGGTTAGGGTTAGGGTTAGGGGTTAGGTTTAGAGTTAGTGTTAGGCTACGGGTAGAGTTAGGGTACGGGTTAGGTTTAGGGTTAGGGTTAGTGTTAGGGTTAAGTTACGGGTTAGGGTTAAGGTTAGGGTATAGGATAGGGTTAGTGTAGGTGTTAGGTCTAGGGTTAGGGTTAGGTTTAGTGTGCATGTTAGGGTTAGGTTTAGGGTTAGGGTACGTGTTAGGGTTAGGGTTTGGGTAAGGGTTAGGGTTACATTTAGGGTTAGGGTACGGGTTAGGTTTTGGGTTAGGGATAGGTTAAAGTTTAGGGTTAGGTTACGAGTTAGGGTTAGGTTTAGGGTCAAGTTTAGGGTTAGGTTTAGGGTTAGATTTAGGGTTAGGGTACGCATTAGGTTTACTGTACGGGTTAGGGTTAGGGTTAGATTTAGGGTTAGGATTACATTACGGGTTAGGGTTAGAGTTAGGATTAGGTTTAGGGTTAGAGTACGGGGTAGGGTTATTGTTAGTGTTAGGGTTACTGTTAGGGTACGGGTTAGTGTTATAGTATGGATTAGGGTTAGAGTTAGGGTTAGGTTTAGGGTAAGAGTACGGGTTAGGGTTAGTGTTAGGGTTAGGTTTAGTGTTAGTGTACGGGTTAGGGTTAGAGTACGGGTTAGGGTTAGGTTTAGGGTTAGGGTTAGGGATAGGGTCAGTGTACGGATAGGGTTAGGTTTAGGGTTAGGGTTAGGGTTCGGGTACGGGTTAGGGTTAGGTTTAGGTGCGGCTTAGGGTTACGGTTAGGTTTAGGTGCGGGTTAGTGTTAGTGTTAGGGATAGGGGTTAGGGTTAGAGTTAGTGTTAGGGTATGGGTAGGGTTAGGGTATGGGTTACGGTTAGGGTTAGGGTTCGGGTTAGGGTTAGTGTACGGGTTAGGTTTAGGGTTAGGGTTAGGGTTAGGGTTACGGTTAATGTTAGGGTACCGGTACGGGTTAGGGTGTAGGTTCCGGTACGGGATAGGTTTAGTGTAAGTGTTAAGTCTAGGGTTAGGGTTAGTTTTATGGTGCGGGTTAGAGTTAGGCCCTGGGTTAGGGTTAGGTTATGGGTTAGGGTTAGATTACGGGTTAGGGTTAGGTTTAGGGTTAGGGTTAGTGTTAGAGTACGTGTTAGGGTTAGTGTTAGGGTTAGGGTTAGGGTTAGTGTACGGATAGTGTAAGGGTTAGATTTAGGGTTAGGGTACGGGTTAGGGTTAGGTTTAGGGTTTGGGATAGGGTTTGTGTACGGGTTAAGCTTAGGGTTATTGTTAGCTTTAGGTTACAGGTTAGGGTTAGGGTACGGGTTAGGGTTAAGTTTCGGTGCGGGTTAGGGTTAGGGTACCGGTTAGGGTTAGGGTTAGGGTTAGTGTACGGGTTAGGGTTAGTGTTAGTGTTAGGGTTAGTGTTAGGGATAGGATACAGGTTAGGACTCGGGTTAGGGTACATGATAGGGTTAGGTTACGGGTTATGTCTAGGGTTAGGGTTAGGTTTACGGTGCGGGTTAGAGTTGGCTCTGGGTTAGGGTTAGGGTACGGGTTAGGGTTAGTGTATGGGTTAGTGTTATGGTTAGTGTACGGGTTAGGGTTAGGGTTAGTGTTAGGGTTAGGGTTCTGGTTAGTGTTAGGGTACGGGTTAGGGTTAGGCTATGGGTTAGGTCTAGGGTTAGGGTTAGGTTTAGGATGTGGGTTAGGGTTAGGGTCAAGGTTAGGGTTAGGTTTAGGTTTAGGGTTAGGGTTGGGTACAGGTTCGGGTTACGGTACGACTTAGGGTTAGGGTAAGGTTTAGGTTTAGGGTAGGATTATAGTAGGGGGTTAGGGTTAGTGTTAGGTTTACGTGTAGGGTTAGAGTACTGGTTACGGTTAGTGTCAGGGTTATGGTTAGTGTTAGGGTTAGGGTTAAGGTTAGAGTACGGGTTAGGGTAGAGTTAGGGTTAGGGTTAGGGTTAGGTTTAGAGTACGGGATAGGGTTAGTGTTTAGTTTAGGGTTAGGGTTAGGGTTAGTGTGCAGTTAGGGTTAGGTTTAGGGTCAGGGTAGGGTTAGGGTTAGTGTTAGTGTACGCGTTATTGTTAGGGTTGGGGTTAGGATACGGATTAGTTTTAGGGTTAGGGTACAAGTTAGGGTTATGGTTAAGATTAGGTTTAGGGTTAGGGTATGGGTTAGGGTTAGGTTATGGTTAACGGTTATGGTTTGCGTTAGGGTTAGGGTTAAGTTTAGGGTGCGGGTTAGGGTTAGGGTTAGGGTTAGGTTTAGAGGACGGGTTTGGGTTAGTGTTAGGATATGTGTTAGGTTTACCGTTTGGGTACGTGTTAGGGTAAGGGTTACGGTTAGGGTTAGGGATAGGGTTAGGGGTTAGGGTTAGAGTTATTGTTAGGCTACGGGAAGGGTTTGGGTACGGGTTAGGGTTAGGGTTAGGGTTAGGGTTAGGGTTAAGATTAGAGTACGGGTTTGGGTTAGTGTTAGGGTACGGGATAGGTTTACCGTTTGGGTACGGGTTAGGGTAAGGGTTAGGGTTAGGGTTGGGGGTTAGGGTTAGATTTAGGGTTAGGCTACGGGTAGGGTTAGGGTACGGGTTAGGGTTAGGGTTAGGGTTAGTGTTAGGGTTACGGTACGGGTTAGGGTTAAGGTTAGGGTACGGGATAGGGTTAGTGTACGTGTTAGGTCGAGGGTTAGGGTTAGGTTTAGTGTGCAGGTTAGGGTTAGGGTTAGGGTACGTGTTAGGGTTAAAGTTTGGGTACGGGTTAGGGTTACGTTTAGGGTTAGGGTACGTGTTAGGTTTAGGGTTAGTGTAAGGGTTAGTTTTAGGGTACGGGTTATGGTTAGAGTACGGGTTAGGGTTAGGTTTAAGGTTAGGTTTAGTTTTAGAGTACGGGTTAGGGTTAGTGTTAGGGTTAGTGTTAGGGTTAGTGTACGCATAGTGTTAGGATTAGGGTTAGGGTTAGTGTATAGTTTAGGGTTAGGTTTAGGGTACGGGATAGGTTTAGTGTTCAAGTTAATTTTAGGGTTAGGGTTAGGTTTAGGTTATGGGTAAGGGTTAGGTTACGGGTTAGGGTTAGGTTTAGGTGCGGGTGAGGGTTAGGGTTGGGGTTAGGGTATGGGTTAGTTTTAGGTTTAGGGTACAGGTTAGGGTTACGGTTCAGGTTGGGGTTAGTGTTAGGGTATGCTTAGGGTCAGGGTACGGGTAAGGGTTATGGTTAGGGTTAGCGTTAGGTTTAGGTTTAGGGTGCGGGTTACGATTAGTTTTAGGGTTCGGCTTATCGCTAGGGAATGGGTTAGGGTTACTTTTAGGTTTGGGTACGGGTACGGGTTAGGGTTAGGGTACGAGATAGGGTTGGGTACAGGTTATGTCAAGGGTTAGGATTAGGTTTAGGGTAAGAGTTAGGGTTAGCGTTAGGTTTAGGATTAGGGTTAAGGTATGGATTAGGTTTAGGGTACAGCTTAGGGTTAGGTTTAGGTTTAGGGTACGGTTTAGGTTTAGGGTACGGGTTAGGGTTAGGGTCAGGGTTAGTGTTAGGGTTAGGGTACGGGTTAGAGTTAGGGTTATGTTACATGTTAGGGTTACAGTACAGTTTAGGGTTAGGGTGAGGTTTAGGGTTAGGGTTAGAGTACAGTTAAGAAAAGGGTTAGGGTTAGGGTTAGAGTAAGGGTTAGGGTTAGTGTTAGGGTTAGGGAAAGGTTTAGGTTTAGGGTTAGGGTATGGGTTAGGGTTAGGGTTAGGGTTAGTGTTAGATTACGGGGTAGGGTTAGTGTTAGTGTTAGGGTTAGGTTTAATGTACGAGTTAGGCTTAGGGTTAGGTTTAGGGTTAGGTTACGAGTTAGGGTTAGGTTTAGGGTATGGGATAGGGTTAGCGTACGAGATAAGTTTAGGGTTAGGGTTAGGATTAGGTTACGGGATAGGGTTAGGGTACGGGTTATGGTTAGGTTTAGGGTGTGGGTTAGGGTTAGGTTTAGGATTAGTGTACGGGTTAGGGTTAGGTTTAGGGTTAGGGTTAGTGTTAGGGTTAGTGTTAGGGTATGGGTTAGGGTTAGGGTTGGGGTTAGGGTACGGGTTAGTTTTAGGGTTAGGTTACGGGTTAGGGTTATGGTTAAAGTTAGGGTTAGGTTTAGGGTGTGGGTTAGGGTTAGCGTACGGTTAAGGGTTAAGGTTAGTGTTAGGGTTAGGGTTAAGTTTAGGGTGCGGTTTAGGGATAGGGTTAGGGTTATGGTTAGGGTTAGAGTACGGGTTTGGGTTAGTGTTAGGGTACGGGTTAGGTGTTCCATTTGGGTACGGCATAGGGTAAGGAATAGGGTTAGGGTTAGGGTTAGGGTTTAGGGTTAGAGTTAGGGTTAGGCTACGGGATAGGGTTAGTTTACGTGTTAAGGTTAGGTTATGGTTAGGGTTAGGTTTGGGGTTATAGTATGGGTTAGGGTTAGAGTTAGGGTTAGGTTTATAGTTAGAGTACGGTTAGGGAAAGTGTTAGGGTTAGGGTTAGTTTTAGGGTACGTGTTAGGTTTAGCGTAAGGGTTAGGGTTGCATTTAGGGTTAGGGTTAGTGTTAGAGTACGGATTAGGTTTAGTGTTAGGGTTAGGGTTAGGTTTAGGGTTAGAGTACGGGGTAGGATTAGTGTTAGGGTTATGGTTAGGGTTAGTGTATGGGTTAGGGTGAGGGTTAGGGTTAGGGTTAGCGTATGGGGTAGTGTTTGTGTTAGGGTTAGGGTTGGGGTTAATGTACGGTTTAGGCTTAGGGTTAGGTTTAGGTTACGGTTTAGGGTTAGGGTTAGGATTAGTGTAAGAGTTAGGGTTAGGTTTATGGTCAGGGTAAGGGTTAGGGTTAGTGTTAGTGTATGGGTTAGGTTTAGGGTTGGGGTTAGGGTACGGGTTAGTTTTAGGGTTAGGTTATGGGTTAGGTTTATGGTTAAGGTTAGGGTTAGGGTTATGGTATGTGTTAGGGTTAGGTTACGGTTAAGGGTTATGGTTTGTGTTAGGGTTAGGTTTAAATTCAGGGTGCGTGTTAGGTTTACAGTTAGGGTTAGGGTTAGAGTACGGGTTTGGGTTAATGTTAGGGTACGGGTTAGGTTTACCGTTTGTGTACGGGTGAGGGTAAGGTTTAGGGTTAGGGTTAGGTTTAGGGTACGGGTTAGGTTTAGGGTATAGGTTGGGGTTAGTGTTAGGATCAGGGTTAGGATTAGGGTTAGTGTACGAGTTAGGTTTAGGGTTAGGGTACGGGTTAGGTTTAGGGTTATGGTACAGTATAGGGTTACTGTACGGGTTAGGGTTAAGGTGAGGGTTAGGGTTAGGGTTAGAGTATGGTTAGGGTTAGGGTTAGGGTTAGAGTACGGGTTAGGGTTAGTGTTAGGGTTAGGGAAGGTTTAGGGTTAGGATTAGTGTTGGGCTTATATTACGGGTTAGGTTTAGAGTTAGGGTTAGGTTTAGGGTTAGAGTACGGGTTAGGGTTAGTGTTAGGTTTAGGGTTAGGTTTAGCGATAGTGTATGGATAGGGTTAGGTTTAGGGTTAGGGTTAGGGTACGCATTAGGGTTAGGTTTAGGGTACGGGATAGGGTTAGTGTGTGGGTTAAGTTTAGGGATAGGGTTAGGTTTAGGTTTTGGGTTAGGGTTATGGTACGGGTTAGGGACAGGGTTAGGGTTAGGGTTATGGTACGAGTTAGGGTTAGGGTTAGGTTTAGGGTACGGGATAGGGTTAGCGAACGGGTTAAGTTTAGGGTTAGGGTTCGGTTTAGGTTATGGTGTAGGTTTAGGGTATGGGTTAGGTTTAGGTTTAGGGTACGGGATAGGGTCAGCGAACAGGTTAAGTTTAGGGTTAGGGTTCGGTTTAGGCTACAGTTTAGGTTTAGGGTACGGGTTAGGGTTAGGTTTAGGGTGCGGGTTGGGTTAGGGTTAGGGTTAAGGTTAGGGTTAGGGTTAGGTTTAGGGTCAGGGTTAGGGTTAGGGTTAGTGTTAGGGTACGGGTTAGCGTTAGGTTTGGGGTTAGGGTATGGGTTAGTGTTAGGGATTGGGTACGGATTAGGTTTATGGTTAAGGTTAGGGTAGGGTTAGGTTATGGGTTAGGGTTAGGTTACGGTTAAGGGTTATGGTTTGGGTTAGGGTTAAGTTTAGGGTGCGGGTTAGGGTTAGGTTTAGGGTTATGGTTAGGGTTAGAGTACGGTTTGGGTTAGTATTAGGGTACGGGTTAGGTTTACCTTTTAGGTACGGGTTCGGTTAAGGGTTAGGGTTAGGCTTAGGGTTAGGGGTTAGGTTTAGAGTTAGGATTGGGCTACGGGTAGGGTTAGGGTACGGGTTAGGGTTAGGGTTAAGGTTCAGGTTAGGGTTTGGGTACAGGCTAGGTTACGTTTAGGGTTAGGGTATGGATTAGGTTTAGGTTTAGTGTTCGTGTACGATTTAGGGTTAGGGTACGGGATAGGGTTAGTTTTAGGGTCAGGGTAAGGGTTAGGTTTAGGGTCCGGGTTAGGGTTAGGGTTAGGGTTAGCGGTAGGGTATGGGTTAGGGTTACTGTTAGGTTTGGGGTACGGGTTAGGGTTAAGGTTAGGTTACGGGATAGGTTTGGTTACGGTTTATGTAGAGGGTTAGGGTTACGTTTTGGGTACGGTTTAGGGTTAGGATTAGGTTTAGGTTTAGGGTTAGGGTATGGGTTAGGCTTAGGGTATGGGTTAGGGTTAGGGTATGGGTTAGGGTTAGGTTTCGGTGCGGGTTAGGGTTAGGGTATGGGTTAGGGTTAGGGTTAGGCTTAGTGTACGGGTTAGGGTTAGTGTTAGTGTTAGGGTTAGTGTTAGGGTTAGGATACGGCTTAGGACTAGGGTTAGGGTACGTGATAGGGTTAGGTTACGGTTTATGTCTAGGGTTAGGGTTAGGTTTACGGTGCGGGTTAGAGTTGGCCCTGTGTTAGGGTTAGGGTACAGGTTAGGGTTAGGGTATGGGTTAGGGTTATGGTTAGTGTACGGGTTAGGGTTAGGGTTAGTGTTAGGGTTAGGGTTCGGGTTAGTGTGAGGGTAAGGTTTAGGGTTAGGCTACGGGTTAGGTCTAGGGTTAGGGTTAGGTTTAGGATGTGGGTTAGGGTTAGGGTTAGGGTACGGGATTAGAGTTAGGGTTAGGGTCAAGGTTAGGGTTAGGTTTAGGTTTAGGGTTAGGGTTGGGTAAGGGTTCGGGTTACGGTACGACTTAGAGTTAGGGTAAGGGTTAGGTTTAGTGTTAGGATTATAGTAGGGGGTTAGGGTTAGTGTTAGGGTTACGTGTAGGGTTAGAGTACTGGTTACGGTTTGTGTTAGTGTTATGGTTAGTGTTAGGATTAGGGTTAAGGTTAGAGTACGGGTTAGGGTTAGGGTTAGGGTACAGTTTAGCGTTAGGGTTAGGTTACGGGATAGGTTTAGGGTTCGGATTAGGTCTAGTGTTAAGGTTAGGTTTAGGGTGTGGGTTAGGGTTAGGCATCGGGTTAGGGATAGGGTACGGGTTTGGGTTAGGGTACGGGTTAGTGTTAGGGTTATGGTACGGGTTAGGTTTAGGTTTAGTGTTAGTGTACGGGTTAGGGTTAGGGTACGGGTTAGGTCTAGGGTTAGGGTTAGGTTTAGGATGCGGGTTAGGGTTAGGGTACGGGATTAGGTTTAGGGTTAGGGTCAGGGTTAGTGACTAACACTAACACTGTTAGTGTTAGGGTTACGTTTAGGGTTAGAGTACGTGTTAGGTTTAGTGTTAGGGTTATGGTTAGTTTTAGGGTTAGGGTTAGGGTTAGAGTACGGGTTAGGGTTAGGTTTAGGGTTAGGGTTAGGTTAGAGTATGGGTTAGGGTTAGTGTTAGTGTTAGGGTTAGGGTTAGCGTTAGGGTAAGTTTAGGGTTAGGGTTAGGGTTAGTGTACGGGTTAGGTTTAGGGTAAGGGTTAGGGTTAGGGTTAGGGTTACGGTACGGGTTAAGGTTAAGCTTACGGTACGGGATAAGTTTAGTGTACGTGTTTGGTGTAGGGTTAGGGTTAGGTTTAGTGTGCGAGTTAGGGTTAGGGTTAGGGTTAGGGTACGTGTTAGGGTTAGGGTTTGGGTACGGGTTAGGGTTACGTTTAGTGTTAGGGTATGGGTTAGGTTTAGGGTTAGGGTAAGGGTTAGTGTTAGGGTACTGGTTAGGGTTAGGGTTGGGGTTAGGCTTAGGGTACGTTTAGGGTTAGGGTTAGGGTTAGGGTTCGGGTTAGGGTTAGTCTACGGGTTAGGGTTAGGTTTAGGGTTAGGGTTAGGGTTAGGGTTAGTGTTAGGGTTACGGTACTTTTAAGGGTTAAGTTTACGGTACAGGATTGGTTTAGTGTACATGTTAGGTCTAGGGTTAGGGTTAGTTTTAGTGTGCGGGTTAGCGTTAGGGTTAGGGTACTTGTTAGTGTTAGGGTTTGGGTATGGGTTAGGGTTACGTTTAGGGTTAGGGTACGGGTTAGGGATAGTGTTAGGGTTAGGGTTAGTGTTCGGGTACGGGTTATGGTTAGATTACGGGTTAGATTACATTTAGGGTTAGGGTTAGTGTTAGAGTACAAGTTAGGGTTAGTGTTAGGTTTAGTGTTAGGGTTAGGGTTAGGGTTAGATTATGGGATAGGGTTAGTGTTAGGGTTAGGGTTAGGTTTAGTGTACGGATAGGGTTAGGGTTTAGGGTTAGGTTTAGGGTACAGGTTAGGGTTAGGTTTATGGTACGGGATAGGGTTAGTGTACGGGATAAGTTTAGGGTTAGGTTTAGGTTTAGGTTACGGGTTAGGGTTAGGGTACGGGTTACGGTATGGTTCAGGTGCGGGTTAGGGTTAGGGTATGGGTTAGGATTAGGGTACGGCTAAGGGTTATGGTTAGGGTTAGGTTTAGGTTTAGGGTGCGGGTTAGGCTTAGGGTTAGGGTTACGGTTAGCGCTATGGTATGGGTTAGGGTTACTCTTAGGTTTTGGGTACCGGTTCAGGTTAGGGTTAGGGTACGGGATAGGGTTGGGTACGGGTTAGGTCAAGGGTTCAGGTTAGGTATAGGTTACGGGATAAGTTTAAGGTTAGCTTTAGGGTTAGGATTAGGGTATGGGTTAGGTTTAGGGTACGGATTAGGGTTAGGGTTACGGTCAGGGTTGGGTTAGGGTTAGCGTACGAGTTAGGGTTAGGGTTAGGTTTTGGGTAGGGGTTAGGGTTAGGGTTAGGGTAGTGTTGGTACGGGTTAGGTTTAGGGTACGGGTTAGGGTTGGGTACGGGTTAGGTCAAGGGTTAGTGTTAGGTTTAGGGTACGGGTTAGGTTTAGGGTTAGGTTTAGGGTTAGGGTTAGGGTATAGGTTTGGTTTAGGGTACGGGTTAATGTTAGGGTTAGGGTCAGGTTTACTGTTAGGGATAGGGTACGAGTTAGGGTTAAGGTTAGGTTTTGGGTACGGGTTAGGGTTAGGGTTAGGGTTAGGTTTAGAGTACGGAGTAGGGTTAGTGTTAGGGTTAGGGTTGGGGTTAAAGTACGGGTTAGGCTTAGGGTTAGGTTAGGGTTAAGATACGGGTTAGGGTTAGGTTTAGGGTACAGGATCGGGTTAGCAAATGGTTTACGTTTATGGTTATGGTTAGGTTTAGGTTAATGGTTAGGGTTAGGGTTAGGATTAGTGTAAGGGTTAGGGTTATGTTTAGGGTCAGGGTTAGGGTTAGGGTTAGTGTTAGGGTACGGGTTAGGGTTAGGGTTGGGGTTAGGGTACGGTTTAGTTTTAGGGTTAGGGTATGGGTTAGGTTAACGGTTAAGGTTAGGGTTAGGGTTAGGGTATGGTTTAGGGTTAGGTTACGGTTAAGGGTTATGGTTTGTGTTAGGGTTAAGGTTAAGTTTAGGGTTTATGTTAGGTTTACGGTTAGGGTTAGGGTTAGAGTACGGGTTTGGGTTAGTGGTAGGGTATGGGTTAGGTTTACCGTTTGTGTACGGGTGAGGGAAAGGGTAAGGGTTAGGGTCAGGTTTAGGGTATGGGTTAGGTTTAGGGTTAGGTTTAGGGTTAGTGTACGAGTTAGGTTTAGTTTTAGGGTACGGGTTAGGTTTAGGGTTATGGTACGGTATAGGGTTACAGTACGGGTTAGGGTTAGGGTGAGGGTTAGGGTTAGGGTTAGAGTATGTTTAGGGTTAGGGTTAGGGTTAGAGTACGGGTTAGGGTTAGTGTTAGGGTTAGGGTTAGGTTTAGAGTTAATGTACGGGTTCGGATAAGGGTTAGGTTTAGGGTTAGGATACGGGTTAGGGTTAGTTTTAGGGTAAGGGACAGGTTTAGCATACGGGTTAAGTTTAAGGTTAGGGTTAGGTTTAGGACACTGGTTAGGGTTAGTTTAGGGGTTAGGGTTAGGTTTAGGGGGTGGGTTAGGGTTAGTGTTAGGGTTAGCGTAAGGGTTAGGGTTACGTTTAGGGTCAGGGTTAGGTTTAGGGTTAGTGTTAGGGTACTGAATATGTTTAGGGTTGAGGTTAGGGTACGGGTTAGTTTTAGAGTTAGGGTACGGTTTAGGGTTATGTTTAAAGTTAGGGTTAGGTTTAGGGTATATGTTAGGGTTAGGTTACGGTTAAGGGTTATGGTTTGGGATAGGGTTAGGGTTAAGTTTAGGGTGTGGGTTAGGGTTAGGGTTAGAGTACGGGTTTGGGTTAGTGTTAGGGTATGGGTTATGTTTACCGTTTGGGTAAGGGTTAGGGCTAGGGTTAGGGTTCGCGTTAGGGTTAGGGGTTATATTTAGGGTTAGGGTTAGGCTACGCGTAGGGTTAGGGTACGGGTCAGGGTTAGGGTTAGGGTTCGGGTTAAGGTTAGTGAACGGGTTAGTGTTAGGGTTGGGTTAGGGTTAGGGTTAGGGTTAGGGTTAGTGTTTAGGGTTACGGTACCGGTTAGGGTTAAGGTTATGGAACGGGATAGGGTTAGTGTACGTGTTAGGTCTAGGGTTAAGGTTAGTTTTAGTGTGTGGGTTAGGGTTAGGGTTAGGGTACGTGTTAGGTTTAGGGTTTCGGTTAAGTTAGAGTACGGGTTAGAGTTAGTGTTAGGGTTAGGGTTAGGATTAGGGTTAGGGTTAGGGTTACGGTACAGGTTAGGGTTAAGGTTACGGTAAGGATAGGTTTAGTGTACGTGTTACGTCTAGGGTTAGGGTTAGTTTTAGTGTGCGGGTTAGGGTTAGGGTTAGGGTACGTTTTAGGTTTAGGGTTTCGGTTCTAGTTAGGGTTACGTTTAGGGTTAGGGTACGGGTTAGGTTTAGGGTTAGGGTAAGGGTTACTGTTAGGTTTTGGTTTAGGGTTAGAGTACGGGTTAAGGTTAGGTTTAGGGTTAGGTTTAGGGTTCGAGTATGGGTTAGGGTTAGTGTTAGGGTTAGGGTTAGGGTTAGTGTATGGATAGCGTTAGGGTTAGGGTACAGGTTAGGGTTAGGTGTAGGATACGGGATAAGGTTAGTGTACGGGATAAGTTTAGGTTTAGGTTTAGGTTTAGGTTACGGGTTAGGGTTAGGGTACGGGTTAGGGTTAGGTTTAGGTGCGGTTAGGGTTAAGGTACGGGTTAGGGTTAGGTTTAGGGTCAGGGTTAGGTTTCGTGATAGGTTTATGGTACGTGTTAGGGTTAGGGTTGGGGTTACGGTACGGGTATTTTTAGGGTTATGGTACGGGTTAGAGTTCCGGTTATGGTTAGGGTTAGTGTTAGGGTATGGGTTAGGGTAGGGTAGGGGTAAGGGTTATGGTTAGGGTTACGGTTAGGTTTAGGTTTAGGGTGCGGGTTAGGCTTAGGGTTAGGGTTAGGGTTAGCGCTAGGGTATGGGTTAGGGTTACTCTTAGGGTTTGGGTACGGGTTAGGGTAGGTTACGGGATAGGTTTGGGTACAGGTTAGGACAAGGATTAAGGTTAGGTTTAGGGTATGGGATAGGGTTAGGGATAGGTTTAGGGTTAGGTTTAGGGTATGGGTTAGGTTTAGGGTACGGGTTTGGGTTAGGGTTAGTGTCAAGGTTAGGGTTAGGGTTAGGGTACGAGTTAGGTTTAGGGTTAGAGTATGGGGTAGGGTTAGTGTTAGCGTTAGGGTTAGGGTTAATGTACAGGTTAGGCTTAGGGCTAGGTTAAGGGTTAGTTTACGGGTTAGGGTTAGGTTTAGGGTACGGGATAGGGTTAGAGTAAGGGTTAAGTTTAGGGTTAGGGTTAGGTTTAAGTTACGGGTTAGGGTTAGGTTTAGGTGTGGGTTAGGGTTAGGGTTAGGTTTACGTTACAGATTAGGGTTAGGGTTGGGGTTAGTGTACGGGTTAATTTTAGGGTTAGTGTACGGGTCAGGTTTATGGTTAAGTTTAGGGTTAGGTTTAGGGCATGGGTTAGGGTTAGGGTACGGGTAAGTTTTATGGTTAGGGTTAGGGTTAGGTTTAGGTTTAGGGTGAGGGTTAGGTTTAGGGTTAGGGTTAGTGCTAGGGTATGTGTTAGGGTTAATATTAGGGTTTGGGTACGGGTTAGGGTTAGGTTTAGGTTCAGGTTTAGGGTTAGGGTTAGGGTTAGGGTACAGGTTAGGGTAATGTTTAGGGTATGGGTTAGCATTAGGGTTAGGGTTAGGGTCAGGGTTAGGTTTAGGGTACGGGTTAGGGTTAGGGTTAGGGTCAGGGTTAGGTTTAGGGTTAGGGTACGAATTAGAGTTAGGGTTAGGGTACTGGTTAGAGTTAGGGTTTGGTACGAGGTAGGTTTACAGTACGGGTTAGAGTAAGGGTGAGGTTTAGGGTTAGGGTTAGAACTGTTAGGGTTAGGGTTAGGGTTAGAGTACAGGTTAGGGTTAGTGTTAGGGTTAGGGTTAGGGTTGGGTTAGTGTTAGGGTACGGGTTAGGGTTAGGGTTAGAGTACGGGGTAGTGTTAGTGGTAGGGTTAGGTTTAGGGTTAAAGTATGGGTTAGGGTTAGTGTTAGTGTTAGGGTTAGTGTTAGGGTTAGAGTGCGGATAGGGTTAAGGTTAGGGTTAGGGTTAAGGTATGGGTTAGGGTTAGGTTTAGGGTACGGGATAGGGTTAGCGTACCGGTTAAGTTTAGGTTTAGGGTTAGGTTTAGGTTACGGGTTAGGGTTAGAGTACGGGTTAGGGTTAAGGTTAGGGTTAGGGTTAGCACTATGGTATGGGTTAGGGTTACTGTTAGGTTTTGGGTACGGGTTAGGGTTAGGGTTAGGTTATGGGATAGGGTTGGGTACGGGTTAGGTCAAGGGTTAGGGTTAGGTTTAGGGTACGGGTTATGGTTAGGGTTAGATTAGGGTTAGGTTTAGGGTATGGGTTAGGCTTAGGGTACGGATTAAGATTAGGGTCAGGGTTAGGGTTACGGTTAGGGTATGGGTTAGGGTTAGGTTTAGGTTACGGTTCGGGTCAGGTTTAGGGTTAGGGTACCGGTTAGGTAAGGGTACGGGTTAGGGTTATGGTTAGGGTCTGGGTTAGGGTTAGAATTTGGGTACGAATTAGGGTTAGGGTTAGGTTACGGGTTAGGTTTAGGTTTATGGTACGGGTTAGGGTTACAGTTACGGTTAAGGGTTAGGGTTAGGGTTAGGGTTAGAGTGAGGTTTAGGGTAAGGGTTAGAGCACGGTTAGGGTTAGGGTTAGGGTTAGGGTTAGAGTACGGGTTTGGGTTATTGTTAGGGTACGGGTTAGGTTTACCGTTTGGGTACGGGTTAGGGTAAGGTTTAGGGTTAGGTTTAGGGTTAGGGTACGTGTTAGGTATACGGTTTGGGTATGGGTTAGGGTTACGTTTTGGGTTCGGGTACGGGTTAGGTTTAGGGTTAGGGTAAGAGTTAGTGTTAGGGGACGGGATAGGGTTGAGTACGGGTTAGGGTTATGTTTAGGGTAGGTTTAGGGTTAGGGTTAGTGTTAGGGTATGGGTTAGTGTTAGTTTTGGAGTTAGGGTACTGGTTAGTTTTAGGGTTAGGGTATGGGTTAGGGTACGGTTAAGGTTTGGGTTAGGGTTAGGGTATGAGTTAGGGTTAGGTTACGGTTAATGATTATGGTTTGGGTTAGGGTTAGGGTTAAGTTTAGGGTGCGGGTTATGGTTATGGTTATGGTTAGGGTTAGAGTACGGGTTTGGGTTAGTGTTAGGGTACATGTTAGGTTTTCCATTTGGGTACGGGTTAGTGTAAGGGTTAGGGTTAGGGTTAGGGTTAGGGTACGTGTGATGGTTAGGGTTTGGGTACGTGTTAGGATTAGGGATAGGTTTATGGTACAGGTTAGGGTTAGGGTTGGGGTTACGGTACGGGTTATTTTTAGGGTTATGGTACATGTTGGGGTTAAGGTTAATGTTAGGGTTAGTGTTAGGTTATGGGTTAGGGTTAGGGTACGGGTAAGGGTTATGGTTAGGTTAGGGTTAGGGTTAGGGTTAGGGTTAGGGTTAGGGTTAGGGTTATGGTATGGGTAGGTGTTAGGTTAGGGTTTGGGTTAGAGTACGGGGTAGGATTAGTGTTGGGGTTAGGGTTAGGGTTAGGGTATGGGTTAGGCTTAGGGTACGGGTTAGGGGTAGGGTTAGGGTCAGGTTTAGGGTTAAGGTTAGGGTTAGGGTACGGGTTAGGGTTTGGTTTAGGGTACTGGTTAGGGTTAGGGTTAGGGTTAGGGTCAGGGTTAGGGTTAGGGTTAGTGTACGAATTAGGTTTAGGGTTAGGGTACTGGTTAGGGTTAGGGTTATGGTACGGGGTAGGATTACAGTACGGGTTAGGGTTATGGTGAGGTTTAGGATTAGTGTTAGAATATGATTAGGGTTAGGGTTAGGGTAATAGTAGGGTTAGTGTTAGGGGTAGGGTTAGGGGTAGGGTTAGGGTACGGTTTATGGTTAGGGTTTGGTTAGTGTTAGAGTACGGGGTAGGGTTAGTCTTAGGGTTAGGGTTAGGGTTAGAGTACACTTTAGGGTTAGTGTTAGGGTTAGGGTTAGGGCTAGGGTTAGTGTTAGGGTACGGGTTAGGGTTAGGGTTAGAGTAAGGGTAGGGTTAGTTTTAGGGTAAGGGTTAGGGTTAGGGTTAGGGTACGGTTTATGGTTAGGGTTCGGGTTAGTGTTAGAGTACGGGGTAGGGTTAGTCTTAGGGTTTGAGTTAGGGTTAGAGTACAGGTTTGGGTTAGTGTTAGGGTACAAGTTAGGTTTACCGTTTGGGTATGGGTTAGGGTAAGGGTTAGGGATAGGTTTAGGTTACGTGTTAGGGTTAGGGTTAGGGTTTGGGGACGGGTTAGGGTTACGTTTAGGGTTAGGGTACGGATTAGGTTTAGGATTATGGTAAATGTTAGTGTTAGGGTAGAGGATATGGTTAGAGTACGGGTTAGGGTTAGGTTTAGGTTTATGGTTAGGGTTAGAGTACAGTTTAGGGTTAGTGTTAGAGTTAAGGTTAGGGTTAGTGTACGGATAGTGTTAGGGTTAGGGTTAGGGTTAGGGTACGGGTTAGGGCTTGGTTTAGGGTACGGGATAGGTTTTGTGTACGAGTTAAGTTTAGGGTTAGGGTTAGGTTTAGGTGATGGGTTAGGGTTAGGGTAGGGTTAGGGTCAGGTTTAGGTGCGGGTTAGGGTTAGGGTACGGGTTAGGGTCAGGAATAGGTGAGGGTTTGGGTTAGGGTTAGGATTAGGGTACGGGTTAGGGTTAGGTTTAGGGTCAGGGTTAGGGTTATGGTACGAATTAGGGTTAGGGTTAGGGTATGGGTTAGGTTTAGGGTTATGGATTCGGGTTAGGGTTACAGTACGGGTTAGGGTTAGGGTGACGGTTAGGGTTAGGGTTAGTGTATGGTTAGGGTTAGGTTTAGGGTTAGGGTTAGAGTACGGGTTAGCGTTAGTTTTAGGGTTAGGTTTCAGTTTAGGTTTAGGGTTAGGGTATGGGTTAGGGTTAGGGTTAGTGTTAGAGTATGGGGTAGGGTTATTGTTAGGGTTAGGTTTAGGGTTAATGTACGTGTTAGGCTTAGGGTTAGGTTTAGGGTTAGGATACGGTTTAGGGTTAGGTTTAGAGTTCGGGTTAGGGTTTGCGTACGGGTTAAGTTTAGGGTTAGGGTTAGGTTTAGGTTACGGGTTAGGGTTAGGGTTCGGTTTAGGGTTAGGTTTAGGGTGCGGGTTAGGGTTAGGGTTAGTGTAAAGGTTAGGGTTAGGTTTAGGGTCAGGGTTAGGGTTAGGGTTAGTATAGGGTACGGGTTAGGGTTAGGGTCGCTGTTAGGTACGGGTTAGTTTTAGGGTTAGGGTACAGGTTAGGATTATGGTTAAGGTTAGGGTTAGGGTTATGGTATGGTTTAGGTTTAAGTCACGGTTAAGGGTTATGGTTTGGGTTAGGGTTAGGATTAAGTTTAGGGTGCGGGTTATGGTTAGGGTTAGCATTAGAGTACGGGTTTGGGATAGTGTTAGGGTACGGGTTAGGTTTACCGTTTGGGTACGGGTTAGGGTAAGGGTTAGGGCTAGGTTTAGGGTTAGGGGTTAGCGTTAGAGTTAGGGTTAGGCTACGGTTAGGGTTAGGGTACGGGTTAGGGTTCGGGTTAGGGTTAGTGTACGTATTAGGGTTAGGTTTAGGTTTAGGTTTAGGGTTATGGTTAGAGTACGGGTTAGGGTTAGTGTTAGGGTTAGGGTTAGGTTTAGTGTACGGATAGGGTTAGGGTTAGGGTTAGGGTTAGGGTACGGGTTAGGGTTAGGTTTAGGCTATGGAATAGGGTTAGTAAACGGGTTAAGTTTAGCGTTAGGGTTAGGTTTAGGTTACGGGTTAGGGTTAGGGTACGGTTTAGGTTTAGGTTTCGGTGTGGGTTAGGGTTAGGGTACGGGTTAGGGTTAGGTTTAGGGTCAGGGTTAGGGTTTGGGGTAGGGTTATGATAACGGTTAGGGTACGGGATAGGGTTATGGTTAGGTTCAGGGTTCGGTTTAGATTTAGGGTGCGGGTTAGGCTTAGGGTTAGGGTTAGGGTGGGTGCTAGGGTATGGTTTAGGGTTACTGTTAGGGTTTGGTTCTGGGATAGGGTTAGGGTTAGGGTATGGGATAGGTTTGGGTATGGGTTAGGTCAAGGGTTAGGGTTAGGGTTAGGGTACGAGTTAGGGTTAGGTTTAGGGTACGGGTTAGGGTTATGTTACGGGTTAGGGTTACAGTATGGGTTAGGGTTAGGGTGAGGGTTAGTTTTAGGGTTAGAGTACGGGTAGGATTATGGTTAGAGTTAGAGTTAGGTTTAGGGTTATAGTACGGGTTAGGGTTAGTGTTAGGGAAAGGGTTAGTTTTAGGGTAAGGTTACGGGTTAGGGTTAGGGTTAGTGTTAGTGTTAGGGTTAGAGTATGCGGTAGGGTTAGTGTTAGGTTTAGGGTTAGGGTTAATGTACCTGTTAGTCTTAGGGTTAGGTTAGGGTTAGGTTATGGGTTAACGTTAGCTTTAGAGTACGGGATAGGGTTAGCGTACAGGTTAAGTTTATGGTAGGGTTAGTTTTAGGTTATGGGTTAGGGTTACGGTACGTATTAGGGTTAGGTTTAGGGTGCGGGTCGGGTTAGGGTTAGGGTTAGTTTACGGGTTAGGGTTAGAGTTAGGGTTAGGGTTAGAGTACGTGTTTGGGTTAGTGTTAGGGTACTGGTTAGGTTTATCTTTTGGGTACGGGTTAGGGTAAGGGTTAGGGTTAGGGTTAGGGGTTTGGGTAAGAGTCAGGGTTAGGCTACGGGTAGGGTTAGGGTACGGATTAGGGTTCGGGCTAGGGTTAGTGTACGTGTTAGGGTTAGGGTTAGGTTTATGTTTAGGGTTAGGGTTATGGTTAGAGTACGGGTTAGGGTTAGTGTTAGGGTTAGGGTTAGGTTTAGTGTACAGATAGGGTTAGGGTTAGGGTTAGGGTTAGGTTACGGGTTAGGGTTAGGGTTAGTTTTAGGCTATGGGCTAGGGTTAGTGTACGGGTTAAGTTTAGGGTTAGGGTTAGGTTTAGGTACGGGTTAGGGTTAGGGTACGGGCTAGGGTTAGGTTTCGGTGTGGGTTATGGTTAGGGTACAGATTAGGGTTAGGTTTAGGGTCAGGGTTAGGGTTAGGGGTAGGGTTATGGTAAGGGTTAGGCTACGGGTTAGGGTTATGGTTAGGTCAGGGTTAGGTTTAGGTTTAGGGTGTGGGTTAGGCTTAGGGTTAGGGTTAGGGTGAGCGCTAGGGTATGGGTTAGGGTTACTGTTAGGGTTTGGGTCCGGGTTAGGGTTAGGGTTAGGGTACGGGATAGGGTTGGGTATGGGTTAGGTCAAGGGTTAGTGTTAGGTTTAGGGTACGAGTTAGGGTTAGGTTTAGGGTATGGGTTAGGGTTAGGGTTATGTTACGGGTTAGGGTTACAGTACGGTTAGGGTTAGGGTGAGGGTTAGTTTTAGGGTTAGAGTACGGGTAGGATAATGGTTAGGGTTAGGGTTAGGGTTAGGGTTATAGTACGGGTTAGGGTTAGTGTTAGGGAAAGATTTATTGTTAGGGTTAGGTTACGGGTTAGGGTTAGGGTTAGTGTTAGGGTTAGGGTTAGAGTATGCAGTAGGGTTAGTGTTAGGTTTAGGGTTAGGGTTAATGTACCGGTTAGTCTTAGGGTTAGGTTTAGGGTTAGGTTACGGTTTAGGGTTAGCTTTAGAGTACGGGATAGGGTTAGCGTACGGTTTAAGTTTATGGTAGGGTTAGGTTTAGGTTACGGGTTAGGGTTACGGTACGTGTTAGGGTTAGGTTTAGGGTGCGGTTAGGGTTAGGGTTAGGGTTAGGGTTAGTGTACGGGTTAGGGTTAGAGTTAGGGTTAGGGTTAGAGTACGGGTTTGGGTTAGTGTTAGGGTACTGGTTAGATTTATCTTTTGGGTACGGTTAGGGTAAGGATTAGGGTTGGGGTTAGTGTTAGGTGTTAGGGTAAGGGTTAGGGTTAGGCTACGGGTAGGGTGAGGGTACGGGTTAGGGTTCGGGTTAGTGTTAGTGTACCGGTTAGGGTTAGGTTTAGGGTTAGGGTTAGGTTTAGGTGCGGATCAGGGTTAGGGTACGGGTTAGGGTTAGGTTTAGGGTCAGAGTTAGGGTTAATGATAGGGTTATGGTACTCGTTAGGGTTACGGTTGGGTTAGGGTACGGATTAGTTTTAGGGTTAGGGTACAGGTTAAGGTTACCGTTAAAGTTAGGGTTAGTGTTAGGCTTTGGGTTAGGGTTAGGGTATGGGTAAGGGTTATGGTTAATGTTAGGGTTAGTTTTAGGTTTAGGGTGCGGGTTAGGATTAGGGTTAGGTTTAGGGTTAGCGCAAGAGTATGGGTTAGGTTTATTCTTAATGTTTGGGTACGGGTTACGGTTAGGGTTAGGGTATGGGATAGGGTTGGGTACGGGTTAGGTCAAGGGTTAGGGTTAGTTTTAGGGTACGGGTTAGGGTTAGGGTTAGCTATAGGGTTAGGGTTAGGGTATGGGTTAGGTTTAGGGAACGGGTTAGGTTTAGGGTTACAGTCAAGGTTAGGGTTATTGTTAGGGTACGTGTTTGGTTAAGGGTTAGGTTTATGCTACGTGTTAGGGTACAGGTTAGGGTTAGGGTACGGGTTAGGGTACGGATTAGGGTTAGGGTTAAGTTACGGGTAACGATACGGGTTAGGGTTAGGGTACGGGTTAGGGTACGGGTTTGGGTTAGTGTTAGTGTATGGGTTAGGTTTAAAGTTTGGGTACGGGTTTGGGTAAGGGTTAGGTTTATGGTAGGGTTAGGGTTTAGGGTTAGGGTTCGGTTTAGGCTACAGGTTAGTGTTAGGGTACGGGTTAGGGTTAAGGTTAGTGTACGGGATAGGGTTAGGATTAGGGTTAGTGCTAGTGTTAGTGTTAGGGTACGGGTTAGCATTAGGGTTTGGGTACTGGATAGGGTTAGGGTACAGGTTAGGTCTAGGTTTAGGGTTAGGTTAGGGTGTGGGTTAGGGTTAGGCATCGTTTTAGGGTTAGGGTACGTGTTAGGGTTAGGGTACGGGTTAAGGTTAGGGTTAGTGTACAGGTTAGGGTTAGGGTTAGGGTTAGTTTTAGGGTTAGGGTTAGTGTTAACGTTACGGTACAGGATAGGGTTAGGGTTAGGGTCATGGTTAGGGTTAGGCATAGGGTACGAGTTAGGGTTAGGTTTAGGGTATGTGTTAGGGGCAGGGGTAGGGTATGAGTTAGGTTTTGGGTTAGGGTTAGGGCTAGGTTTATGGTATGGGTTAGGGTACAAGTTAGGGTTAGGGTTGAGGTATGGGTAAGAGTACGTTTTAGGGTTAGGGTACGTGTTAGGGTACCGGTTAGGCTTAGTGTGAGGGTACGGGTTAGTTTTAGCGTTTGTGTACGGTTTAGGGTAAGGGTGAGGGTTAGGGTTAGGTTTAGGGTTAGGTTAGGGTTAGGCTATGGGTTAGGGTCAGGATACGGGTTAGGTTAGGGTTAGGGTTAGTGTACGGGTTAGGGTTCGGGTTAGGTTTAGTGTTAGGGTTAGGATACGGGTTAGGGTTAGGGTTCGGGATAGGGTTAGACTATGGGTTAGGTCTAGGGTAAGGGTTAGCTTTACGGTGCGGTTTAGTGTGAGTCCCTGGGTTAGGGTTAGGGTACAGGTTAGGGTTATGGTACGGGTTAGGGTTATGGTTAGTGTACGGATAGGGTTAGGGTTAGGGTTAGGGTTAGGGTTAGGGTACGGGTTAGGTTTAGGTTTAGGTTTAGGGTACGGGATAGGGTTAGCGTATGGGTTAAGTTTAGGGTTAGGGTTAGGTTTAGGTTATGGATTAGGGTTAGGGTACGTGTCAGGGTTAGGAATAGGGTGCGGGTTGGGTTAGGGTTAGGGTTAGGGTAAGGGTTAGGGTTAGGTTTAGGGTCAGGGTTAGGGTTAGGGTTAGTGTTAGGGTACGGTTTAGCATTAGGGTGGGGTTAGGTCAGTTTTAGGTTTAGGTTAAGTTTAGGTCAGGTTTAGGTTTAGAGTACGAGATAGGGTAGGGATAGAGTACGGGTTAGGTTTAGAGTTATGTCACAGATTAGGGTTAGTTTTAGGGTTTGGGTACGGATTAGGGTTAGGGTACGGGTTAGGGTTAGGTTTAGGGTCTGATTTAGGGTTAGGGATAGGGTTACGGTACTAGTTAGTGTTATGGTTGGCGTTAGGGTACGGGTTAGGTTTAGGGTTAGTGTACGGGTTAGGGTTATGTTTAAAGTTAGTTTTAGGGTTAGGGTTAGGGTTAGGGTTAAGTACGGGTTAGCGTTAGGGTTAGGGTTAGGGTTAGGGTTAGTGTACGGGTTAGTGTTAGGGTTAGGGTACGGGTTCGGGTTAGGTTTAGGGTTCGGGTACGGGTTAGGGTTAGGGTTAGGGAATTAGTTAAGGTTAGGGTTAGGGTTCGGGTTAGTGTTAGTTTACGGCTTAGTGTTAGGGTTGGGGTTAGGGTTAGTGTTAAGGTTACGGTACGGGTTAGGGTTAAGGTTAGGGTACAGGATAGGGTTAGTGTACGTGTTAGGTCTAAGGTTAGGGTTAGGTTTTGTGTGCTCGTTAGGTTTAGGGTTAGGGTTAGTGTACGTGTTAGGGTTAGGGTTTAGGTACAGGTTAGGTTTACGTTTAGGGTTAGGGTACGGGTTAGGTTTAGGGTTAGAGTAAGGGTTAGTGTTAGGGTACAGGTTAGGGTTACAGTATGGGTTAGGGTTAGGTTTAGGGTAAGGGTTATGATTAGAGTACGGGTCAGGGTTAGTGTTAGGGTTAGGGTTATGGTTAGTGTACGAATAGGGTTAGTGTTAGTGTTAGGGTTAGGGTACGGTTATGGTTAGGTTTAGGGTACGGGATAGGGTTAGTGTACGGGTTAAATTTAGGGTTAGGGTTAGGTTTAGTTTACAGGTTAGTGTTAGGGTACGGGACAGGTTTAGGTTTAGGTGCGGGTTAGGGTTAGGGTACGGGTTAGGGTTAGGTTTAGTGTCAGGGTTAGGGTTAGGGATAGCGTTATGGTACGGGTTAGGGTTAGGGTTGGGGTTAGGGTATGGGTTAGTTTTAGGGTTGGGGTATGGGTTAGTGTTACGGTTAAAGTTTGGTTTAGTGTTAGGGTATGTGTTAGGGATAGGTTACGGTAAGGGTTATGGTTAGGGTTAGGGTTAGGTTAGAGTACGGGTTAGGGTTTGTGTTAGGGTTAGGGTTAGGGTACATTTAGAGTTAGTGTTAGGGTTAGTGTACTGGTTAGGGTTAGGTTTAGTGTCAGGGTTAGAGATAGGGATAGGGTTATGGTACGGGTTAGGGTTAGGGTTGGGGTTAGGGTTAGGGTTAGTGTTACGGTTACTGTATGGGTTAGGGTTAAGGTTACGGTACGGGATAGGTTTAGTGTACGTGTTAGGCCTAGGGTTATGGTTAGGTTTAGTGTGCGGGTTAGGGTTAGGGTTATGGTACGTGTTAGGGTTAGGGTTAGTGTACGGTTTAGGGTTAGGTTTAGGGTTAGGGTTAGGGTTAGAGTACGGGTTAGGTTTAGGGTTAGTTTACGAATAGGGTTAGGGTTAGGGTTAGGGTACGGGTTAGGGTTAGGTTTAGGGTGCCGGTTAGGTTTAGGTTTAGGGTTAGTGTACTGGTTAGGGTTAGGTTTAGGGTTAGGGTTAGGGTATGGGTTAGGTTTATCGTACATGTTAGGGTTAGGGTTAGGTTTAGGGTCAGGGTCAGGGTTAGAGTTAGAGTACGTGTTAGGGTTAGGGTTAGGTTCAGGGTACGGGTTAGGGTTAGGGTTAGTGTAAGGGTACGGGTTAGGTTTAGTTTACGGGTTAGGGTTGGGGTAGGGTCAGGTTTAGGTTTAGAGTACGAGATAGGGTAGGGATAGAGTACGGGTTAGGTTTAGAGTTATGTTACAGATTAGGGTTACAGTACAGGTTAGGGTTAGGGTGAGGGATAGGGTTAGGGTTAGAGTACGGTTAGGGTTAGGGTTAGGGTAAGGTTTAGGGTTAGAGTACGGGTTAGGGTTCGTGTTAGGGTTCGGGAAAAGGTTAGGGTTAGGGTACGTGTTAGGGTTAGGGATTCGTGTTAGGTTTAGGGTTAGAGTATGGGGTAGTGTTAGTGTTAGTGTTAGGGTTAGGGTTAATGTACGAGTTAGGCTTAGGGTTAGGTTTAGGGTTAGGTTACGGGTTAGGGTTAGGTTTAGTGTACGGAATAGGGTTAGCGTACGGGTTAAGTTTAGGGTTAGGGTTTAGGTTTAGTTTATGGGTTAGGGTTAGATTACGGGTTAGGGTTAGGTTTAGGGTGCGGGTTAGGGTTAGGGTTAGATTTAGTGTACGGGTTAGGGTTAGTTTTAGGGTCTGGGTTACGGTTAGGTTTAGTGTTAGGGTATGGGTTAGGGTTAGGTTTGGGGTTAGGGTACGGGTTAGTTTTAGGGATAGGGTACGGGTTAGGGTTGCAGTTAAAGTGAGGGATAGGGTTAGGGTGTGGGTTAGGGTTAGGGTACAGTTAAGGGTTATGTTTAGGGTTAGGGTTAGGGTTAAGTTTAGGGTGTGGTTTAGGGTTAGGGTTACGGTTAGGGTTAGGTTTAGAGTACGGGTTTGGGTTAGTTTTAGGGTACGGGTAAGGTTTACTGTTTGGGTAGGTGTTAGGTTAAGGTTTAGTGTTAGGGTTAGGGTTAGGGGTTAGGGTTAGAGTTAGGGTAAGGCTACGGGATAGGGTTAGAGTACGGGTTAGGGTTAGGGTTAGGGTTAGGGTTATAGTACGGGTTAGGGTTAGAGTTAGGTTTAGGTATAGTGTTAGGGTACGGGTTAGGGTTAGAGTTCGGGTTAGGGTTAGGTTTAGGGTTAGGGTTAGGGTTAGAGTACGGTTTAGGGTTAGTGTTAGTTTTAGGGTTAGGGTTAGGGTTAGTGTACGGATAGGGTTAGGGTTAGGGTTAGGGTATGGGTTAGGGTTAGGTTAACGGTACGGGATAGGTTAGCGTATGGTTTAAGTTTAGGGTTAGGGTTAGGTTTAGGTGCGGGTTAGGGTTAGGGTACGGGTTAGGTTTTGGATTAGGGTAAGTGTTAGTGTTAGGGTATGGGTCACGGTTAGAGTACGGGTTAGGGTTAGGTTTAGGGTTAGGGTTAGGTTTAGAGTACGGGTTAGGGTTAGTGTTAGTGTTAGGGTTAGGGTTAGTGTATGGATAGGGTTAGAGTTAGGGTTAGGGTTAGGGTACGAGTTAGGGTTAGGTTTAGGGTATGGGTTAGGGTTAGTGTACGGGTTAAGTTTAGGGTTAGGGTTAGTTTTAGGTTACGGGTTAGGGTTAGGGTATGGGTTAGGGTTAGGTTTAGATGCGGTTTAGGGTTAGGGTACGGGTTATGGTTAGGTTTAGTGTCAGGGTTAGGGTTAGGGATAGGGTTATGCTACGGGTCTGGGATAGGTTTGGGGCTAGGGTACGGGTTAGTTTTAGGGTTAGGGGACGGGTTAGGGTTATGGGTAAAGTTAGGGTAAGTGTTAGGGTATGTGTTAGGGTTAGGGTACGGGTAAGGGTTATGGTTAAGGTTAGGGTTAGGGTTAAGGTATGGGTTAGGGTTAGGTTCCGTTTAAGGGTTATGGTTTGGGTTAGGGTTAGGGTTAAGTTTAGGGTCCGGGTTAGGCTTAGGGTTAGGGTTAGGGTTAGCGCTAGGGTATGGGTTAGGGTTACTGTTAGGGTTTGGGTACTGGTTAGGGTTAGGGTTAGGTTACGTGATAGGGCTGGGTACGGGTTATGTCAAGGGTTAGGGTTAGGTTTAGGGTACAGGTTATGGTTAGGTTAGGATTAGGTTTAGGGTTAGGGTCTGGGTTAGACTTAGGGTACGGGTTATGGTTAGGGTTAGGGTCAGGGTTAGCTTTAGGGTTAGGGTTAGGGTTAGGTTTAGGGTACGGGTTAGGGTTAGGTTTAGGTTATGGTACAGGTTAGGGTTACAGTACGGGTAAGGGTTAGGTTGAGGGTTATGGTTAGGGTTAGAGTACCGTTGGTTAGGGTTAGGGTTAGGGTTAGGGTTAGGGTTAAAGTACGGTTTAAGGTTAGTGTTAGGGTAAGGGTTAAGGTTAGGGTTATAGTAGGGGTTAGGGTTAGAGTTAGGGTTAGGTTTAGGGTTAGAGTACGGGATAGGGTTAGTGTTATGTTTAGGGTTAGTGTTAGGATACGGGTTAGGGTTAGAGTTCGGGTTAGGGTTAGGTTTAGAGTTAGAGTTAGGGTTAGAGTACGGTTTAGGGTTAGTGTTAGGTTTAGGGTTAGGGTTAGGGTTAGTGTTAGGGCACGGGTTAGGGTTAGAGTACGGGTTAGGTTTAGGTTTAGGGTTAGGTTTAGGGTTAGTGTACGGATAGGGTTAGGGTTAGGCTTAGGGTCCAGGTTAGGGTTAGGTTTAGGGTGCCGGTTAGGTTTAGGTTTAGGGTTAGTGTACGGGTTAGGGTTAGGTTTAGGGTTAGGGTTAGGGTATGGTTTAGGTTTAGCGTACATGTTAGAGTTAGGGTTAGGGTTAGGGTTAGGGTTAGGGTCAGGGTTAGGGTTAGGGTTAGGTTACGAGTTAGGGTTAGGGTTAGGTTTAGGGTACGGGTTAGGGTTAGGGTTAGGGTAAGGGTACGGGTTAGGTTTAGTTTACGGGTTAGGCTTAGGGGTAGGGTCAAGTTTAGGGTTAGAGTATGAGTTAGGGTTAGGGATAGGGTACGGGTTAGTGTTAGGGTTATGTTACAGGTTAGGGTTACATTCGGGTTAGGGTTAGGGTGAGGGTTAGAGTTAGGGTTAGATTACGGTTAGGGTTAGGGTTAGGGTAAGGTTTAGGGTTAGAGTACCGGTTAGGGTTAGTGTTAGGGTTAGGGAAAGGGTTAGGGTTAGGGTATGTGTTAGGGTTAGGGTTAGTGTTAGGGTTAGGGTTAGAGTATGGGGTAGTGTTAGGGTTAGGTTTAGGGTTAGGGTTAATGTACGAGTTAGGCTTAGGGTTAGGTTTAGGTTTAGGTTACGGGTTAGGGTTAGATTTAGTGTACGGGATAGGGTTAGCGTACGGGTTAAGTTTAGGGTTAGGGTTAGGTTTAATTTATGGGTTAGGGTTAGAATACAGGTTAAGGTTAGGTTTAGACTTCGGGTTAGGGTTAGGGTTAGAGTTAGTGTACGGGTTAGGGTTAGGTTTAGGGTCAGGGTTAGGGTTAGGGTTAGTGTTAGGGTATGGGTTAGGTTTAGGGTTGGGGTTAGGGTACGGGTTAGTTTTAGGGATAGGGTACGGGTTAGGGTTACGGTTAAAGTTAGGGATAGGGTTAGGGTGTGGGTTATGGTTAGGGTACAGTTAAGGGTTATGTTAGGGTTAGGGTTAGGGTTATGATTAGGGTACGGTTTAGGGTTAGGGTTAGGTTTAGAGTACGGGTTTGGGTGAGTGTTAGGGTACGGATTAGGTTTACCGTTTGGGTAGGGGTTAGGTTAAGGGTTAGTGTTAGGGTTAGGGTTAGGGGTTAGAGTTAGAGTTAGGGTAAGGCTACGGGATAGGGTTAGAGTACGCGTTAGGGTTAGGGTTAAGGATAGGGTTATAGTACGGGTTAGGGTTAGAGTTAGGGTTAGGTTTAGTGTTAGGGTATGGGTTAGGGTTAGAGTTCGGTTTAGGGTTAGGTTTAGGGTTAGGGTTAGGGTTAGTGTACGGATAGGGTTAGTGTTAGGTTTAGGGTTAGAGTACGGGTTAGGGTTATGTTAAGGGTACGGAATAGGGTTAGCATATGGGTTAATTTTAGGGTTAGGGTTAGGTTTAGGTTATGTTTTAGAGTTAGGGTACGGGTTAGGTTTTGGATTAGGGTAAGTGTTAGTGTTAGGGTACGGGTTACGGTTAGAGTACGGGTTAGGGTAGGTTTAGGGTTAGGGTTAGGGTTAGAGTACGGGTTAGGGTTAGTGTTAGGGTTAGGGTTAGGGTTAGTGTACGGATAGGGTTAGAGTTAGGGTTAGGATTAGGGTACGGGTTACGGCTAGGTTTAGGGTACGGGTGAGGGTTAGTGTACGGGTTAAGTTTAGTGTTAGGGTTAGGTTTAGTTTACTGGTTAGGGTTAGGGTATGGCTTAGGGTTAGGTTTAGGTGCGGGTTAAGGTTAGGGTACGGGTTATGGTTAGGTTTAGTGTCAGGGTTAGGGTTAGAGATAGGGTTATGGTACAGGTTTGGGTTAGGGTTGGGATTAGGGTATGGGTTAGTTTTAGGGTTATAGGACGGGTTAGGGTTACGGTTAAGGTTAGGGTTAGTGTTAGGGTATGTGTTAGGGTTAGGGTACGGGTAAGGGTTATGGTTAAGGTTAGGGTTAGGGTTAAGGTATGGGTTAGGGTTAGGTTACGGTTAAGGGTTATGGTTTGGGTTAGGGTTAGGGTTAAGTTTAGGGTGCGGGTTAGGCTTAGGGTTAGGGTTAGGGTTAGCACTAGGGTATGGGTTAGGGTTACTGTTAGGTTCTGGGTATGGGTTAGGGTTAGGGTTAGGTTACGGGATAGGGTTGGTTACGGGTTAGGTCAAGGGTTAGGGTTAGGTTTAGGGTACGGGTTATGGTTAGTTTAGGATTAGGTTTAGGGATATGATCTGGGTTAGGCTTAGGGTACCGGTTAGGGTTAGGGTTAGGGTCAGGGTTAGCTTTTGGTAGGGTTAGGGTTAGGGTACGGGTTAGGGTTAGGTTTAGGGTACGCGATAGGTTTAACGTACGGATTAAGTTTAGGGTTAGGGTTAGGTTTAGGTTACGGGTTAGGGTTAGGGTACGGGTTAGGGTTAGGTATAGGTGAGCATTAGGGTTAGGGTTAGGGTTAGGGTATGGGTTAGGATAGGGTTGGGTTTAGGGTACAGTTTAGTTTTAGGGTTAGGGCACGTGTCAGGGTTACGGTTAAGGTTAGGGTAAGGGTTAAGTATGTGTTAGGGTTAGGGTACGGGTAAGGGTTATGGTTAGGGTTAGGGTTAGGTTGAGGTTTAGGGTGCGGGTTAGGGTTAGGGTTAGGGTTAGGATTAGCGCTAGGGTGTGGTTTAGGGTTACTGTTAGGATTTGGTACGGGTTAGGGTTTGGGTTATGTTACGGGATCGGTTTGGGTACGGGTTAGGTCAAGGGATAGGGTTAGGTTTAGGGTATGGGTTAGGAATAGGGATGTTTTAGGGTTAGGGTTAGGGTATGGTTTAGGCTTAGGTTACGGGTTAGGGTTAGGGTTACTGTCAGGGTTATGGTTAGGGTTTGGGTTAGGGTACGGGTTAGGTTTACTGTACAGGTTAGGGTTAGGTTTAGGGTTAGGGTTAGGGTTAGGGTTATAGTCCGGGTTAGGGTTAGGTTTAGGGTAAGAGTACGGGTTAGGGTTAGTGTTAGTGTTAGGGTTAGGGTTAGGTTTATTGTACGGATAGGGTTAGGGTTAGGGTTAGGTTACGGGTTAGGGTTAGGTTTAGTGTACGAGATAGGGTTAGCGTACGGGTTAAGTTTAGGGTAAGGGTTAGGTTTAGGTTATGGGTTGGGGTTATGGTACGCGTTAGGGTTAAGTTTAGGTGCGCGTTAGGGTTAAGGTTAGTGTTAGGGTTAGGGTTAGTGTTAGGGAACGGGTTAGGGTTAGAGTTCGGGTTAGGGTTAGGGTTAGGTTTAGAGTACGGTTTAGGGTTAGTGTTGGTTTTAGGTTTAGGGGTAGGTTTAGTGTACGGATAGGTTTAGGGTTAGGGTTAGTGTTAGGTTACGGGTTAGGTTTAGGTTTAGGTAACGGGATAGGTTTAGCATACGGGTAAAGTTTAGGTTTAGGGTTAGGTTTAGGTTACGGGTTAGGGTTAGGGTACGGGTTAGGTTTAGGTATAGTTGAGGGTTAGGGTTAGGATTAGGGTTAGGGTACGGGTTAGGTTTAGGGTTTGGGTTAGGGTACGGTTTAGTTTTAGGGCTAGGATACGGGTCAGGGTTACGGTTAAGGTTAGGGTTAGGGTTCGGTATGGTTTAGGGTTAGGGTACGGGTAAGGTTTATGGTTAGGGTTAGGATTAGGTTTAGGTTTAGGGTGTGGTTTAGGGTTAGGGTTAGGGTTCGCGCTAGTGTATGGGTTAGGGTTACTGTTAGGGTTTGGATACAGGTAGGGTTAGGGTTAGGTTATGGGATATGGTTGGGTACGGGTTAGGTCAAGGGATAGGGTTAGGTTTAGGGTATGGTTTAGGGTTAGGGATGGTTTAGGGTTAGGGTTAGGGTATCGGTTAGGCTTAGGGTATGGGTTAGGGATAGGGTCAGGGTAAGTGTTAGTGTTAGGGTTAGGGTACGGGTTAGGTTTACTGTACAGGATAGGGTTAGGGTACAGGTTAGGGTTAGGGTAAGGGTTATAGTCCGTGTTAGGGTTAGGTTTAGGGTGAGAGTACGGGTTAGTGTTAGTGTTAGTGTTAGTGTTAGGGTTAGGGTTAGTGTATGCATAGGGTTAGGGTTAGGGTTAGGGTACGGGATAGGGTTAGGTTTCGGGTACGAGATAGGGTTAGCGTACAGGTTAGGTTTAGGGTTAGGGTTAGGTTTAGGTTACGGATTAGGGTTAGGGTACAGGTTAGGGTTAGGTTTAGGTGCGGGTTAGGGTTAGGGTTAGGTTTAGGGTTAGGGTTAGGGTTATAGTACGGGTTAGCGTTAGAGTTAGGGTTAGGTTTAGGGTTAGAGTACGGGTTAGGGTTAGTGTTAGGGATTATGGTTAGTGTTAGGATACGGGTTAGGGTTAGAGTACGGTTTAGGGTTAGGTTTAGGGTTAGGGTTAGGGTTAGAGTACGGGTTAGTGCTAGTGTTAGTGTTAGGTTTAGGGTTAGGGTTAGTGTACGGATAGGGTTAGGGTTAGGGTTAGGTTACGGATTAGGTTAGGTTTAGGGTACGAGATAGGGTTAGCGTACTGGTTAAGTTTAGGGTTAGGGTTAGGTTTAGGTTATGGGTTAGGGTTAGGTTACAGGTTAGGGTTATGTTTAGGTGCGGGTTAGGGTTAGGGTTAAGGTTAAGGTACCGGTAAGGGTTAGGTTTAGGTCAGGGTTAGGGTTAGAGATAGGGTTTTGGTACGGGTTATGGTTAGGGTTTGGGTTAGGGTATGGGTTAGTTTTAGGGTTAGGGTACGGATCAGGGTTATGGTTAAGGTTAGGTTTAGGGTTAGGGTATGGGTTAGGGTTATGGTACTGGAAAAGGTTGTGGTTAGGGTTAGGGTTAGGTTTAGCGCAAGGTTATGGGTTAGTGTTACTGTTAGAGTTTGGGTGCTGGTTAGGGTTAGGTTACGGGATAGGGTTGGGTACGGGTTAGGTCAAGGGTTCGGGTTAGGTTTAGGGTACGGTTTAGGGTTAGGGTTCGGTTTAGGGTTAGGTTTAGGATATGGGTTAGGCTTAGGGTACGGATAGGGTTAGTGTTAGGGTCAGGGTTAGGGTTAGCATTAGAGTACAAGTTAGGGGTAGGGTTTGGTTTAGGGTACGGGTTAGGGTTTGGGTTAAGGTACGGGTTAGGTTTAGGGTACGGTTTAGGGTTAGGGTTAGGGTCAGGGTTAGGTTTAGTGTTAGGGTTAGGTTACGGGTTAGGGTTAGGCTTAGGGTTAAAGTACGGGGTAGGGTTAGTGTTAGGGTTAGGGTTAATGTATGGGTTAGGCTTCTGGTTAGGTTTAGGGTTAGGATACGGGTTAGGGTTAGGTTCAGGTAACGGGATAGGGTTAGCGTTCGTGTTAAGTTTAGGATTAGGGTTAGGTTTAGGTTACAGATTAGGGTTAGGGTACGGGTTAGGGTTAGGTTTAGGGTGCGGGTTAAGGTTAGTGTTAGGGTTAGTGTAAGGGTTAGTTTTAGATTTAGGTCAGGGTTAGGGTTAGGATTAAGTTTAGCGTGTGGGTTAGGGTTATTGTTAGTGTTAGGGTTATAGTACCGGTTTGGGTTAGTGTTAGGGTACGGGTTAGGTTTACCGTTTGGGTACGGGTTAGGGTAAGGGTTAGGGTTAGGGTTAGGGGTTAGGGATAGAGTTAGTGTTAGGCTACGGGATAGGGTTAGAGCCCAGGTTCAGCTTAGGTTTAGGGTTAGGGTTAGGGTTAGGGTTATAGTTTGGGTTAGGTTTAGCGTTAGGTTTAGGTTTAGGGTTAGAGTACGGGTTAGGGTTAGTGTTCGGGTTAGGGTTAGTGTTAGGGTATGGCTTAGGTTTAGAGTACGGGTTAGGGTTACATTTAGGGTTAGGGTTAGGGTTAGAGTATGGGTTAGGGTAAGTGTTACGTTTAGGGTTAGGGTTAGGGTTAGAGTACGGATAGGGTTAGAGTTAGGGTTAGGGTTGGGTACGGTTTAGGGTTAAGTTTAGGGTACGGGATAGGGTTAGCTTACGGGTTAAGTTTAGGGTTAGGGTTAGGTTTAGGTTACGGGTTAGGGTTAGGGTACAGTTTAGGGTGAGGTTTAGGGTGCAGGGTGGGGTTAGGGTTAGGGTTAGTGTATGGGTTAGGGTTAGGTTTTGGGTCAGGGATAGGGCTAGGGCTAGTGTTAGTGTACGGGTTAGGGTTAGGTTTGGGGTTAGGGTACGGTTTAGTTTTAGGGTTAGTGTACGTGTTAGGGTTTTGGTTAAGTTTAGGGTTAGGGTTAAGGTATGGGTTAGTGTTAGGTTACTGTTAAGGGTTATGGTTTGTGTTAGGGTTAGGTTTTGGTTTAGGGTGCGCGTTACGGTTAGGGTTAGGGTTAGAGTACGGGTTTGGGTTAGTGTTAGGGTACGGGTTAGGTTTACCATTTGGGTACGGGTTAGGGTAAGGGATAGGGTTAGCGGTTAGGGTTAGAGTTAGGGTTAAGCTACGGGATAGGGTTAGAGTACGGGTTAGTATTAGGGTTAGGGTTAGGGTTAGGGTTAGGGTTATAATACGGGTTAGGGTTAGAGTTAGTGTTAGGGTACGGGTTAGGTTTAGGGTACGGGTTAGGGTTTGGGTTATGGTCAGGGTTAGGGTTAGATTTAGTTTACGAGTTAGGGTTAGGGTTAGGGTTTGGGTTAGGATTAGGGTTATGGTACGGATTAGGGTTACAGTACGGGTTAGTGTTACGGTGAGGGTTAGGGTTAGGGTTAGAGTACGGGTTAGCGTTAGTGTTAGGGTTAGGTTAGGGTTAGGGTTATGGTTAGTGTTAGGTTTAGAGTACGGGGTAGGGTTAGTGTTAGTGTTAGGGTTAGGGTTATTGTACGGGTTAGGCTTAGGGTTAGGTTTAGGGTTAGGATAAGAGTTAGGGTAAAGTTTAGGGAACGGGATAGGGTTAGCGTACCGGTTAAGTTTAGGGTTAGGGTTAGTTTTAGGTTACGGGTTAGGGTTAGGTTACGGGTTAGGGTTAGGTTTAGGGTGCGGGTTAGGGTTAGGGTTCGGGTTAGTGTAAGGTTAGGGTTAGGTTTAGGGTCAGGGGTAGGGTTAGGATTAGTGTTAGGGTACGGTTTTGGGTTAGGGTTGGGGTTAGGGTACGGGTTAGTTTTAGGGTTAGTGTACAGGTTAGGCTTATGGTTATGGTTATGATTAAGGTTAGGGTTAGGGTTAGGCTATGGGTTAGGGTTAGATTACGGTTAAGCGTTTTGGTTTGGGTTAGGGTTAGCGTTAGGGTTAAGTTTAGGGTGCAGGTTAGGGTTAGGTTTAGGGTTAGAGTACGGTTTTGGGTTAGTGTGAGGGTACGGGTTAGGTTTACCGTTTGGGTACGGGTTAGGGTAAGGGTTCGGGTTAGGTTTAGGGGTTAGGGGTAGGGTTAGGGTTAGGCTACGGGTAGGTTTAGGGTACGGGTTAGGGTTAGGTTTAGGGTTCGGGTTAGGGTTAGTGTACGGGTTAGGGTTAGGGTTAGTGTTAGGGTTACTGTACGGGTTAGGGTTAAGGTTACGGTACGGGATAGGGTTAGTGTACGTGTTAGGTCTAGGGTTAGGGTTAGGTTTAGTGTGCGGGTTTGGGTTAGGGTTAGGGTACATGTTAGGGTTAGGATTTGGGTAAGGGTTAGTGTTACGTTTAAGGTTAGGTTACGGGTGATGTTTAGGGTTAGGGTAAGGGTTAGTGTCAGGGTAAGGGTTAGGGTTAGAGTATGGGTTAGGTTTAGGTTTAGGGTTAGGGTTAGGTTTAGAGTACGGGTTAGTGTTAATGTTAGGGTTAGGGTTAGGGTTAGTGTACGGATAGGGTTAGGGTTAGGGTTAGGGTAAGGGTACGGGTTAGGGTTAGGTTTAGGATACGGGATAGGGTTAGTGTATGCGTTAAGTTTAGGGTTAGGGTTAGGTTTAGGTTACGGGATAGGGTTAGGTTACGGTTAGGGTTAGGTTAGCGCCAGGTTTAGGGTTAGGGATAGGGTTATGGTACTGGTTAGTGTTGGGGTTAAGGTACGGGTTGTTATAGGGTTAGGCTACGGGTTATGGTTACGGTTAAAGTTAGGGTGAGCTTTAGGGTGTAGGTTAGGGATAGGGTACGGTTAAGGGTTATGGTTATGGTTATGGTTAGGGTTAAGTTTAGGGTGCGGTTTAGAGTTAGGGTTAGAGTACGGGTTTGGGTTAGTGTTAGGGTACGGGTTAGGTTTACCGTTTGGGTACGGGTTAGGGTAAGGGATAGTGTTAGGGTTAGGGTTAGGGGTTAGAGTTAGAGTTTGGGTTATGCTACGTGTAGGGTTAGGGTACGGGTTAGGGTTAGGGTTAGGGTTCGGGTTAGTGTTAGTGTACGGTTTAGGGTTAGGGTTAGGGTTAGGGTTAGTGTAAGGGTTACGGTACAGGTTAGGGTTAAGGTTACAGTACGGGATAGGGTTATTGTACGTGTTAGGTCTAGGGTTAGGGTTAGGTTTAGTGTGCGGGTTAGGGTTAGGGTTAGGGTTACGGTTAGGGTTCGTGTTAGGGTTAGGTTTTGGGTACGGGTTAGGGTTACGTTTAGGGTTAGGGTACGGGTTAGGTTTAGGGTTAGGGTCAGTGTTAGTGTTAGGGTACGGGTTAGGGTTAGAGTACGGGTTAGGGTTAGGTTTAGGATTAGGGTTAGGGTTAGAATACGGGTTAGGGTTAGTGTTAGGGTTAGGGTTAGTGTACGGATAGGGTTAGGGTTAGGGTTAGGGTAAGGGTACGGGTTAGGGTTAGGTTTAGTGTACGGGATAGGGTTATTGTATGGGTTAAATTTATGTTAAGGGTTAGGTTTAGGTTACGGGTTAGGTATAGGGTACAGATTAGGTTTAGGTTTAGGTGCAGGTTAGGGTTAGGGTACGGGTTAGGGTTAGGTTTAGGGTCAGGGTTAGTGTTATGTATAGGGTTATGTTACGGGTTAGGGAAGGGTTGGATTTAGGATACAGGTTAGTTATAGGTTGAGGGTACGGTTTAGGGTTACGGTTAAGGTTAGGGTTAGTGTTAGGGTATGGGTTAGGGTTAGGGTACGGGTAAGTGTTATAATTAGGGTCAGGTTAGGTTAGGGTTATGATTACGGGTAAGTGTTATGGTTAGGTTTAGGGTGCGTGTTAGGCTTAGGGTTAGGGTTAGCGCTAGGGTATCGGTTAGGGTTACTGTTAGGGTGTGGGTACAGGTTAGGGATATGGTTAGGGTACAGGATACGGTTGGGTACGGGTTAGGTCAAGTGTTAGGGTTAGGTTTAGGGTACGGGTTAGGGTTAGGGTTAGTTTTAGTGTTAGGGTTAGGGTATGGGTTAGGTTTAGGGTACGGGTACGGGTTAGGGTTAGGGTCAGGGTTAGGGTTAGGGTACGAATTAGGGTTAGGGTTAGGTTTAGGGTACGGGTTAGTGTTAGGGTTAGGGGTAGGGTACGGGATAGATTTAGGGTACGGGTTAGGGTTAGGGTCAGTTTTAGCGTTAGGGTACGAGTTAGGGTTAGGGTTAGGGTACGGGTTATGTTTAGGGTTATGTTACTGGCTAGGGTTACAGTACTGGTTAGGGTTAGGGTGAGGGTTAGGGTTAGGGTTAGAGTACTGTTAGGGGTAGGGTTAGGGTTAGGGTTAGGGTACGGGTTACGGTTAGTGTTAGGGTTAGGGAAAGGGTTAGGGTTAGGGTTAGGGTACGGGTTAGGGTTAGGGTTAGAGTACGGGGTAGGGTTAGTTTTAGGGTTAGGGTTAGGGTTAATGTACCGGTTAGTCTTAGGGTTAGGTTTAGCGTTAGGTTAGGGCTTAAGGTTAGGTTTACTGTACAGGATAGGTTTAGCGTACGGGTTAAGTTTAGGGTTACGGTTAGGTTTAGGTTACGGGTTAGGGTTAGAGTACGGGTTAGGGTTAGGTTTAGGGTGCGGGTTAGGGTTAGGGTTAGGGTTAGTGTACGGGTTAGGGTTAGGTTTAGGGTCAGGGTTAGGGTTAGGGTTAGTGTTAGAGCATGGGTTAGGGTTAGGGTTGGGGTTAGGGTACAGGTTAGTTTTATGGTTAGGGTATGAGTTAGGGTTACGGTTAAAGTTAGGGATAGGTTTAGGGTGTCGGTTAGGGTTAGGGTACAGTTAAGGGTTACGGTTAGTGTTAGGATTAGGGTTAAGTTTAAGGTGCAGTATAGGGTTAGGTTTAGGGTTAGGGTTACAGTTAGAGTACGAGTTTGGGTTAGTGTTAGGGTACGGGTTAGGTTTACCGTTTGGGTACAGGTTAGGTTAAGGGTTAGGGTTAGGGTTAGGTGTAGGTGTTAGTGTTAGAGTTAGGGTTAAGCTACAGGATAGGGTTAGAATCGGGTTCGGGTTAGGGTTAGGGTTAGAGTTAGGTATATAGTACGGGTTAGGGTTAGAGTTAGGGTTAGGTTTAGGGTTAGAGTACGGGTAGGGTTAGTTTTAGGGTTAGGGTTAGTGTTAGGGTACGGGTTAGGGTTAGAGTCAGGTTAGGGTTAGGTTTAGGGTTAGGGTTAGGGTTAGAGTATGGTTTAGTGTTAGTGTTATTTTTAGGGTTAGGGTAGGGTTAGTCTACGGATAGGGTTACGGTTAGCTTTAGGGTAGGGTACGGGTTAGGGTTAGGTTTAGGGTACGGGATAGGGTTAGCATACGGGTTAAGTTTATTGTTAGGGTTAGGTTTAGGTTATTGGTTAGGGTTAGGGTAAGGGTTAGGGTTAGGTATAGGTGAAGGTTAGGGTTAGGGTTAGGGTACGGGTTAGGGTTCGGTTTGGGGTTAGGGTACGGGTTAGTTTTAGGGTTAGGGTACGGTTCAGGGTTACTGTTAAGGTTAGGGTTAGGGTTAGGGTATGTAGTAAGGTTAGGGTAAGGGTAAGGGTTATGGTTAGGGTTAGGGTTAGTTTTAGTTTAGGGTACGGGTTAGGGTTAGGGTTATGGTTTGCGCTAGGGTATGGGTTAGGGTTACTGTTAGGTTTTGGGTACGGGTTAGGCTTAGGGTTAGGTTACGGGATAGTGTTGGGTACGGGTTAGTTCAAGGGATAGGGTTAGGTTTAGTATGGGTTAGGGATAGGGATGGTTTAGCGTTAGGGTTAGGGCCAGGGCTGGGTTAGGGTTAGGGTTAGGGGACGGGTTAGGTTTACTGTACGAGTTAGCGTTAGGTTTAGAGTTAGGGTTAGGGCTAGGGTTATAGTCCGCGTTAGGGTTATGTTTAGGGTTAGAGTACGGGTTAGGGTTAGTGTTAGTGTTAGGGTTAGTGTTAGGGTTAGTGTCTGGATAGGGTTAGGGTTAGGGTTAGGGTACGGGTTAGGGTTAGGTTTAGGGTACGAGATAGGGTTAGTGTACGGGTTAAGTTTAGGGTTAGGGTTTGGTTTACGTTACGGGTTAGGGTTAGGGTACAGGTTAGTGTTAGGTTTAGGTGCGCGTAGGGTTAGTGTTAGGGTTAGGGTTATAGTTAGGGTTATAGTACGGGTTAGGGTTATAGTTAGGGTTAGGTTTAGGGTTAGAGTAAGGGTTAGCGTTAGTGTTAGGGTTAGGGTTAGTGTTAGGGTACGGGTTAGGGTTAGAGTTCGGGTTAGGGTTAGGTTTAGAGTTAGGGTTAGGGTTAGAGTACGGTTTAGGGTTAGTGTTAGATTTTGGGTTAGGGTTAGGGTTAGTGTTAGGGTATGGTTTAGGGTTAGAGTACGGCTTAGGGTTAGGTTTAGGGTTAGGGTTAGGGTTAGTGTACGGATAGGGTTAGGGTTAGGGTTAGGGTACGGGTTAGGGTTAGGTTTAGGGTGCCGGTTAGGGTTAGGGTTAGGGTTAGTGTACCGGTTAGGGTTAGGTTTAGGGTCAGGGTTAGGCTTAGGGTTACTGTTAGGGTATGGGTTAGGGTTAGGGTTCGGGTTAGGGTACAGGTTAGATTTAGGGTTAGGGTACGGGTTAGGGTTATGGTTAAATTTAGGGTTAGGGTTAGGGTGTGGCTTAGAGTTAAGGTACGGTTAAGGGTTATGGTTAGGCTTAGGTTTAGGGTTTAGTTTAGGGTGCTGTTTAGGGTTATGGTTATGGTTAGGGTTAGGGTTATAGTAGGGGTTTGGGTTAGTGTTAGGGTACGGGTTAGGTTTACCGTTTGGGTACGGGTTAGGGTAAGGGATAGGGTTAGGGGTTAGGGTTAGAGTTAGGGTTAGGCTACGGGATAGGGTTAGAGTGCGGGTTAGTATTAGGATTAGTGTTAGTGTTAGGGTTAGGGTTATAGTACGGGTTAGGGTTAGAGTTAGGGTTAGGGTACGGGTTAGGTTTAGGGTACGAGTTAGGGTTTGGGTTATGGTCAGAGTTAGGGTTAGATTTAGTTTACGAGTTAGGGTTAGGGTTAGGGTTCGGGTTAGGCTTAGGGTTATGGTACGGATTAGGGTTACAGTACGGGTTAGTGTTACGGTGAGGGTTAGGGTTAGGGTTAGAGTACGGATAGGGTTAGGGTTAGTGTTACGGTAAGGGTACAGGTTAGGGTTAGGTTTAGCGTACTGGATAGGTTTAGTGTACGGGTTAAGTTTAGGGTTAGGGTTAGTTTTAGGTTACGGGTTAGTGTTAGTGTACGTGTTAGGGTTAGGTTTAGGTGCGGGTTAGGGTTAGGGTACAGGTTAGGGTTAGGTTTAGGGTCAGGATTACGGTCAGGGATAGGGTTATGTTACGGGTTAGGGTTAGGGTTGGGGTTAGGGTACGGATTAGTTTTAGGGTTAGGGTACGGTTTAGGGTTACGATTAAAGTTAGGGTTAGTGTTAGGGTATGGGTTAGGGTTAGGGTACACTAATGGTTATGTTTAGGGTCAGGGTTAGGTTTAGGTTTAGGGTCCGGGTTAGGCTTAGGGTTAGAGTTAGGGTTAGCGCTAGGGTATGGGTTAGGGTTACTGTTAGCATTTCGGAACGGTTTAGGATTAGGATTAGGTTACGGGATAGGGTTGGGTACGGGTTAGGTCAAGGGATAGGGTTAGGTTTAGTGTACGGGTTAGGGTTAGGGATGGCTTATGGTTAGGGTTAGGGTATGGGTTAGGCTTAGGGTACAGTTTCGGGTTAGGGTCAGGGTCAGGGTTAGGGTTAGGGTTAGGGTACGGGTTAGGTTTACTGTACGGGTTAGGTTTAGGTTTAGGGTTAGGGTTAGGGTTATAGTCCAGGTTAGGGTTAGGTTTAGGGTAAGAGTACGGGTTAGGGTTAGTGTTAGTGTTAGGGTTAGGGTTAGGGTTTGTGTACAGATAGGGTTAGGGTTAGGGTTAGGTTACGGGTTAGGTTTAGATTTAGGGTACGAGATAGGGTTAGTGTACGGGTTAAGTTTAGGGTTAGGGTTATGTTTAGGTTACGGGTTTTGGTTAGGGTACTGGTTAGGGTTAAGTTTAGGTGCGGGTTAGGGTTAGGGTTAGCGTTAGGGTTAAGGTTATAGTACGGGTTAGGGTAGAGTTAGGGTTAGGTTTAGGGTTAGAGTATGGGTTAGGGTTAGTGTTAGGGTTAGGGTTAGTGTTAGGGTACAGGTTAGGTTTAGAGTTCGGGTTAGGGTTAGGTGTAGCGTTAGGATTAGTGTTAGAGTACGGTTTAGGTTTAGTGTTAGGTTTAGGGTTAGGGTTAGGGTTAGGGTTTTAGTCGGGGTTAAGGTTAGGTTTTGGGTAAGAGTACGGGTTAGGGTTAGTGTTAGTGTTAGGGTTAGGGTTAGGTTTAGTGTACGGATAGGGTTAGTGTTAGGGTTAGGGTACAGGTTAGGGTTAGATTTAGGGTACGAGTTAGGGTTAGTGTACGGGTTAAGTTTCGGGTTAGGGTTATGTTTAGGTTACGGGTTTGGGTTAGGGTACTGTTTAGGGTTAAGTTTAGGTGCGGGTTAGGGTTAGGGTTATAGTACGGGTTAGGTTTAGGGTTAGGGTTAGGGTTATAGTACGGGTTAGGGTTAGAGTTAGGGTTAGGTTTAGGTTTAGAGTACGTCTTAGGGTTAGTGTTAGGGTTAGGGTTAGTGTTAGGGTACGGGTTAGGTTTAGTGTTCGGGTTAGGGTTAGGTTTAGGGTTAGGATTAGGGTTAGAGTATGGTTTAGGGTTAGTGTTAGTTTTAGGGTTAGGGTTAGGTTTAGGGTTATAGTCGGGGTTAAGGTTAGGTTTAGGGTTAGAGTACGGGTTAGAGTTAGTGTTAGTTTTAGGTTTAGGGATAGGGTTAGTGTACGGATAGGGTTAGGGTAAGGGATAGGGTACGGGTTAGGGTTGGATTTAGGGTACGAGTTAGGGTTAGCGTACGGGTTAAGTTTAGGGTTAGGGTTATGTTTGGGTTACGGGTTTGGGTAAGGGTACCAGTTAGGGTTAAGTTTAGGTGCGTGTTAGGGTTAGGGTTAGCGTTAGGTTAGGGTTATAGTACGTGTTAGGGTAGAGTTAGGGTTAGGTTTAGGGTTAGAGTATGGGTTAGGGTTAGTGTTAGATTTGAGTTAGTGTTAGGGTACGGGTTAGGTTTAGAGTTCGGGTTAGGGTTAGGTTTAGGGTTAGGATTAGGGTTAGAGTATGGTTTAGGATTAGTGTTAGGTTTAGGGTTAGGGTTAGGGTTAGTGCACGGATAGGGTTAGGGTTGGATTTAGGGTTAGTGTACGGGTTAGGGTTAGGTTTAGGTACGGGATAGGGTTAGCGTACGGGTTAAGTTTAGGGTTAGGGTTAGGTTTAGGTTACAGTTTAGGGTTAGGTACGGGTTAGGGTTAGATATAGGTGAGGGTTAGGGTTAGGGTTAGGGTACGGGTTAGTTTTAGGTTTAGGGTACGGGTCAGGGTTACGGTTAAGGTTAGGGTTAGGGTTAGGGTATGTAGTAGGTTTAGGGTAAGGGTAAGGGTTATGGTTAGGGTTAGGGTTAGGTTTAGTTTAGGTTACGGGTTAGGGTTAGGGTTATGGTTTGCGCTAGGGTATGGGTTAGGGTTACTGTTAGGTTTTGGGTACGGGTTAGGCTTAGGGTTAGGTTACAGGATAGTGTTGGGTACGGGTTAGTTCAAGGGATAGGGTTAGGTTTAGGTACGGGTTAGGGATAGGGATGGTTTAGCGTTAGGGTTAGGGTCAGGGCTGGGTTAGGGTTAGGGTTAGGGGACGGGTTAGGTTTACTGTACGGGTTAGCGTTAGGTTTAGGGTTAGGGTTAGGGCTAGGGTTATAGTCCGCGTTAGGGTTAGGTTTAGTGTTAGATACGGGTTAGGGTTAGTGTTAGTGTTAGGGTTAGTGTTAGGGTTAGTGTCCGGATAGGGTTAGAGTTAGGGTTAGGGTACGGGTTAGGGTTAGGTTTAGGGTACGAGATAGGGTTAGCGTACGGGTTAAGTTTAGGGTTAGGGTTTGGTTTAGGTTACGGGTTAGGGTTAGGGTACAGGTTAGTGTTAGGTTTAGGTGCGGGTAGGGTTAGTGTTAGGGTTAGGTTTATAGTGAGGGTTATAGTACGGGTTAGGGTTATAGTTAGGGTTAGGTTTAGGGTTAGAGTACGGGTTAGCTTTAGTGTTAGGTTTAGGGTTAGTCTTAGGGTACGGGTTAGGTTTAGATTTCGGGTTAGGGTTAGTTATAGAGTTAGGGTTAGGGTTAGAGTACGGTTTAGGGTTAGTGTTAGATTTAGGGTTAGGGTTAGTGTTAGTGTTAGGGTACGGTTTAGGGTTAGAGTACGGGTTAGTGTTAGGTTTAGGGTTAGGGTTAGGGTTAGTGTACGGATAGGTTTAGGGTTAGGGTTAGGGTTCCAGTTAGAGTTAGGTTTAGGGTGACGGTTAGGGTTAGGGTTAGGGTTAGTGTACTGGTTAGGGTTAGGTTTAGCGTCAGGGTTAGGCTTAGGGTTACTATTAGGGTATGGGTTAGGGTTAGGGTTTGGGTTAGGGTACGGGTTAGTTTTAGGGTTAGGTTACGGGTTAGGGTTATGGTTAAATTTAGGGTTAGGGTTAGGGTGTGTCTTAGAGTTAGGGTACGGTTAAGGGTTATGGTTAGACTTAGGTTTAGGGTTAAGTTTAGGGTGTGGTTTAGGGTTAGGTTAGGCTATGGGATAGGGTTAGAGTACGGGTTAGTATTAAGTTTAGGGTTACGGTTAGAGTTAGGGTTATAGTATGGGTTAGGGTTATAGTTAGGGTTAGAGTACGGGTTAGGTTTAGGGTACGGGTTAGGGTTTGGGTTATGGTCAGGCTTAGGGTTAAATTTAGTTTACGAGTTAGGGTTAGGGTTAGGGTTCGGGTTAGGCTTAGGTTTATGGTATGGATTAGGGTTACAGTACGGGTTAGTGTTACAGTGAGGGTTAGGGTTAGGTTTAGAGTACAGGTTAGGGTTAGGTTAGGTTTAGGGTTAGGGTTAGAGTACGGTTAGTGTTAGGGTTAGAGTACGGTTTAGGGTTAGTGTTAGTGTTAGGGTTATGGTTAGGGTAGGGGTTAGGGTTAGGTTTAGGGTTATGGTTAGAGTACGGGGTAGGGTTAGTGTTAGGGTTAGGGTTAATGTACGGGTTAGGCTTAGGGTAAGGTTTAGGGTTAGGATACGGGTTAGGGTTAGGGTTAGGGTACGGGATAGGGTTAGCGTGCGGGTGAAGTTTAGGGTTAGGGTTATGGTTAGGTTACGGTTTAGGGTTAGGGTACTCTGTTATTGTTAGGTTTAGGGTGCGGGATAAGTTTAGCGTACGGGTGAAGTTTAGGTTTAGGGTTAGGTTTAGGTTACGGTTTAGGGTTAGGGTACGGGTTAGGGTTAGGTATAGGTGAGGGTTAGGTTTAGGGTTAGGGTTAGGGTTAGAATACGTGTTAGGGTTAGGTTTGGGGTTAAGGTATGGGTTAGTTTTAGAGTTAGGGTACAGGTCAGGGTTACGGTTAAGGTTAGGCTTAGGGTTAGTGTATGGGTTAGTGTTAGGGTACGGGTAAGGATTATGGTTAGTGTTAGGGTTAGGTTTAGGTTTAGGGTGCAGGTTAGGGTTAGGGTTAGGGTTAGCGCTAGGGTATGGGTTAGGGTGACTGTTAGGGTTTGGGTACGGGTTAGAGTTAGGTTTAGGTTACGGGATATGGTTGGGTACGGGTTAGGTTTAGGGTACGGGTTAGGTTTAGGGATGGTTTAGGGTTAGGGTTAGGGTATGGGTTAAGCTTAGGGTACGGGTTAGGGTTAGGGTTAGCGTCAGGGTTAGGGTTAGGGTTAGCGTTAGGGTTAGGGTACGGTTAGGTTTACTGTACGGGTTAGTGTTAGGGTTAGGGTTAGGGTTATAGTCCTGTTAGGGTTAGGTTTAGGGCTAGAGTACGGGTTAGGGTTAGTGTTAGGGTTAGGGTTACAGTTAGGGTTAGCGCTATGGTAAGTGTTAGGGTTACTGTTAGTGTTTGGGTACGGGTTAGGGTTAGGGTTAGTGTACGGGATAGGGTTTTGTATGGGGTAGGTCAAGGTTTAGGGTTAGGTTTAGGGTTCGGGTTAGAGGAAGGGTTAGGTTTAGGTTTAGGGTTAGTGTATGGGTTAGGCTTAGGGTACAGGTTAGGGTTAGGGACAGGGTCAAGATTGCGGTTAGGCTTAGCGTATGAGTTAGGGTTAGGGTTAGTTATAGGGCACAGTTTGGGTTAGGGTTAGGGTTAGGGAACGGGTTAGGGTTAGGGTACAGTTTAGGGATAGGTTTAGGGTCAGTGTTAGGGTTAGTGTTAGTGTAAGATTTAGGGTTAGGGTTAGCGTACGGGTTAGGGTTAGGGTTATGGTACGGGTTAGGGTTACAGTACGGGTTAGGGTTAGGGTTAGGGTTAGGGTTAGATTACGGATAAGGTTAGTGTTAGGGTTAGGGTGCGGGTTAGGGTTAGGTTTAGTGTACGGGATACGGGTGAAGTTTAGGGTTAGGGTTAGGTTTAGGTTATGGGTTAGGGTTAGGGTGTGGGTTAGAGTTAGGTTTAGGGTGCGGGTTAGGATTAGGGTTAGGATTAGTGTAGGGTTAGGGTTAGGTTTAGGGTAAGGGTTAGGATTAGGGTTAGTGTTAGGGTATGGGTTAGGGTTAGGGTTGGGTTTAGGGTATGGGATAGTTTTAGGGTTAGGGTATGGGTTAGGGTTATGGTTAAGTTTAGGGTTAGGGTTAAGGTATGGGTTAGGGTTAGGTTACGGTTAAGGGTTATGGTTTGGGTTAGGGTTAGTTTTAAGTTTAGGGTGCGGGTTAGGTTTAGGGTTAGGGTTAGAGTACGGGTTAGGGTTAATGTTAGGGTATGGGTTAGGTTTACCGTTTGGGTACGGGTTAGGTTATAGGTTAGGGTTAGAGTTAGGGTGAGGGGTTAGGGTTAGAGTTAGGGTTAGTGTACTGTTTAGTGTTAGGGTTAGGGTTAGGGTTTGTGTTAGGGTTACGATACGGTTAGGGTTAAGGTTACGGTATGGGATAGGGTTAGTGCACGAGTTAGGTCTAGGGTTAGTGTTAGGTTTAGTATGCGGGTTAGGGTTAGGGTTAGGGTTAGGGTAAGTGTTAGGGATAGGGTACGGGTTAGGGTTAGGTTTAGGTTTAGGTTTAGGTTTAGGGTTAGGGTTAAAGTACGGGGTAGGGTTAGTGTTAGGGTTAGGGTTAGGGTTAGGATTAATGTACGGTTTAGGCTTAGGGTTAGGTTTAGGGTTTGGATACGGGTTAGGGTTAGGTTCACGGTACGGGATAGGGTTAGCGTACGGGTTACGTTTAGGGTTAGGGTTAGGTTTAGGTTACGGGTTAGGGTTAGGGTACAGGTAGGGTTAGGTTTAGGGTCAGGGTTAGGGTTAGTGTTAGACGGGTTAGGGTTAGGGTTGGCGTTAGGGTACGGGTTAGTTTTAGGGTTAGGGTACAAGTTAGGGTTATGGTTAAGGTTAGGGTTATTGTTAAGGTATGGGTTAGGTTTAGGTTACGGTTAAGGGTTATGGTTTGGGTTAGGATTAAGGTTAAGTTTAACGTGCGGGTTAGAGTTAGGGTTAGGGTTAGTGTACGGGTTTGGGTTAGTGTTAGGGTACGGGTTAGGTTTATTGTTTGGGTACGGGTTAGGGTAAGGATTAGGTTTAGGATTAGGGGTTAGGCTTAGAGTTAGGGTAAGGCTACGGGTAGGGTTATGGTACGGGTTAGGGTTAGGTTTAGGGTTCGTGTTAGGGTTAGTGTACGGGTTAGGGTTAGGGTTAGGTTTAGGGTTATTATTAGTGTTAGGGTTACGGTACGGGTTAGGGTTAAGGTTTTGATATGGGATAGGTTTAGTTTAAGTGTTAGGTCTAGGGTTAGGGTTAGGTTTAGGTTTAGTGTGCCAGTTAGGGTTAGGGTTTGGGTATGTGTTAGGGTTAGCGTTGGGCTACAGGTTAGGGTTACGTTTAGGGTTAGGGTACGGGTTAGGTTTAGGGTTAGGGTAAGGGTTAGTGTTAGGATACGGGTTAGGTTTAGAGTATGGTTTAGGGTTAGGTTTAGGGTTAGGTTTAGGGTTAGAGTACTGGTTAGGGTTAGTGTTAGGGTTAGGGTTAGGGTTAGTGTATGGATAGAGTTAGAGTTAGGGTTAGTGTACGGGTTAGGGTTAGGTTTAGGGTTAGGGTTAGGGTTAGAGTACTGGTTAGGGTTAGTGTTAGTGTTAGGGTTAGGGTTAGTGTACGGATAGGGTTAGTGTTAGGGTTAGGGTTAGGGTACGGGTTAGGGTTAGGTTTAGGGTACGGGATAGGGTAAGTGTACACGTTAAGTTTAGGGTTAGGTTTAGGTTTAGGTTACGGGTTAGGGTTAGGGTACGGGTTAGGGTAGGTTTAGGATCAGGGTTAGAGTTAGGGATAGGGTTATGGTACGGATTAGGGTTAGGTTTGGGGTTAGGGTATGGGTTAGTTTTAGGTTTAGGGTATGGGTTATGGTTACGGTTAAGGTTAGGGTTAGTGTTAGGGTATGGGTTAGGGTTAGGGTACGGGTTAGGGTTTGGTTAGGGTTAGGGTTAGGTTTAGATTTAGGGTGCGGGTTAGGCTTAGAGTTATGGTTTGGTTTAGCCCTAGGGTATGGGTTAGGGTTACTGTTAGGGTTTGGGTACGGGTTAGGTTTAGGGTTAGGGTACGGGATAGGGTTGGGTACACATTAGTTCAAGTGTTAGGATTAGGTTTAGGGTACGGGTTAGGGTTAGGGTTAGGTTTAGGTTTAGGGTTAGGGTATGGGTTAGGTTTAGCGTACTTGTTAGGGTTAGGGTTAGGGTTAGGGTTAGGGTCAGGGTTAGGGTTAGGGTTAGGGTACGAGTTAGGGTTTGGGTTAGGTTTAGTGTCCAGGTTAGGGTTAGGGTTAGGGTAAGGGTACGGGTTAGGTTTAGGTTACGGGTTAGGGTTAGGGGTAGGGTCAGGTTTAGGGTTATAGTACGAGTTAGGGTTAGGGATAGGGTACGGGTTAGGTTTAGGGTTATGTTACGGGTTAGGGTTACAGTACGGGTTAAGGTTAGGGTGAGGGTTAGGGTTAGGGTCAGAGTACAGTTAGGGTTAGGGTTAGGGGAAGGTTTAGGGTTAGAGTACGGGTTAGGGTTAGTGTTATTGTTAGGGAAAGGGTTAGGGTTAGGGTACGTGTTAAGGATAGGGTTAGTGTTTGGGTTAGGGTTAACATATGGGGTAGTGTTAGTGTTTGGGTTAGGGTTAGGCTTAGGGTTAGGTTTAGGCTTAGGTTACGGGTTAGGGTTAGGTTTAGTGTACGGGATAGGGTTAGCGTACGGGTTAAGTTTAGGGTTAGGGTTAGGTTTAGTTTACGGGTTAGAGTTAGAGTACGGGTTAGGGTTAGGTTTAGGGTGCGGGTTAGGTTTAGGGTTAGGGTTAGTGTACGGGTTAGGGTTAGGTTTAGGGTCAGGGTTAGGGTTAGGGTTAGTGTTAGGGTATGGGTTAGGGTTCGGGTTGGGGTTAGGGTACAGGTTATTTTTAGGGTTAGGGTACGGGTTAGGGTTATGGTTAAAGTTAGGGATAGGTTTAGGGTGTGGGTTAGTGTTAGGGTACAGTTAAGGGTTATGTTTGGGGTTAGGGTTAGGGTTAAGTTTAGGGTGCGGTTTAAGGTTAGGGTTAGAGTTAGGTATAGAGTATGGGTTTGGTTTAGTGTTAGGGTACGGGTTAGGTTTACCGTTTGGGTAGGGGTTAGGTTAAGGGTTAGTGTTAGGGTTAGGGTTAGGGTTAGGGTTATAGTACGGTTTAGGTTTAGAGTTAGGGTTAGGTTTAGTGTTAGGGTACGGGTTAGGGTTAGAGTTCGGGTTAGGGTTAGTTTTCGGGTTAGGTTTAGGTTTAGAGTACGGTTTAGGGTTAGTGTTAGGTTTAGGTTTAGGGTTAGGGTTAGTGTGCGGATAGGGTTAGGGTTAGGGTTAGGGTATGGGTTAGGGTTAGCGTATGGGTTAAGTTTAGGGATAGGGTTAGTTTTAGGTTACGGGTTAGGGTTAGGGTATGGGTTAGGTTTACTGTACCGCTTAGGGTTCGGTTTAGGGTTAGGTTTAGGGTTAGGGTTATAGTCCGGGTTAAGGTTAGGTTTAGGGTTAGAGTACGGGTTAGGGTTAGTGTTAGTGTTAGGGTTAGGGTTAGGGTTAGTGTACGGATAGGGTTAGGCTTAGGGTTAGGGTATGGTTTAGGGTTAGGTTTAGGGTATGAAATAGGCTTAGCGTACAGGTTAAGTTTAGGGTTAGGGTTAGGTTCAGGTTACGGGTTAGGGTTAGGGTATGGGTTATGGTTAGGTTTCGGTGCAGGTTAGGGTTAGGGTTAGGGTTAGGGTTAGGGTTAGGGTTATAGTACGGTTTAAGGTTAGTGTTAGGTTTAGGGTTAGGGTTAGGGCTAGTGTACGGATAGGGTTAGGGTTAGGATACGGGTTAGGGTTAGGTTTAGGGTACGCGATAGGGTTAACGTACGGATTAAGTTTCGGGTTAGGGTTAGGTTTAGGTTACGGGTTAGGATTAGGGTACGGGTTAGGGTTAGTTATAGGTGAGCATTAGGGTTAGGGTTAGGGTTAGGGTATGGGTTAGGTTAGGGTTGGGGTTAGGGTACGGGTTAGTTTTAGGGTTAGGGTACGTGTCAGGGTTATGGTTAAGGTTAGTGTTAGGGTTAGGTATGTGTTAGGGTTAGGGTACGGGTAAGGGTTATGGTTGGGGTTAGGGTTAGGTTGAGGTTTAGGGTGCGGGTTAGGGTTAGGGTTAGTTTTAGGGTTAGCGCTAGGGTATGGTTTAGGTTTACTGTTAGGGTTTTCGTACGGGTTAGGGTTAGGGTTATGTTATGGGATAGGGTTGGGTACGGGTTAGGTCAAGTGATAGGGTTAGGTCTACGGTATGGGTTAGGGATAGGGATGGTTTAGGGTTAGGGTTAGGGTATGGGTTAGGCTTAGGGTTCGGGTTAGGTTTAGGGTTACCGTCAGGTTTAGGGTTAGGGTTAGAGTTAGGGTACGGGTTAGGTTTATTGTACGGGTTAGGGTTAGGTTTAGGGTTAGTGTTAGGGTTAGGTTATAGCCCGGGTTAGGTTTAGGTTTAGGGTAAGATTACGGGTTAGGGTTAGTGTTAGGGTTAGGGTTAGGTTTAGTGTACGGATAGGGTTAGGGTTAGGGTTAGGGTACGGGTTAGGGTTTGGTTTAGTGTACGAGATAGGGTTAGCGTACGGGTTAAGTTTAGGGTTAGGGTTAGTTTTAGGTTATGGGTTAGGGTTAGGGTACGGGTTCGGGTTATGTTTAGGTGCGGGTTAGGGTTAGGGTTAAGGTTAGGGTATGGGTAAGGGTTAGGTTTAGGTCAGGGTTATGGTTACAGATAGGTTTATGGTACGGTTTAGGGTTAGTGTTGGGTTACGGTACAGGTTAGTTTTAGGGTTAGGGTATGGGTTAGGGTTACGGTTGAGTTTAGGGTTAGGGTTAGGGTTAGAGTGCAGATAGGGTTAGGGTTAGGGTTATGGTTAGGGTACGGGTTAGGGTTAGGTTTAGGGTACGGGATAGGGTTAGCGTCCGGGTTAAGTTTAGGGTTAGGGTTAGGTTTAGGTTATGGGTTAGGGTTAGTGTAGGGGTTAGGGTTAGGTTAAGGCTTAGGGCTAGAGTACACGTTATGGTTAGTTTTAGGGTTAGGGTTAGGGTTAGGGTTAGAGAACAGATAGGGTTAGGGTTAGGGTTAGGGTTAGGGTACGGTTTAGGTTTAGGTTTAGGGTACAGGATAGGGTTAGCGTACGGGTTAAGTTTAGGGTTAGGGTTCGGTTTAGGTTATGGGTTAGGTTTAGGGTACGTGTTAGGGTTAGGTTTAGGTGAGGGTTAGTGTTAGGGTTAGGGTTAGGGTACGGGTTAGGGTTAGGTTTAGGGTCAGGGTTAGCGTTAGGGATAGACTTAGGGTACGGGTTAGATTTAGGGTTAGGCTACGGGTCAGGGTTACGCTTAAGGTTAGGGTTAGGGTTAGGATTATGGTACGGGGTAGGGTTAGAGTACGGGTTAGGGTTAGTGTGAGGGTTAGGGTTAGGGTTAGGGTACGGGTTAGGGTTAGAGTTAGGGTTATGGTTAGGGTTAGGGTACGGGTTAGGGTTAGGTTTGGGGTTTGGTATGGGTTAATTTTAGGGTTAGGGTACGAGTCAGGGTTATGGTTAAGTTTAGGGTGAGTGTTAGGGTATGGGTTAGGGTTAGGGTACGGGTAAGGGTTATGGTTAGTGTTAGGGTTAGTTTTAGGTTTAGGGTGAGGGTTAGGGTTAGGGTTAGGGTTAGGGTTAGGGTTAGCGCTAGGGTATGGTTAGGGTTACTGTTAGGGTTTGGGTACGGGTTAGGGTTAGGGTTAGGTTACGAATTACGGTTGGGTATGGGTTAGGTCAAGGGTTACGTTTAGGGTTAGTGTACGGTTTAGGTTTAGGGTTAGGGTAAGGGTTAGTGTTAGGGTATGGGTTAGGTTTAGTGTACGGGTTAGGGTTAGGTTTAGGTTTAGGCTTAGGGTTAGAGTATGGGTTAGGGTTAGTGTTAAGGTTAGGGTTAGGGTTAGTGTATGGATAGGGTTAGGGTTAAGGTTAGGGTACAGGTTAGGGTGAGGTTTAGGGTACCGGATAGGGTTAGTGTACGGGATAAGTTTAGGGTTAGGTTTAGGTTTAGGTTACGGTTTAAGGTTAGGGTACGTGTTAGGGTTAGGTTTAGGTGTGGGTTAGTGTTAGGGTTCGGGTTAGGGTTTGGTTTAGGGTCAGGGTTAGGATTAGGGATAGGGTTATGCTACGGGTTAGGGTTAGGTTTGGGGTTACGGTACGTGTTAGTTTTAGGGTTAGGGTACGGTTTAGGGTTACGGTTAAGGTTAGGGTTAGTGTTAGGTTATGGGTTAGGGTTAGGGTACGGTTAAGGATTATGGTTAGGGTTACGGTTAGGTTTAGGTTTAGGGTGCGGGTTAGGCTTAGGGTTAGGGTTAGGGTTAGCGCAAGTGTGTGGGTTAGGGTTACAGGTAGGGTTTGGTTACGGGTTAGGGGTAGGGTTAGGGTACGGGATAGGGTTGGGTACGGGTTAGGACAAGTGTTAGGGTTAGGTTTAGGGTACGGGATAGGGTTAGTGGGAGGTTTAGGGTTAGGGTTAGGGTATGGGTTAGGCTTAGGGTATGGGTTAGGGTTAGGGTTAGGGTCAGTGTTAGGGTTAGGGATAGGGTACGAGTTAGGGTTAGGGTTAGGTTTAGGGTACGGGAGAGGTTTACGGTTAGGGTTAGGGTTAGGGTTAGAGTACGGGGTAGGGTTAGTGTTAGGGTTAGGTTTAGGGTTAAGTTACGGGTTAGGGTTAGAGTCAGGGTTAGGGTTAGAGTGCGGATAGGGTTAGCGTTAGGGTTAGGGTAGGAGTTAGGTTTAGTGTACGGGTTAGGGTTAGGGTCAGTGTTAGGGTTAGGGTACGAGTTAGGGTTAGGTTTAGGGTACAGTTAAGGGTTATGGTTAGCGTTACGGTTAGGGTTAAGTTTAGGGTGTTGTTTAGGGTTAGGTTTAGTGTCAGGTTTAGAGTACGGGTTTGGGTTAGTGTTAGTGTACTGTTTAGGTTTACCATTTGGTTACGGGTTAGGTAAGGGTTAGGGTTAGGGTTAGGGTTTGGGGTTAGGGTTAGAGTTAGTGTTAGGCTACGGGATAGGGTTAGAGTATGGTTTGGGTTAGGTTTAGGGCTAGGGTTAGGTTTAGGGTTATAGTACGGGTTTGGGTTAGAGATAGGGTTAGGTTTAGGGTTGGAGTACGGGTTTGGATAGTGTTAGGGTTAGGGTTAGTGTTAGGGTACGGGTTACGGATAGCGTATGGGTTAGGGTTACGTTTAGGGTTAGGGTTAGTGTTAGTGTACGGGTTACGGTTAGTGTTAGGGTGAGGGTTAGGGTTAGGGTTAGAGTGCGGATAGGGTTAGGGTTAGGGTTAGGGTACGGGTTAGGGTTAGGTTTAGGGTACGGGATAGGGTCAGCGTAGGGGTTAAGTTTAGGGTTAGGGTTAGGTTTAGGTTATGGGTTAGAGTTAGGGTACGGTTTAGGTTTAGGTTTAGGTGAGGGTTAGGGTTAGGGTTAGGGATAGGGTACGGGTTAGGTTTAGGTTTAGGGTCAGGATTAGCGTTAGGGATAGGGTTAGGTTATGGGTTAGGGTTAGGGTTGGGGTTAGGGTACAGGTTAGTTTTAGGGTTAGGGTACGGGTCAGGGTTATGATTAAGTTTAGGGTTAGGGTTAGGGTTATGGTACGGGTTAGGGTTACAGACCGGTTAGGGTTAGGTTGAGGGTTAGTGTTACGGTTAGAGTACAGTTAGGGTTAGAGTTAGGGTTAGGGTTAGAGTTCGGGTTAGAGTTATGGTTAGGGTACAGTTTAGGGTTAGGTTTTGTGTTAGGGTTAGAGTACGGGGTAGGGTTAGTTTTAGGGTTAGGGTTAGGGTTAGTGTACGGGTTAGGGTTAGAGTTAGGGTTAGGGTTAGAGTACCGGGTAGGGTTAGTGTTAGTGTTAGGGTTAGGATTAATGTACGGGTTAGGCTTAGGGTTAGGTTTAGGGTTAGGTTACGGGTTAGGGTTAGGTTTAGGGTACGGGATAGGGTTAGCGTACGGGTTAAGTTTAGGGTTAGGTTAGGCTTAGGTTATGGGTTAGGGTTAGGTTTGGTGTGGGTTAGGGTCTGGGTTAGGGTTAGGGTACAGGTTAGGGTTAGGGTTGGGGTTATGGTATGGGTTAATTTTAGGTTTAGTGTACGGGTCAGGGTTATGGTTAAGTTTAGGGTTAGGGTTGGGGTATGGGTTAGGGTTAGGGTACGGGTAATTGTTAGGTTTAGGGTTAGGGTTAGTGTTAGCGCTAGGGTATGGTTTAGGGTTACTGTTAGGGTTTGGGTACGGGTTAGGTTAGGGTTAGGATTAGGTTTAGGGTTAGGGTATGGGTTAGGCTTAGGGTACGGGTTAGGGTTAGGGTTAGGGTCAGGGTTAGGGTTAGGGTTAGGGTACGGGTTAGGGTTAGGTTTTGGGTTAGGGTATGGGTTAGGTTTAGGATACGGATTAGGGTTAGGGTTAGGGTCAGGGTTAGGTTTAGGGTTAGGGTACGAATTAGGGTTAGGTTTAGGGTACGGTTTAGGTTTAGTGTTATGCTATGGGTTAGGATTAAAGTACGGGTTAGGGTTAGGGTGAGGGTTTGGGTTAGGTTTAGAATACGGTTAGGGTTACGGTTATGGTTAGGGATAGAGTACGGGTTAGGGTTAGTGTTAGGGTTAGGTTTAGGGTTAGGGTTAGGGTACGGGTACGGGTTAGTGTTAGGTTTAGTGTTAGAGTACGGGGTAGGGTTAGTGTTAGGGTTAGGGTTAGGGTTAGAGTACGGGTTAGGGTTAGTGTTAGTGTTAGGATTAGGGTGAGGGTACGTGTTAGGGTTAGTGTTAGTGTTAGGGTAAGGGTTAGAGTACGTGGTAGTGTTAGTGTTAGGTTTTGGGTTAGGCTTAATGTACGGGTTAGGCTTAGGATTAGGGTTAGGGTTAGTTTACGGGTTAGGGTTAGGTTTAGGGTATGGGATACGGTTAGCGTACAGGTTAAGTTTAGGGTTAGGGTTAGGTTTAGGTTACGCGTTAGGGTTAGGGTATGGATTAGGGTTAGGTTTACTGTGTGGGTTAGGGTTAGGGTTAGGGTTAGTGTACGGGTTAGGGTTAGGTTTAGGGTCAGGGTTAGGGTTAGGGTTTGGGTTAGGGTTAAGTACAGGTTAGCGTTAGGGTTAGTGTTAAGGTTAGGGTTAGGGTTGGATTACAGGGTAGGTTTAGTGTTAGGGTTAGGGTTAGGGTTAATGTACAGATTAGGCTTAGGGTTAGGTTTAGGTTTAGGATACGGGTTAGGGTTAGGTTTAGGGTATGGGATAGGGATAGCGTACGGGTTTAGTTTAGGTTTAGGTTTAAGTTTAGGTTACGGGTTAGGGTTATGGTACGGGTTAGGGTTAGGTTTAGGGTGCGGGTTAGGGTTAGGGTTAGGGTTAGTGTAAGTGTTAGGGTTAGGTTTAGGGTCAGGTTTAGGGTTAGGGTTAGTGTTAGAGTACGGGTCTGGGTTAGGGTTGGGGTTAGGGTATGGGTTAGTTTTAGGGTTAGTTTACGGGTTAGGGTTACGGTTAAGGTTAGGATTAGGGTTAGCGTATGGGTTAGTGTTAGGTTACGGTTAAGGCTTATGGTTTGGATTAGGGTTAGGGTTAAGTTTAGGGTGCGGGTTAGGGTTAGGGTTAGGGTTACGGTTAGGGTTAGAGTACGGAGTTGGGTTAGTGTTACGGTACGGGTTAGGTTTACCGTTTGGGTACGGGTTCGGGTATGGGTTACGGTTAGGCTTAGGTTTAGGGGTTAGCGTTAGAGTTAGAGTAGGCTACGGGTTGGGTTAGGGTACGGGTTAGGGTTAGGGTTAAGGTTCTGTTAGGGTTAGTGTACGGGTTAGGGTTAGGGTTAGGGTTAGTGTTAGGGACACGGTATGGGTTAGGGTTAAGGTTAGGGTACGGGATAGGGTTAGTGTACGTGTTAGGTCAAGGATTAGGGTTAGGTTATTGTGCGGGTTAGGGTATGTGTTAGGGTTACTGTTAAGGTTTGGGTACGGGTGGGTTAGGGTTAGGGTACGGGATAGGTTTGGGTACGGGTTAGGTCAAGGGTTAGGGTTAGGTTTAGGGTACGGGTTAGGGTTAGGGTTAGGTTTAGGGTTAGAGTTAGGGTATGGGTTATGCTTAGGGTACGGGTTAGGGTTAGGGTAGAGGTCAGGGTTAGGGTTAGGTTTAGGGTGCGAGTTAGTGTTAGGGTTAGGTTTAGGGTACTGGTTAGGGTTAGGGTTAGGGTTAAAGTACGGGTTAGGTTTACGGTACGGGTTCGGGTTAGGTTTAGGGTCAGGGTTAGGGTTAGGGTTAGGGTACGAGTTAGGGTTAGGTTTAGGGTACGGGTTAGGGTTAGGGTTATAGTACGGGTTAGGGTTACAGTATGGGGTACGGTCAGGGTGAGGGTTAGGATTAGTGTTAGAGTATGTTTAGGGTTAGGGTTAGGGTTAGGGTTAGCGCTAGTGTATGGGTTAGGGTTACTGTTAGTGTTTGGGTACGGGTTAGGGGTAGGGTACGGGATAGGTTTGGGTATGTGTTAGGTCAAGGTTTAGGGTTAGGTTTAGGGTACGGGTTAGGGTTAGGGTTAGGTTTAGGGTTAGGGTTAGGGTATGGGTTATGCTTAGGGTACGGGTGAGTGTTAGGGAAGGGTCAGGGTTATGGTTTGGTTTAGGGTATGAGTTAGTGTTAGGGTTAGGTTTAGGGTACGGTTTAGGGTTAGGGTTAGCGTTAAAGTACGTGTTAGGTTTAGGGTACGGGTTAGGGTTAGGTTTATGGTCAGGATTAGGGTTAGGGTTAGGGTACGAGTTAGGGTTAGGGTTAGGGTACGGGTTAGTGTTAGGTTTAGGTGAGGGTTAGTGTTAGGGATAGGGTTAGGGTACGGGTTAGGGTTAGGTTTAAGGTCAGCATTAGCGTTAGGGATAGGGTTATGGTACGGGTTAGATTTAGGGTTAAGCTACAGATCAGGGTTACGCTTAAGGTTAAGTTTAGGATTAGGATTATGGTACGGGTTAGGGTTACAGTACGGGTTAGGGTTAGGGTGAGGGTTAGTGTTAGGGTTAGAGTATGGTTAGGGTTAGGGTTAGGGTTAGAGTACGGGTTAGGTTTAGTGTTAGGGTTAGGGTTAGGGTTTGGGTTTGGGTTATTGCACGGGTTAGGCTAAGGGTTAGGTTTAGGGTTAGGATACGGGTTAGGGTTAGGTTTAGTGTAAGGGATAGGGTTGGCGTACGGGTTAAGTTTAGGGTTAGGGTAAGGTTTAGGTTACGGGTTAGGGTATGGTTTAGGGTTAGGTTGAGGGTGCGGGTTAGGGTTAGGTTTAGGGTTAGTGTAAGAGTTAGGGTTAAGTTTAGGGTCAGGGTTAGGGTTAGATTTAGTGTTAGGGTACGGATTAGGTTTAGGGTTGAGGTTAGGGTACGGGTTAGTTTTAGATTTAGGGTACGGTTTAGGGTTATCGTTAAGGTTAGGGTTAGGGTTAGGGTTAGTTTATGGTTAAGGGTTATCGTTTGGGTTAGTGTTAGGGTTAATTTAGGGTGCGGGTTAGGGTTAGGGTTAGAGTACGGGTTTGGGTTAGTGTTAGCGTACGGGTTAGGTTTACCGTTTGGGTACGGTTAGGGTAAGGGTTATGGTTAGCGTTAGTTTAGGGGTTATTTTTAGGGTTAGGGTTAGGCTATGGGTAGGGTTAGGGTACGGGTTAGGGTTAGGGTTAGGGTTCGGGTTAGGGTTAGTGTATGGGTTATGGTTAGGGTTAGGGTTAGTGTTAGGGTTAGGTTTACGATACGGGTTAGGGTTAAGGTTACGGTACGGTATAGGGTTAGTGTACGTGTTAGGTCTAGGGTTAGGGTTACATTTAGTGTGCGGGTTAGGGTTAGGGTTAGGGTTAGGTTTAGGCTACGTGTTAGGGTTAGGGTTTGGGTACGGGTTAGGGTTACGTTTAGGGTTAGGGTATGGGTTAGGTTTAGGGTTAGGGTAAGGGTTAGTGTTAGGGTACGGGTTAGGGTTAGAGTATGGGTTAGGGTTAGGTTTAGCGTTAGGTTTAGTGTTAGCGTATGGGTTAGGGTTAGTGTTAGGGTTAGGGTTAGTGTACGGATAGTGTTAGGGTTAGGGTTAGGGTTAGTGTACGGGTTAGGGTTAGGTTTAGGGCACGGGATAGGTTTAGTGTTCAGGTTAAGTTTAGGGTTAGGGTTAGGGTTAGGTTTAGGTTACGGGTTAGGGTTAGGGTACGGGTTAGGGTTAGGTTTAGGTGTGGGTTAGGGTTAGGGTTGGGGTTAGGGTACAGTTAGTTTTAGGTTTAGGGTACGGGTTAGGGTTACGGTTAAGGTTGGATTTAGTGTTAGGGTATGGGTTAGGGTTAGGGTACGGATAAGGGTTATGGTTAGGTTTAAGGTTAGGTTTAGGTTTTGGGTGCGGGATAGGATTAGGTTTAGGGGTAGGGTTAGCACTAGGGAATGGGATACGTTTACTGTTAGGGTTTGGGTACGGGTTAGGGTTAGGGTTAGGGTACGAGATTGGGTTGGGTACGGGTTAGTTCAAGGGTTAGGATTAGGTTTAGGGTACCGGTTAGCATTAGGGTTAGGGTACGAGATTGGGTCGTGTACGGGTTATGTCAAGGGTTAGGGTTAGGTTTAGGGTAAGGGTTAGGGTTAGGGTTAGGTTTAGGAATAGGGATAGGGTATGGGTTAGGTTTAGGGTACGGGTTAGGGATAGAGTCAGGGTTAGGGTTAGGGTTAGGTTATGATTTAGGGTTAGGGTTAGGTTTAGGGTACGGCTTAGGGTTAGGTTTAGTGTTAGGGTACGGGTTAGGTTTAGGGTACGGGTTAGGGTTAGGGTCAGGATTAGTGTTAGGCTATGAGTTAGGGTTAGGGTTAGGGTACGGGTTAGAGTTACTGTTATGTTACATGTTAGGGTTACAGTACGGGTTAGGGTTAGGATGATGGTTAGGGTTAGAGTTAGAGTACAGTTAGGGTAAGGGTTAGGGTTAGGGTTAGAGTAAGGGTTAGTGTTAGTGTTAGGGTTAGGGAAATATTTAGGGTTAGGGTTAGGGTTAGGGTAGAGGTTAGGGTTAGGGTTATGGTTATGGTTAGGGTTAGGGTCAGATTACGGGGTAGGGTTAGTGTTAGGGTTAGGGTTAGGGTTAATGTACAGGTTAGGCTTAGAGTTAGGTTTAGGATTAGGTTACGGGTTAGGGTTAGGTTTAGGTTACGGGATAGGGTTAGGGTTAGGGTTAGTGTACGGGATAGGGTTAGGTTTAGGGTACGGAATAGGTTTAGTGTTCAGGTTAAGTTTAGGTTAGGGTTAGGTTTAGGTTACGGGTTAGGGTTAGGGTACGGGTTATGGTTAGGTTTAGGGTGCGGGTTAGGGTTAGGGTTAGGGTTAGTGTATGGGTTAGGGTTAGGTTTAGGGTCAGGGTTAGTGTTAGGGTTAGTGTTAGGGTATGGGTTAGGGTTAGGGTTGGGGTTAGGGTACGGGTTAGTTTTAGGGTTATGTTACGGGTTAGGGTTATGGTTAAAGTTAGGGTTAGGGTTAGGGTGTGGGTTAGGTTTAGGGTACGGTTAAGGTTTAAGGTTAGTGTTAGGGTTAAGGTTAAGTTTAGGGTGCGGTTTAGGGATAGGGTTAGGGTTATGGTTAGGGTTAGAGTACGGGTTTGGTTTAGTGTTAGGGTACGGGTTAGGTGTACCGTTTGGGTACGGGATAGGGTAAGGAATAGGGTTAAGGTTAGGGTTAGGGGTTAGGGTTAGAGTTAAGGTTAGGCTACGGGATAGTGTTAGAGTACGGGTTAAGGTTAGGTTTAGGGTTAGGGTTAGGTTTAGGGTTATAGTACGGGTTAGGGTTAGTGTTAGGGTTAGGTTTAGGGTTAGAGTATGGGTTAGGGATAGGGTTAGGTCAGGGTTAGTGTTATGGTACGGGTTAGGATTAGGTTTCCGGTACAGGATAGGGTTAGCGTATGGGTTAAGTTTAGGGTTAAGCTTAGGTTTAGGTTACGGGTTAGGTTTAGGGTACGGGTTAGGGTTAGGAATATTGTACGGGTTAGGGTTACAGTGCGGTTAGGGTTAGGGTGAGGGTTAGTGTTAGGGTTAGAGTAAGGTTAGGGTTAGGGTTAGGGTTAGGGTACGGGTTATGGTTAGTGTTGGTTATGGTTAGGGTTAGGGTTAGGGTACGGGTTAGGGTTAGGATTTGTGTTAGTGTTAGAGTACAGATAGGATTAGGGTTAGGGTTAAGGTTAGGGTACGAGTTAAGGTTAGGTTTAGGGTATGGGATAGGGTTAGGGTACGGGTTAAATTTTGGGTTACGTTTAGGTTACGGTGTAGTGTTAGGGTACGGGTTAGGGTTAGGTTTAGGTGAGGGTTAGGGTTAGGGTTAGGGTATGGGTTAGGGTTAGCTTTAGGTTCAGGGTTAGCGTTAGGGATAGGGTTAGGGTATGGGTTAGGGTTAGGGTTTCGGTCAGGGTACGGGTTAGTTTTAGGGTTAGGGTACGGGTCAGGGTTACGATTAAGTTTAGGGTTAGGGTTAGGGTTATGATACGGGTTACGGTTACAGTACGGTTAGGGTTAGGGTGAAGGTTAGTGTTACGGTTAGAGTACGGTTAGGGTTAGGTTTAGGTTTAGGGTTAGAATACGGGTTAGGGTTAGTGTTAGAGTTATGGTTAGGGTTAGGGTTAGGGTACGGTTTAGGGTTAGGGTTTGTGTTACGGTTAGAGTACGGGGTAGGGTTAGTGTTATGGTTAGGTTTAGGGTTAATGTACGGGTTAGGCTTAGGGTTAGGTTTAGGGTTAGGTTTCGGGTTAGGGTTAGGTTTAGGGTACAGGATAGGGTTAGCGTACGGGTTAAGTTTAGGGTTAGGGTTAGGCTTAGGTTACGGGTTAGGATTAGTTTTAGGTGTGGGTTAGGGTTAGGGTTAGGGTTAGGGTACAGGTTAGGGTTAGGGTTGGGGTTAGAGTACGGGTTAATTTTAGGTTTAGTGTACGGGTCAGGGTTACGGTTAAGTTTAGGGTTAGCCTTAGGGTATGGGTTAGGGTTAGGGTACGGGTAATGGTTAGGGTTAGGGTTAGGGTTACTGTTAGCGCTAGGGTATTGTTTAGGGTTAATGTTGGGTTAGGGTTAGGGTTAGGGTTTGGGTTATTGCACGGGTTAGGCTAAGGGTTAGGTTTAGGGTTAGGATACGGGTTAGGGTTAGGTTTAGTGTAAGGGATAGGGTTGGCGTACGGGTTAAGTTTAGGGTTAGGGTAAGGTTTAGGTTACGGGTTAGGGTATGGTTTAGGGTTAGGTTGAGGGTGCGGGTTAGGGTTAGGTTTAGGGTTAGTGTAAGAGTTAGGGTTAAGTTTAGGGTCAGGGTTAGGGTTAGATTTAGTGTTAGGGTACGGATTAGGTTTAGGGTTGAGGTTAGGGTACGGGTTAGTTTTAGATTTAGGGTACGGTTTAGGGTTATCGTTAAGGTTAGGGTTAGGGTTAGGGTTAGTTTATGGTTAAGGGTTATCGTTTGGGTTAGTGTTAGGGTTAATTTAGGGTGCGGGTTAGGGTTAGGGTTAGAGTACGGGTTTGGGTTAGTGTTAGCGTACGGGTTAGGTTTACCGTTTGGGTACGGTTAGGGTAAGGGTTATGGTTAGCGTTAGTTTAGGGGTTATTTTTAGGGTTAGGGTTAGGCTATGGGTAGGGTTAGGGTACGGGTTAGGGTTAGGGTTAGGGTTCGGGTTAGGGTTAGTGTATGGGTTATGGTTAGGGTTAGGGTTAGTGTTAGGGTTAGGTTTACGATACGGGTTAGGGTTAAGGTTACGGTACGGTATAGGGTTAGTGTACGTGTTAGGTCTAGGGTTAGGGTTACATTTAGTGTGCGGGTTAGGGTTAGGGTTAGGGTTAGGTTTAGGCTACGTGTTAGGGTTAGGGTTTGGGTACGGGTTAGGGTTACGTTTAGGGTTAGGGTATGGGTTAGGTTTAGGGTTAGGGTAAGGGTTAGTGTTAGGGTACGGGTTAGGGTTAGAGTATGGGTTAGGGTTAGGTTTAGCGTTAGGTTTAGTGTTAGCGTATGGGTTAGGGTTAGTGTTAGGGTTAGGGTTAGTGTACGGATAGTGTTAGGGTTAGGGTTAGGGTTAGTGTACGGGTTAGGGTTAGGTTTAGGGCACGGGATAGGTTTAGTGTTCAGGTTAAGTTTAGGGTTAGGGTTAGGGTTAGGTTTAGGTTACGGGTTAGGGTTAGGGTACGGGTTAGGGTTAGGTTTAGGTGTGGGTTAGGGTTAGGGTTGGGGTTAGGGTACAGTTAGTTTTAGGTTTAGGGTACGGGTTAGGGTTACGGTTAAGGTTGGATTTAGTGTTAGGGTATGGGTTAGGGTTAGGGTACGGATAAGGGTTATGGTTAGGTTTAAGGTTAGGTTTAGGTTTTGGGTGCGGGATAGGATTAGGTTTAGGGGTAGGGTTAGCACTAGGGAATGGGATACGTTTACTGTTAGGGTTTGGGTACGGGTTAGGGTTAGGGTTAGGGTACGAGATTGGGTTGGGTACGGGTTAGTTCAAGGGTTAGGATTAGGTTTAGGGTACCGGTTAGCATTAGGGTTAGGGTACGAGATTGGGTCGTGTACGGGTTATGTCAAGGGTTAGGGTTAGGTTTAGGGTAAGGGTTAGGGTTAGGGTTAGGTTTAGGAATAGGGATAGGGTATGGGTTAGGTTTAGGGTACGGGTTAGGGATAGAGTCAGGGTTAGGGTTAGGGTTAGGTTATGATTTAGGGTTAGGGTTAGGTTTAGGGTACGGCTTAGGGTTAGGTTTAGTGTTAGGGTACGGGTTAGGTTTAGGGTACGGGTTAGGGTTAGGGTCAGGATTAGTGTTAGGCTATGAGTTAGGGTTAGGGTTAGGGTACGGGTTAGAGTTACTGTTATGTTACATGTTAGGGTTACAGTACGGGTTAGGGTTAGGATGATGGTTAGGGTTAGAGTTAGAGTACAGTTAGGGTAAGGGTTAGGGTTAGGGTTAGAGTAAGGGTTAGTGTTAGTGTTAGGGTTAGGGAAATATTTAGGGTTAGGGTTAGGGTTAGGGTAGAGGTTAGGGTTAGGGTTATGGTTATGGTTAGGGTTAGGGTCAGATTACGGGGTAGGGTTAGTGTTAGGGTTAGGGTTAGGGTTAATGTACAGGTTAGGCTTAGAGTTAGGTTTAGGATTAGGTTACGGGTTAGGGTTAGGTTTAGGTTACGGGATAGGGTTAGGGTTAGGGTTAGTGTACGGGATAGGGTTAGGTTTAGGGTACGGAATAGGTTTAGTGTTCAGGTTAAGTTTAGGTTAGGGTTAGGTTTAGGTTACGGGTTAGGGTTAGGGTACGGGTTATGGTTAGGTTTAGGGTGCGGGTTAGGGTTAGGGTTAGGGTTAGTGTATGGGTTAGGGTTAGGTTTAGGGTCAGGGTTAGTGTTAGGGTTAGTGTTAGGGTATGGGTTAGGGTTAGGGTTGGGGTTAGGGTACGGGTTAGTTTTAGGGTTATGTTACGGGTTAGGGTTATGGTTAAAGTTAGGGTTAGGGTTAGGGTGTGGGTTAGGTTTAGGGTACGGTTAAGGTTTAAGGTTAGTGTTAGGGTTAAGGTTAAGTTTAGGGTGCGGTTTAGGGATAGGGTTAGGGTTATGGTTAGGGTTAGAGTACGGGTTTGGTTTAGTGTTAGGGTACGGGTTAGGTGTACCGTTTGGGTACGGGATAGGGTAAGGAATAGGGTTAAGGTTAGGGTTAGGGGTTAGGGTTAGAGTTAAGGTTAGGCTACGGGATAGTGTTAGAGTACGGGTTAAGGTTAGGTTTAGGGTTAGGGTTAGGTTTAGGGTTATAGTACGGGTTAGGGTTAGTGTTAGGGTTAGGTTTAGGGTTAGAGTATGGGTTAGGGATAGGGTTAGGTCAGGGTTAGTGTTATGGTACGGGTTAGGATTAGGTTTCCGGTACAGGATAGGGTTAGCGTATGGGTTAAGTTTAGGGTTAAGCTTAGGTTTAGGTTACGGGTTAGGTTTAGGGTACGGGTTAGGGTTAGGAATATTGTACGGGTTAGGGTTACAGTGCGGTTAGGGTTAGGGTGAGGGTTAGTGTTAGGGTTAGAGTAAGGTTAGGGTTAGGGTTAGGGTTAGGGTACGGGTTATGGTTAGTGTTGGTTATGGTTAGGGTTAGGGTTAGGGTACGGGTTAGGGTTAGGATTTGTGTTAGTGTTAGAGTACAGATAGGATTAGGGTTAGGGTTAAGGTTAGGGTACGAGTTAAGGTTAGGTTTAGGGTATGGGATAGGGTTAGGGTACGGGTTAAATTTTGGGTTACGTTTAGGTTACGGTGTAGTGTTAGGGTACGGGTTAGGGTTAGGTTTAGGTGAGGGTTAGGGTTAGGGTTAGGGTATGGGTTAGGGTTAGCTTTAGGTTCAGGGTTAGCGTTAGGGATAGGGTTAGGGTATGGGTTAGGGTTAGGGTTTCGGTCAGGGTACGGGTTAGTTTTAGGGTTAGGGTACGGGTCAGGGTTACGATTAAGTTTAGGGTTAGGGTTAGGGTTATGATACGGGTTACGGTTACAGTACGGTTAGGGTTAGGGTGAAGGTTAGTGTTACGGTTAGAGTACGGTTAGGGTTAGGTTTAGGTTTAGGGTTAGAATACGGGTTAGGGTTAGTGTTAGAGTTATGGTTAGGGTTAGGGTTAGGGTACGGTTTAGGGTTAGGGTTTGTGTTACGGTTAGAGTACGGGGTAGGGTTAGTGTTATGGTTAGGTTTAGGGTTAATGTACGGGTTAGGCTTAGGGTTAGGTTTAGGGTTAGGTTTCGGGTTAGGGTTAGGTTTAGGGTACAGGATAGGGTTAGCGTACGGGTTAAGTTTAGGGTTAGGGTTAGGCTTAGGTTACGGGTTAGGATTAGTTTTAGGTGTGGGTTAGGGTTAGGGTTAGGGTTAGGGTACAGGTTAGGGTTAGGGTTGGGGTTAGAGTACGGGTTAATTTTAGGTTTAGTGTACGGGTCAGGGTTACGGTTAAGTTTAGGGTTAGCCTTAGGGTATGGGTTAGGGTTAGGGTACGGGTAATGGTTAGGGTTAGGGTTAGGGTTACTGTTAGCGCTAGGGTATTGTTTAGGGTTAATGTTGGGTTAGGGTTAGGGTTAGGGTTAGGGTTAGGTTACAGGTTAAGTTAAGGGTTAGGGTTAGGTTTAGGGTACGGGTTAGGGTTAGGGTTAGGGTTAGGATTATTTTGAGGGTTAGGGTATGGGTTAGGCTTAGTGTACGGGTTAGGGTTAGGGTTAGGGTTAGGGTTAGGGTTCGGGTCAGGGTTAGGCCTAGGGTTAGGATTAGGGTCAGGGTTAGGGTTAGGTTTAGTGTATGGGTTATGGTTAGGTTTAGGGTTAGGGGATTTTGTTAGGTTTAGGATATAGTTTAGGGTTAGGTTTAGGGTCAGGGTAAGGGTTAGGGTTAGGTTACAAATTAGTGTTAGGTTTAGGGTACGGTTTAGGTTTAGGGTTATGGTATGGGTTAGTGTTTCAGTACTGGTTAGGGTTAGGTTTAGGGTTAGGTTTAGTGTTAGAGTACGGGGTAGGGTTAGTGTTAGGGTTAGGGTTAGGGTTAGAGTACGGGTTAGGGTTAGTGTTAGGGTTAGGGTTAGGGTACGGGTTAGGGTTAGGGATAGGGTTAATGTTAGAGTGAGGGGTAGGGTTAGTGTTAGTGTTAGGTTTAGGGTTAGAGTACGGGTTTGCGTTAGTGTTAGGGTATGGGTTAGGTTTACCGTATGGGTACGGGTTAGGGTAAGGGTTAGGTTTAGGATTAGGTTTAGGGTACGTGTTAGGTTTAGGGTTTGGGTACGGGTTAGGGTTACGTTTAGGGTTAGGTTACGGGTTACGTTTAGGGTTAGGGTAAGGGTTAGTTTTAGGGTACAGGATAGGGTTAGAGTACGGGTTAGGGTTAGGTTTAGGTTTAGGGTTAGGTTTAGAGTACGGGATAGGGTTAGAGTTAGGGTTAGGTTTAGGATCAGGGTTAGGGTTAGGGTTAGTGTTATGGTTAGGGTTAGGGTTAGGGTTAGGGTTAAAGTACGGGTTAGGTTCAGGGTACGGGTTAGGGTTAGGGTTAGGGTCAGGGTTAGGTTTAGGGATAGGGTTATGGTACGGGTTAGGGTTAGGGTTGGGGTTAGGGTACGTGTTAATTTTAGGGTTAGTGTATGGGTTTGAGTTACGGTTAAGGTTAGGGTTAGGGTTAGGTTATGGGTTAGGGTTAGGGTTAGGGTTTGGGTAAGGGTTAGGTTTATGGTTAGGATTAGGGTATTGGTTAGGTTTAGGGTCCGGGTTAAGGTTAGCATTAGGTTTAAGGTGGGTTAAGTTTAGGTTTATGGTACGGGTTAGGGTACGGTTTAGGGTTAGGTTTAGGGTTGTTGTTAGGGTTAGGGTTAGGGTACGGGTTAGGGTTACGGTACAGTTTAGGGTTAGGGTTAGGGTTAGGGTTAGATTTATGGTTAGTGTACGGGTTAGGGTTAGGTTTAGGGTACGGGTTAGGGATAGGTAACGGGTTAGGGTTAGGAGTAAGGTATGGGTTAAATTTAGGGTTAGGGTTAGGGTTAGGTTTAGGGTTATGGTACGGGTTAGTGTACGGGTTAGGGTTACGGTTAAGGCATGGGTAACGGTACGGTTTTGTGTTATGGTACGGGTTAGGGTATGGGTTTGGATTAGTCTTAGGGTACGTGTAGATTTACTGTTTGGGTACGGGTTACGGTAGGGTTAGTGTTAGGGTTAGGTTTAGGGGTTAGGGATAATATTAGGCTCGGGATAGGGTTAGGGTACGGTTTAGGGTACGGTTTAGGGTTAGGGTTAGTGTATGTGTATGGGTATGGGTTAGGTTTAGGGTTAGGGTTAATGCAGGTTTAGGGTGCGGGTTAGGGTTAAGGTTAGGGTACGGGATAGGGTTAGTGTACATGTTCGGTCTAGGATTCGGGTTAGGTTTAGTGTGCGGGGTAGAGTTAGGGTTAGGGTTAGGGTACGAGTTAGGGTTAGGGTTTTGGTACGGGTTAGGGTTACGTTTAGGGTTAGGGTATGGGTTAGGTTTAGGGCTAGGGTTAGGATACGGTTTAGGGTTAGGGTACGGGTTAGGTTTATGGTTAGGATCAGTGTTAGGGTTAGGTTTAGTGTAAGGGTTAGGGTACGGGTTAGTGTACGGGTTAGTTTTAGGATTAAGGTACGGGTTAGGGTTATGGTTAAAGTTAGGGTTAGGGTTAGGGTGTAGGTTACGGTCCGGATACGGTTAAGGGTTAGATTTATGGTTAAGTTTAGGGTGCGGTTTAGGTTTAGGGTTAGTGTTAGGGTTAGGGTATGGGTTCGGGTTACAGTACGAGTTAGGTTTAGGGTTAGGTTTAGGTTTAGGGTTAGGGTTATAGTAGGGGGTTAGGGTTAGTGTTAGGGTTAGGTTTATGGTTAGAGAATGGGTTAGGTTTAGTGTTAGGGTTATGGTTAGTGTTAGATTTAGGGTTAGGGTTAGAGTACGGGATAGGGTTAGGTTTAGGGTTAGGGTTAGTTTAGAGTAAGGGTTAGGGTTAGTGTTAGGGTTAGGGTTAGGGTTAGGGTTCGTGTTAGTGTTAGTGTACGGGTTAGGGTTAGGGTTAGGGTTAGTGTTAGGTTTATGGTACGGTTTAGCGTTAAGTTTACGGTATGGGATAGGTTTAGTGTACGTGTTAGGTCTAGGGTTACGGTTAGGTTTAGTGTGCGGGTTTGGGTTAGGGTTAGGGTACGTGTTAGGGTTAGGGTTTGGGTATGGGTTAGGGTTACATTAAGGGTTAGGGTACGGGTTAGGTTTAGGGTTAGGCTAAGGTTTAGTGTTAGGGTACGGGTTAGAGTTAGGGTACGGGTTAGGGTTAGGTTTAGGGTTAGGGTTAGAATACGGTTAGGGTTAGGGTTAGGGTTAGGATTAGTTTTAGGTTACTGTTAGGGTTTGGGTACGGGTTAGCGTTAGGGTTAGGGATGGGGTTAGAGTACGAGTTAGGGTTAGTGTAAGGGTTTGGGAAAGGGTTAGGGTTAGGTTTAGGGTACGGGTTAGGGTTAGGTTTAGGGTTTGGGTTAGGGTTAGAGTACGGCATAGGGTTAGTGTTAGGGTTAGGGTTCGGGTTAATGTACGGGTTAGGCTTAGAGTTAGGTTTAGGTTTAGGTTACGGGTTAGGGTTAAGTTTAGGCTACTGGATAGGTTTAGCGTACGGGTTAAGTTTAGGGTTAGGGTTAAGTTTAGGTTACGGGTTAGGGTTCGGGTACGGGTTAGGGTTAGGTACGGTTTAGGGTTAGGTATAGGGTGCGGGTTAGGGTTAGGGTTACGGTACGGTTTAATTTTAGGGTTAGGTTACGGGTTAGGGTTACGGTTAAATTTAGGGTTAGGGTTAGGGTGTGTGTTAAGGTTAGGGTACGGTTAAGGGTTATGTTTATGGTTAGGGTTAGGGTTAAGTTTAGGGTGCGGATTAGGGTTAGGGTTAGGGTTACGGTTAGGTTTAATGTTAGGGTTACAGTACGGGTTAGGGTTAAGGTTACAGTACGGGATAGGGTTAGTGTACTTGTTAGGTGTAGGGTTATGGTTAGGTTTAGTGTGCGTGTTAGGGTTAGGGTTAGGGTTAGGGTTAGGGTACATGTTAGGTTTAGGGTTTGGGTACGGGTTAGGGTTACGTTTAGGGTTAGGGTACGGGTTAGGTTTAGGGTTAGGTTAAGGGTTAGTGTTAGGGTACGGGATAGAGTAAGAGTACGGGTTAGGGTTAGGTTTAGGGTTAGGGTTTGTGTTAGAGTACGGGTTAGGGTTAGTGTTAGGTTTAGGGTTAGGGTTAGTGTACAGATAGGGTTAGGGTTAGGGTTAGGGTTAGGGTACGGGTTAGGGTTAGGTTTAGGGTATGGGATAGGTTTAGTGTACGGGTTAAGTTTAGGGTTAGGGTTAGGTTTAGGTTACGGTTTATGGTTAGGGTACAGGTTAGGATTAGGTTTAGGTGTGTGTTAGGTTTAGGGTACGGGTTAGGGTTAGGTTTAGGGTCAGGTTTAGGGTTAGGGATAGGGTTATGGTACGGGTTATGGTTAGGGATGGGGTTAGGGTACGGGTTAGTTTTAGGGTTAGGGTAATGGTTAGGGTTACGGTTAAGGTTAGGGTTAGTGTTAGGGTATGGGTTAGGGTTAGGGTAAAGTTAAGGGTTATGGTTAGGGTTAGGGTTAGTTTTAGGTTTAGGGTGCGCGTTAGGCTTAGGTTTAGGGTTAGGGTTAGCGCTAAGGTATGGGTTAGCGTTACTGTTATGGTTTGGGTACGGGTTAATATTAGGTTTAGGGTACAAGATAGGGTTGGGTACGGGTTAGGTCAAGGATTAGGGTTAGGTTTAGGGTTCTGGTTAGGGTTAGGGTTAGGTTTAGGGTTAGGGTTAGGGTATGGGTTAGGTTTAGGGTGCGGGTTAGGGTTAGGGAAAGGGTTAGAGTTAGGTGTAGGGTACGGGTTAGGGTTAGGGTTAGGGTTAGAGTACGGGGTAGGGTTAGTGTTAGGGTTAGGGTTAGGGTTAATGTACGGTTAGGCTTAGGGTTAGGTTTTGTATTAGGTTACGGTTTAGGGTTAGGTTTAGGGTATGGGATAGGGTTAGTGTACGGTTTAAGTTTAGGATTAGGGTTAGGTTTAGGTTACGGGTTAGGGATAGGGTTAGGTTTAGGGTGCAGGTTAGATTAGGGTTAGGGTTAGTGTTAGGGTATGGGTTAGGGTTGAGGTTAAGGTACTGGTTAGTTTTAGGGTTAGGGTCCGGGTTAGGGTTACGGTTAAAGTTAGGGTTAGGTTTAGGGTGTGGGTTAGGGTTAGGGTACGGTTAATGGTTATGGTTAGGTTTAGGGTTAGGGTTAAGTTTAGGGTGAGATCTAGGGTTAGGTTTAGGTTTAGGGTTTGGGTTAGAGTACGGGTTTGGGTTAGTGTTAGGGTACGAGTTAGGTGTACCGTTTGGGTACGGGTTAGGGTAAGGAATAGGGTTACAGTTAGGGTTAGGGGTTAGGGTTTGATTTAGGGTTAGGGTACGGTTTAGGTTTATAGTACGGGTTAGGGTTAGGGTTAGTGTTATATTCGGGTTAGGGTTAGAGTTAGGGTTAGGTTTAGGGTTAGAGTACGGGTTAGGGCTAGTGTTAGGGTTAGTGTTAGTGTTAGGGTACGGGTTAGGGTTAGAGTACGGGTTAGGTTTAGGTTTAGCATTAGGGTTAGGGTTACAGTACGGGTTAGGGTTAGTGTACGGAGGGTTACGGTTAGGGTTAGGGTACGGGTTAGGGTTAGGTTTATGGTACAGGATAGGGTTACCATACAGGTTAAGTTTAGGATTAGGGTTAGGTTTAGGTTACGGGTTAGGGGTAGGGTACCGGTTAGGGTTAGGTTTAGGTGAGGGTTAGGGTTAAGGTTAGGGGTAGGGTTAGGGTTAGGTTACGGGTTAGGGTTAGATTTAGGGGCAGGGTTAGCGTTAGGGATAGGATTATGGTACGGTTAGGGTTAGGGGTGGGGTTAGGGTACGGGTCAGTTTTAGTGTTAGGGTACAGGTCAGGGTTACGGTTAAGGTTAGGGTTAGGTTTAGCGTATGGGTTAGTGTTAGGGTATGGGTAAGGGTTATGGTTAGGTTTAGGGTTAGGTTAGGTTTAGGGTGTGGGTTAGGGTTAGGGTTAGTGTTAGCGCTAGGGTATGGTTTAGGGTTACTGTTAGTGTTTGGGTCGGGTTAGGGTTAGGGTTACATTACGGGATAGGGTGGGGTACAGGTTAGGTCAAGGGTAAGTGTTAGGTTAAGCGTACGGGTTAGGGTTAGGGTTAGGTTTAGGGTTAGGTTTAGGGTATGGGTTAGACTTAGAGTACGGGTTAGGGTTAGGTTTAGGGTTAGGGTACGTGTTAGGTTTAGGGTACGGATTAGGGTACGGGTTAGGTTTAGGGTACGGGTTAGGTTTAGGTTTAGGGTGCGGGTTAGTTTTAGGGTTAGGATTATTGTAAGGGTTAGGGTTAGGTTTAGGGTCAGGGTTAGGGTTAGGGTTAGTGTTAGGGTTGGGATTAGGGTTATGTTTAGGGTTTGGGTTAACTTAGGGTACAGGTTAGTGTTAGGTTTAGGGTCAGGGTTAGATTTAGGTTTAGGGTACGAGTTAGGTTTAGGGTTAGGTTTAGGGTACGGGTTAGGGTTAGGGTTAGGGTTAGGGTACGGGTTAGGTTTAGGGTACGGGTTAGGGTTAGGGTTATGGTATGGGTTAGGGTTACAGTACAGTTTAGGGTTAGGGTGAGGGTTAGGGTTAGGTTTAGAGTACGGGTTAGCGTTAGTGTTAGGGTTAGGGTTAGGTTACGGGTAAGGGTTAGGGTTAGGGTTAGAGTACGGGGTAGGGTTAGTGTTAGTGTTAGGTTTAGGGGTAATGTACGGGTTAGGCTTAGTTTTAGGTTTAGGGTTAGGTTACGGATTTGGGTTAGGTTTAGGGTACAGGATAGGGTTAGCGTACGGGTTAAGTTTAGGGTTAGGGTTAGGTTTAGGTTACGGGATTGGGTTAGGGTACAGGTTAGGGTTAGGTTTAGGTGCGGGTTAGGGTTAGGGTACGGGTTAGTGTTAGGTTTAAGTTACGGGTTAGGGTTAGGTTTAGGGTGCGTGTTAGGGTTAGGTTTAGGATTTGTGTAAGGGTTAGGGTTGGGTTTAGGGCCAGGGTTAGGGTTAGGGTTAGTGTTAGGGTACGGGTTAGGGTTAGGGTTGGGTTTAGGGTACGGGTTTGGTTTAGGATTAAGGTACGGTTTAGGATTATGGTTAAGGTTAGTGTTAGGTTTAGGGTATGGGTTAGGGTTAGGTTACGGTTAAGGGTTATGGTTTGGGATAGGTTTAGGTTTAAGTTTAGCCTGCGGGTTAGGGTTAGGGTTATGGTTAGGGTTAGAGTACGGGTTTGGGTTAGTGTTAGGGTACGGTGTGGTTTACCGTTTGTGTATATGTTAGGGTAAGGGTTAGGGTTAGGGTTAGGGGTTAGGGTTAGAGTTAGGGTTAGGCTACGGGTAGGGTTAGGGTACGGGTTAGGGTTAGGGTTAGGGTTCGGTTAGGGTTAGTGTACGGCTTAGGGTTAGGTTTGGGTTTAGGTTAGTGTTAGGGTTACGGTACGGGTTAGGGTTAAGATTGGGGTTGGGATAGGGTTAGTGTACGTGTTAGGTCTAGGGTTAGGGTTAGGTTTAGTGTGCAGGTAAGGTTAGGGTTAGGTTTTGGTACGTGTAAGGGTTAGTTTTTGAGTACGGGTTAGCGTTACGTTTAGTGTTAGGGTACGGGTTAGGTTTAGGGTAATGGGTTAGGGTATGGTTTAGGTTGAGGGTACGGGTTAGGGTTAGGGTTAGGTTCAGGGTTAGGGTTAGGTTTAGGGTTAGGGTTAGGGTAGGGTACAGGGTAGGGTTACTGTACGGTTTAGGGTTAGGGTTAGGGCTAGGGTTAGGGTTAGGGTTATAGTACGGTTTAGGGTTAGATTTAGGGTTATGTTTAGGTTTAGAGTACGGGTAAGAGTTAGTGTTAGGGTTAGGGTTAGTGTTAGGGTACGGGTTAGGGTTAGAGTACGGGTTAGGCTTAGGTTTAGGTTTAGGGTTATGGTTAGAGTTCGGGTTAGGGTTAGTGTTAGGGTTAGTGTACGGATAGGGTTAGGGTTAGGGTTAGGTTTAGGGTTAGGGTACGGGTTAGGGTTCGGAATAGGGTTAGCGTATGGGTTAAGTTTAGGATTAGGTATTGGTTTAGGTTACGGGTTAGGGTTAGGGTACAGGTTAGGGTTAGGTTTAGGTGCTGCTTAGGGTTAGGATTAGGATAGGGTACGGGTTAGGATTAGGTTTACGGTTAGGGTTAGGGTTACGGAAAGGGTTATGGTACGGGTTAGGGTTAGGGTTGGGGGTAGGGTACGGGTTAGTTTTAGGGTTAAGGTACATGTCAGGGTTACGGTTAAAGTTAGGGTTAGGTTTAGATTATGGGTTAGGTTTAGGGTACGGGTAAGGGTTAAGATTAGGGTTAGGGTTAGGTTTAGGTTTAGGGTGCGCGTTAGGTTTAGGGTTCGGGTTATGGTTAGCGCTAGGGTATGGGTTAGGGTTATTGTTAAGGTTTTGGTACGGGTTAGGGTTAGGGTTAGGTTACGGGATAGGGTTGGGTTCGGGTTAGGTCAAGGTTTAGGGTTAGGTTTAGGGTACGGTTTAGTGTTAGGGTTAGATTTAGGGTTAGGATTAGGGTATGGGTTAGGCTTAGTGTACAGGCGAGGGTTAGGGTTAGGGTCAGGGTCAGGGTTAGGGTTAGGGTACGAGTTAGGTTTAGGGTTAAGTTTAGGGTACGGGTTAGGTTTAGGGTTAGGTTATGGGTCAGGTTTAAGGTACGGGTTAGGATTAGGGTTAGGGTCAGTGTTAATTGTAGGGTTAGGGTACGAGTTAGGTTTAGGGTTATGGTACGGGTTAGGGTTAGGGTTCAGGTTAGGGTTAGTGTACGGTTTACGGTTAGGGTTGGGGTTAGGATTAGTGTTAGGGTTACGGTACGGGTTAGGGTTAAGATTGGGTTATGGGATAGGGTTAGTGTACATGTTAGGTCTAGGGTTAGGGTTAGGTTTAGTGTGCAGGTTAGGGTTAGGGTTAGGTTTTGGTACATGTTAGGGTTAGAGTTTGGGTATGGGTTAGCGTTACGTTTAGTGTTAGGGTACGGGTTAGGTTTAGGTTATTGGGTTAGGGTATGGTTTAGGGTTTGGGTACGGGTTAGGGTTAGGGTTAGGTTCAGTGTTAGGATTAGGTTTAGGTTTAGGGTTAGGGTACGGGGTAAGGTTACTGTACGGTTTAGGGTTAGGGTTAGGGCTAGAGTTAGGGTTAGGGTTATAGTACGGGTTAGGGTTAGAGTTAGGGTTAGGTTTAGGTTTAGAGTACGGGTAAGGGTTAGTGTTAGGGTTAGGGTTAGTGTTAGGGTACGGGTTAGGGTTAGAGTACGGGTTAGGGTTAGGTTTAGGGTTAGGGTTATGGTTAGAGTACGGGTTAGGGTTAGTGTTAGGGTTAGTGTTAGGGTTAGTGTTAGGGTTAGTGTACAGATAGGGTTAGGGTTAGGGTTAGGGTTAGGGTACGAGTTAGGGTTCGGAATAGGGTTAGCGTATGGGTTAAGTTTAGGATTAGGATTTGGTTTAGGTTACGGGTTAGGGTTAGGGTAGAGGTTAGGGTTAGGTTTAGGTGCGGCTTAGGGTTAGGATTAGGGTTAGGTTACGGTTTAGGGTTAGGTTTAGGGTCAGGGTTAGGGTTAGGGATAGGGTTATGGTACGAGTTAGGGTTAGGGTTGCGGGTAGGGTATGGGTTAGTTTTAGGGTTAGGGTACAGGACAGGGTTACGGTTAAAGTTCGGGTTAGGTTTAGGGTTGGGTTAGGTTTAGGGTACGGGTAAGGGTTAAGGTTAGGGTTAGGGTTAGGTTTAGGTTTAGGGTGCGGGTTATGTTTAGGGTTCCGGTTAGGGTTAGTGCTAGGGTATGGGTTAGGGTTACTATTAGGGTTTGGGTACGGGTTAGGGTTAGGGTTAGGTTACGGGATAGGGTTGGGTTCGGGTTAGGTCAAGGATTAGGGTTAGGTTTAGGGTACGGTTTAGTGTTAGGGTTAGATTTAGGTTTAGGATTAGGGTATGGGTTAGGCTTAGGGCACAGGCTAGGGTTAAGGTTAGGGTCAGGGTTAGGGTTAGGGTTAGGGTACGAGTTAGGTTTAGGGTTAAGTTTAGGGTACGGGTTAGGGTTAGGGTTAGGTTATGGGTTATGTTTAAGGTACGGGTTAGGATTAGGTTTAGGGTCAGGGTTAATTTTAGGGTTAGGATACGAGTTAGGGTTAGGGTACGGGTTAGGTTTAGGGTTATGGTATGGGTTAGGTTTACAGTACGGGTTAGGGTTAGGGTGAGGTTTAGGGTTAGGGTTAGAGTACGGTTAGGGTTAGTGATAGGGTTAGGTTTAGAGTACGGGTTAGGGTTAGTGTTAGGGTTAGAGTTAGGGTTAGGTTTAGGGTTAGGGTATGGGTTATGGTTAAGGATAGTGTTAGAGGACGGGGTAGGGTTAGTGTTAGTGTTAGGGTTAGGGTTAATATACGGGTTAGCCTTTGGTTAGGTTTAGGGTTAGGATACGGGTTAGGGTTAGGTTTAGGGTATGGGATAGGGTTTGCGTACGATTTAAGTTTATGGTTAGTGTTAGGTTTAGGTTACAGGTTAGGGTTAAGGTATGGGTTAGGGTTAGGTTTAGGGTACGGGATAGGGTTAGTGTACGGGTTAAGTTTAGGGTTAGGGTTAGGTTTAGGTTACAGGTTAGGGTTAGGGTACGGGTTAGGGTTAGGTTTAGGTTACGGGTTAGGGTTAGGGTACGGGTTAGGGTTAGGTTTAGGTGCGGGTTACGGTTAGGGTTAGGGTTAGGGTTAGTGTATGGGTTAGGTTTAGGTTAAGGGTCAGGGTTAGATTAGGGTTAGTGTTAGGGTATGGGTTAGCCTTAGGGTTGGGGTTAGGGTATGGGTTAGTTTTAGGGTTAGGGTACGGGTTAGGGTTACGGTTAAAGTTAGGGATAGGGTTAGGGTGTGGTTTAGGGTTAGGGTTAGGGTTAAGTTTCGGGTGCGGTTTAGGGTTAGGGTTAGTGTTAGTGTTAGGTTTAGATTATGGGTTTGGGTGTGTGTTAGGGTACGGGTTAGTTTTACCATTTGGGTACGGGTTAGGGTAAGGTTTAGGGTAAGAGTTAGGGGTTAGGGTTAGAGTTAGGGTTAGGCTACGGGATAGGGTTAGAGTATGGCGTAGTGTTAGGGTTAGGGTTAGGGTTAAGGTTAGGGTTATAGTACGGGTTAGTGTTAGAGTTAGGGTTAGGGTATGGGTTAGGTTAGGGTACGGGTTAGTTTTAGGGTTAGGGTCAGGGTTAGGGTTAGGGTTAGGGTACGAGTTAGGGTTAGGGTTAGGTTTAGGTTACGAGTAAGGTTTAGGGTTAGGGTTAGGATACGGTTTAGGTTTAGGGTACGGGTTAGGGTTAGGGTTAGGGTCATGGTTAGTGTTAGGGTTAGTGTATGAGTTAGGGTTAGGGTTAGGTACGGGATAGGGTTAGGGTTATGGTAGGGGTTAGGGTTACAGTACTGGTTAGGGTTAGGGTGAAGGTTAGGGTTAGGGTTAGGTTTAGAATACGGGTTAGGGTTAGGGTTAGGGTTAGGGTTAGGTTTAGAGTACGTGTTAGGGTTAGTGTTAGGGTTAGAGTTAGGGTTAATGTACGGGTTAGGCTAAGGGTAAGGTTTAGGGTTAGGATACGGGTTAGGGTTAGGTTTATGGTACGGGATAGGGTTACAGTACTGGTTAGGGTTAGGGTGAGGGTTAGGGTTAGGGTTAGGTTTAGAATTCGGGTTAGGGTTAGGGTTAGGATTAGGGTTAGGGTTAGGTTTAGAGTATATGTTAGGGTTAGTGTTAGGGTTAGAGTTAGGGTTAAGGTACGGGTTAGGCTTAGGGTTAGGTTTAGGTTTAGGATACGATTTAGGGTTAGGTTTATGGTATGGGATAGGGTTAGCATATGGGTTACGTTTAGGGTTAGGGTTAGGTTTAGGTTACGGATCAGGGTTAGGGTATGTTTAGGGTTAGGTTTAGGGTGCGGGTTAGGGTTAGGGTTAGGGTACGCATTAGGGTTACTGTACGGGTTAGGGTTAGGGTTAGGGTTAGGGTTACTGTACCGGATAGGGTTAGATTTAAGGTTAGGTTTAGGGTTAGAGTACGGGGTAGAGTTAGTGTTAGTGTTAGGGTTAGTGTTAGGGTACGGGGTAGGGTTAGGGTACGGGTTATGGTTAGGATTAGGGTTAGGGTTAGAATACGGGGTAGGGTTAGTGTTACGGTTAGGGTTAGGGTTAATGTACTGGTTAGGCTTAGGGTTAGGTTTAGGGTTAGGTTATGGGTTAGGGTTAGGTTTAGGGTACGGGATAGGGTTAGCATCCGGGTTAAGTTTAGGGTTAGGGTTAGGTTTAAGTTACGGGAAAGGTTAGGTTTAGGTGCGGGTTAGAGTTTTGGTTAGGGTACGGGTTAGGGTTAGAGTTAGCGTTAGTGTTAGTGTTAGTGTTAGGGTTAGGGTTAGAGTACAGATAGGGTTAGGGTTACGGTACGGGTAGGGTACAGGGTAGGGTTAGGTTTAGGGTACGAGATAGGGTTAGCGTGTGGGTTAAGTTTAGGGTTAGGGTTAGTTTAAGGTTACGGATTAGGGTTAGGGTACGGATTAGGGTTAGGTTTAGTTGAGGGTTAGGGTTAGGGTTAGGGTACGGTTTAGGGTTAGGTTTAGGGTCAGGGTTAGCTTTAGTGATAGGGTTAGAGTAAGGGTTAGGGTTAGGGTTGGGGTTAGGGTCCGGGTTAGATTTAGGGTTAGGGTACGGGTCAGGGTTACGCGAAGGTTAGGGTTAGGTTTAGGGTTATGGTACGGGTTAATGTTACAGTACGGGTTAGGGTTAGGGTGAGGGTTAGCGTTAGGGTTAAAGTACGGTTAGTGTTAGGGTTAGGGTTAGGGTACGGTTTAGGTTTCGAGTTAGGGTTAGGGTTAGGGTTTGTGTTAGGGTTAGGTTTAGGTTTAGGGTACGGGTTAGGGTTAGATTTAGGGTTAGGTTTAGAATACGGGGTAGGGTTAGTGTTAGGGTTAGGGTTAGGGTTAATGTACTGGTTAGGTTTAGGGTTAGGTTTAGGGTTAGGTTACGGGTTAGGGTTAGGTTTAGGGTATGGGATAGGGTTAGCCTAAGGATTATGTTCAGGGTTAGGGTTAGGTTTAGGTTACGGGTAAGGTTAGGTTTAGGTGCGGGTTAGGGTTTGGGTTAGGTATGGGTTAGGGTTAGTGTTAGGGTTAGGGTACGGGTAAGGGTTAGGGTTAGGGTTAGGGTACAGGTTAGGTTTAGGGTTCGGGTTAGGGTTAGGGTCAGGGTTAGAGTTAGGGTTAGGTAACGAGTTAGCTTTAGGGTTAGGGTACGGGTTAGGTTTAGGGTTATGGTATGGGTTATGGTTACAGTACAGTTTAGGGTTAGGGTGAGGGTTTGGGTTAGGTTTAGAGTACGGGTTAACGTTAGTGTCAGTGTTAGGGTATGGGTTAGGGTTAGGGTACGGGTAAGGGTTATGGTTAGGGTTAGTTTTAGGTTTAGGTTTAGGGCGCGCGTTAGTCTTAGTGTTAGGGTTAGGGTTAGCGCTAGGGTATGGGTTAGGGTTACTGTTAGGGTTTGGGTACAGGTTAGGGTTAGGGTTAGGGTACGAGATAGCGTTGGGTACGCGTTAGGTCAAGGGTTAGGGTTAGGTTTAGGGTAAGGGTTAGGGTTACGGTTAGTTTTAGGGTTAGGGTTAGGGTATGGGTTAAGTTTAGGGTATGGGTTAGGGTTAGGGTTAGTGTCAGGGTTAGGTTTAGGGATAGGTTATGAGTTAGGGTTAGGGTTAGGTTTAGGGTACGTGTTAGGGTTAGGGTCAGGGTTAGGGTTAGGGTACGAGTTAGGGTTAGGGTTAGAGTACGGTTAGTGTTAGGGTTAGGGTTAGGGTTAGAGTACGGGTTAGGGTTAGTGTTAGGGTTAGGGAAAGGGTTAGAGTTAGAGTTAGGGTACGGGTTAGTGTTAGGGTTAGGGTTAGGGTTAGAGTACGGGGTAGGGTTAGTGTTAGGTTTAGGTTTAGGGTTAATGTACGGGTTAGGCTTAGTGTTAGGTTTAGGGTTAGGATACCGGTTAGGGTTAGGTTTAGTGTACGGGATAGGGTTAGCGTATGGGTTAAGTTTAGGGTTAGGGTTAGTTTTAGGTTACAGGTTAGGTTTAGGGTACGTGTTAGGGTTAGGTTTAGGGTGCGGGTTAGGGTTAGGATTAGTGTAAGGGTTAGGGTTAGGTTTAGGGTCAGGGTTAGGGTTAGGGTTATTTTTAGGGTTGGGATTAGGGTTAGGGTTAGGGTATGGGTAAGGCTTACTGTACAGGTTAGTGTTAGGTTTAGGGTCAGTGTTAGTGTTATGTTTAGGGTACGAGTTAGGTTTAAGGTTAGATTTAGGGTACGGGTTAGGGTTAGGGTACGGGTTAGGGTATGGGTTAGGTTTAGGGTACGGGTTAGTGTTAGGGTTAGGGTCAGTGTTAGGGTTAGGGTTAGGTAATGAGTTAGGTTTAGGGTTAGGGTACGGGTTAGGGTTAGGGTTATGGTATGGGTTAGGGTTACAGTACGGTTTAGGGTTAGGGTGAGGGTTAGGGTTAGGTTTAGAGTACGGGTTAGCGTTAGTGTTAGGGTTAGGGTACAGTTTAGGGTTTTGGGTACGGGTTAGGCTTAGGGTTAAGGTTAGAGTATGGGGTAGGGTTAGTGTTATGGTTAGGATTAGGGTTAATGTACGGCTTAGGTTAGTTTTAGGTTTAGGGTTAGGTTACGGGTTTGGGTTAGGTTTAGGGTACAAGATAGGGTTAGCGTATGGGTTAAGTTTAGTTTTAGGGTTAGGTTTAGGTTACGGGTTTCGGTTAGGGTACGGCTTAGGGTTAGGTTTAGGTGCGGGTTAGGGTTAAAGTACGGGTTAGAGTTAGGTTTAGGTTACGTGTTCGGTTTAGGGTACGGGTTAGGGTTAGGTTTAGGATTACTGTAAAGTTTAGGGCTGGGTTTAGTGCCAGGGTTAGGGTTAGGGTTAGTGTTAGGGTACGGGTTATGTTTAGGGTTGGGGTTAGGGTTCGGGTTAGGGTTAGAGTTAGGGTTAGGGTTAGTGTTAGGGTTAGGGTTAGGGTTAGAGTACGGTTAGGGTAAGAGTTAGGGTACGGGTTAGGGTACGGGTTAGGGTTAGGTTTAGGGTACGATATAGGGTTAGCGTATGGGTTAAGTTTAGGGTTAGGGTTAGGTTTAGGTTACGGGTTAGGGTAAGGGTACGGGTTAGGGTTAGGTTTAGGGGAGGGTTAGTTTTAGGGTTAGGGGTAGGGTTAGGGTTAGAGAATGGGATAAGGTTAGGATTAGGGTTAGTGTTAGTGTTAGGGTTATGGTACGGGTTAGCGTTAGGGTTAATGTAAGGGATAGGGTTAGGTTACGGGTTAGTTGTAGGGTTAGGGTTAGGTTTAGGGTGTGGGTTAGGTTTAGGCATCGGGTTAGGTTTAGGGTTAGTGTTAGGGTTAGGGTACGGGTTAGGCTTAGTGTTAGTGTACGGGTTCGGGTTAGGGTTCGTGTTAGTGTTAGGGTTAGGGTACTGGTTAGGGTTAGGTTTAGGGTCACGGTTAGGTTTAGGGATAGGGTACGAGTTAGGGTTAGGGTTAGGTTTAGTGTACGGGTTAGGGTTAGGGTACGAGTTAGGTTTAGGGTTAGGATCAGGGTTAGGGTTAGGGGTAGGGTACGAGTTAGGTTTAGGGTTATGTTTAGGGTACGGTTTAGGGTTAGGTTTAGGGGTTAGGGTTAGGTTTGGGTACGGGTTAGGGTTAGCGTACGGGTTAAGGTTAGGGCTAGGGTATGGGTTAGGTTTCGGATTAGGGCAGGGCTAGGTTTATGGTATGGGTTAGAGTACAGGTTAGGGTTAGGGTTAGTGTTAGGGTACGGGTTAGGGTTAGGGTTGGGATTAGGGTACGGGTTAGTTTTAGGGTTAGGGTATGGGTTAGGGTTATGGTTAAGGTTAGGGTTAGGATAGGGTATGGGTTAGGGTTAGGGTACGGTTAAGGGTTACGGTTAGGGTTAGGATTAGTGTTAAGTTTAGGGTTCGGGTTAGGGTTAGGTTTAGGGTTAGCGTTAGAGTACGGTTTTGGGTTAGTGTTAGGATACGGGTTAGGTTTACTGTTTGGGTACGGGTTAGGGTAAGGATTAGGGTTAGGGTTAGGGTTAGGGGTTAGGGTTAGGGTTAGGGTTAGGTTTAGGCTACGGGTAGGGTTAGGGTACGGCTTAGGGTTAGAGTTAGGGTTCTTGTTAGGGTTAGTGAACGGGTTAGTGTTAGGTTTAGGGTTATTTTTAGTGTTAGGGTTACGGTACGGGTTAGGGTTAAGGTTACGGTATGGGATAGGGATAGTGTACGTGTTAGGTGTAGGGTTAGGGTTAGGTTTAGTATTCGGGTTAGGGTTAAGGTTAGGGATAGGGTTATGGTTTGGGTATGGGTTAGGGTTCCGTTTAGGGTTAGGGTATGGGGTAGTTTTAGGGTTAGGGTAAGAGTTAGTGTTAGGGTATGGGTTAGGGTTAGAGTACGGGTTAGAGTTAGGTTAGGGTTAGGGTTAGTGTTAAAGTACGGGTTAGGGTTAGTGTTAGGGTTAGGGTTAGGTTTAGTGTACGGATAGAGTTAGGGTTAGTGTTAGGGTTAGGGTACGGGTTAGGGTTAGGTTTAGGGTATGGGATAGTGTTAGGGTACGGGTTAAGTTTAGGGTTAGGATTAGGTTTAGGTTACGGGTTAGGGTTAGGGTACGGTTTAGGGTTAGGTTTTGGTGCGGGTTAGGGTTAGGGTACGGGGTAGGGTTAAGATTAGGGTTAGTGTACGGTTTAGGGTTAGTGTTAGGGTTAGGGTTAGTGTTAGGCTTAGGATACGGGTTAGGACTAGGGTTAGGGTACGGGATAGGGTTACGGAATGGGTTAGGGTTATGGTTAGTGTATGGGTTAGGGTTAGTGTTAGGGTTAGGGTACAGGTTAGTGTTAGGTTACGGGTTAGGGTTAGGCTACGGGTTAGGTCTAGGTTTAGGGTTAGGTTTAGAGTTAGGGTACAGGATTAGGGTTAGGTGAAGGTCAGGGTTAGGGTTAGGTTTAGGGTTAGGGTTAGGGTACGGGTTTGGGTTACGGTACTAGTTAGGGTTAGGGATATGGTTAGGTTTAGGGTTAGGGTTATAGTAGGGGGTTAGGGTTAGTGTCAGTGTTAGGTTTAGGGTTAGAGTACGGGTTAGGTTTAGTGTTAGGATTATGGTTAGTATTAGGGTTAGGGTTAGGGTTAGAGTACGTGTTAGGTTTAGGTTTAGGGTTAGGGTTAATTTAGAGTACGGGTTAGGGTTAGGTTAGGGTTAGGGTACGTGTTAGGTTTAGGGTTTGGGTTCGGGTTAGGGTTACGTTTAGGGTTAGGGTACGGGTTAGGTTTAGGGTTAGGGTTAGGTTTAGTGTGTGGGTTAGGGTTAGGCATCGGGTTAGGGTTAGTGTACTTGTTAGGGTTTTTGTACGGGTTAGGGTTAGTGTTCGGTTTATGGTACGGGTTAGGGTAAGGGTTAGAGTTAGGTTTAGGATGAGGGTTAGGTTTATGGTTAGGGTACGGGATTAGGGTTAGGGTTAGGGTCAGGGTTAGGGTTAGGTTTAGGGTTAGGATTAGGTTTAGGGTACGGGTACGGGTTAGGGTTAGGGTTAGTGTACTGGATAGGTTTAGGATTACGGGTTAGGGTTAGTGTTAGGGTTAGGGTACAGGTTAGCATTAGGGTTAGGTTACGGGATAGGTTTAGGGTACGGTTTAGGTCTAGGGTTAGGGTTAGGTTTAGGGTGTGGGTTAGGGTTAGGCTTCGGGTTAGGGATAGGTTATAGGTTAGGGTTAGGGTACGGTTTAGGGTTAGGGTACGAGTTAGGTCTAGGTTTAGGGTTAGGTTTAGGATGCGGGTTAGTATTAGGGTTAGGGTACGGGATTAGGTTTAGGGTTAGGGTCAGGTTTAGGGTTAGGTTAAGGTTAGGGTTAGGGTTAGGGTACGAGTTCGGGTTACGGTACGAGTTAGGGTTAGTGTTAGGTTTAGGTTTAGGGTTAGGGTTATAGTAGGGTTGTTAGGGTTAGTGTTAGGGTTAGGTTTAGGGTTAGAGTACGTGTTAGGTTTAGTGTTAGTGTTATGGTTAGTGTTAGGGTTAGGGTTAGGGTTAGAGTACTGGTTAGGGTTAGGTTTAGGGTATGGGATAGGGTTAGTGTACGGGTTAAGTTTAGGGTTAGGGTTAGGTTTAGGTTACGGGTTAGGGTTAGGGTATGGGTTAGGGTTAGGTTTGGGTGAGGGTTAGGGTTAGGGTTAGGGTACGGTTTAGGGTTAGGTTTAGGGTCAGGGTTAGCGTTAGTGATAGGGTTAGGGTAAGGGTTAGGGTTAGGGTTGGGTTTAGGGTCCGGGTTAGATTTAGGGTTAGGGTACAGGTCAGGGTTACGCTAAGCTTAGGGTTAGGTTTAGGGTTATGGTACGGGTTAGTGTTACAGTACGGGTTAGGGTTAGGGTGAGGGTTAGGGTTAGGGTTAGAGTACGGTTAGAGTTAGGGTTAGGGTTAGGGTAAGGGTATGGGTTAGGGTTAGAGTTAGGGTTAGGGTTAGGGTTAGGGTTAGTGTTTGGTTTAGGGTTAGGGTTAGGTTACAGGTTAGGGTTAGATTTAGGGTTAGGTTTAGAATACGGGGTAGGGTTAGTGTTAGGGTTAGGTTTAGGGTTAATGTACTGGTTAGGCTTAGGGTTAGGTTTAGGGTTAGGTTACGGGTTAGGGTTAGGGTTAGGGTACGGGATAGGGTTAGCGTACGGGTTAAGTTTAGGGTTAGGGTTAGGTTTAGTTACGGGTAAGTTTAGGTTTAGGTGTGGGTTAGGGTTTGGTTTAGGGTAAGGGTTAGGGTTAGAGTTATGGTTAGGGTACGGGTTAGGGTTAGGGTTAGGGTTAGGGTACGGGTTAGGTTTAGGGTTCGGGTTAGGGTTAGGTTTAGGGTCAGGGTTAGGGTTAGGGTTAGGTAACGAGTTAGCTTTTGGGTTAGGGTACGGGTTTGGTTTAGGGTTATGGAATGGGTTAGGGTTACAGTACGGTTTAAGGTTAGGGTGAGGGTTAGGGTTAGGTTTAGAGTACGGGTTAGCGTTAGTGTTAGTGTTAGGGTTAGGGTTAGGGTTAGAGTACGGGTTAGGGTTAGGATAAGTGTTAGAGTATGCGGTAGGGTTACTGTTAGGGTTAGGGTTAGGGTTAATGTACGGGTTAGGATTAGTTTTAGGTTTAGGTTTAGGTTACGGGTTCGGGTTAGGTTTAGGTTACGGGATAGGGTTAGCGTACGGTTTAAGTTTAGGGTTAGGGTTCGTTTTAGTTTATGGGTTTGGTTTAGGGTACGGGTTAGGGTTAGGTTTAGGTGCGGGTTAGGCTTGGGGTATGGGTTAGGGTTACGTTTAGGTTACGGGTTACTGTTAGGGTACGGGTGACTGTTAGGTTTAGCGTGCGGGTTAGGGTTAGGTAGGATTAGTGTAAGGGTTAGGGTTGGGTTTAGGGCCAGGGTTAGGTTTAGGGTTAGTGTTAGGCGACGGGTTAGGGTTAGGGTTGGTGTTAGGGCACGGGTTAGGGTTATGGTTAGGGTACGGGTTAGGTTTACGTTTAAGGTTAGGGTTAGGGTTAGGTTATGGTTTAGGGTTAGGTTACGGTTAAGGGTTATGTTTTGGGTTAGGGTTAGGTTTACGTTTAGCATCCGGGTTAGGGTTAGGGTTATATTTAGGGTTAGAGTACGGGTTTGGGTTAGTGTTAGGGTACACTGTGGTTTACCGTTTGGGTACATGTTAGGGTAAGTGTTAGGGTTAGCATTAGGGGTTAGGGTTAGAGTTAGGGTTAGGCTACGGGTAGGGTTAGGGTACGGGTTAGGGTTAGGGTTAGGTTTCGAATTAGGGTTAGTGTACGGGTTAGGGTTAGGGTTGGGGTTAGGGTTAGTGTTAGGGTTACGGTACGGGTTAGTGTTAAGATTGGGGTACGGGAAAGGGTTAGTGAATGTGTTAGGTCTAGGGTTAGGGTTAGGTTTAGTGTGCAGTTTAGTGTTAGGGTTAGGGTTAGAGTACATGTTAGGGTTAGGGTTTGGGTACGGGTTAGCGTTAGGTTTAGGGTTAGGGTACGGGTTAGGTTTAGGGTAATGGGTTATGGTATGGTTTAGGGTTAGGGTACGGGTGAAGGTTAGATTTAGGTTCATGGTTAGGGTTAGGTTTAGGTTTAGGGTTAGTGTTAGGGTATGGGGTAGGGTTACTGTACGGTTTAGGGTTAGGGTTAGGGCTAGGGTTAGGGTTAGGGTTATAGTACAGGTTAGGGTTAGAGTTAGGGTTAGGTTTAGGTTTAGAGTATGGGTTAGGGTTAGTGTTAGGGTTAGGGTTAATGTTAGGGTACGGTTTAGTTTTAGAGTAGGGGTTAGGGTTAGGTTTAGGGTTAGGGTTATGGTTAGAGTACGGGTTAGGGTTAGTGTTAGTGTTAGGGTTGTGTTTAGGGTTAGTGTACAGATAGGGTTAGGGTTACGGTTAGGGTACGGGTTAGGGCTCGGAATAGGGTTAGCGTATGGTTAAGTTTAGGGTTAGGGTTAGGTTTAGGTTACGGGTTAGGGTTAGGTTACGGGTTAGGGTTAGGTTTAGGTGCGGGTTAGGGTTAGGATTACGGTTAGGGTACGGGTTAGGGTTAGGTTTAGGGTCAGGGTTAGGGTTAGGAATAGGGTTATGGTACGGGTTAGGGTAAGGGTTGGGGGTAGGGTACGGATTAGTTTTAGGGTTAGGGTATAGGTCAGGGTTATGGTTAAAGTTAGGGTTAGGTTTAGGTTATGGGTTAGGGTTAGGGTACAGGTAAGGGTTAAGGTTAGGGTTAGAGTTAGATTTATGTTTAGGGTGCGGGTTAGGGTTAGGGTTAGGGTTAGGGTTAGCGCTAGGGTATGGGTTAGGGTTACTGTTAGGTTTTGGGTACGGGTTAGGGTTAGGTTACGGGATAGGGTTGGGTTCGGGTTAGGTCAAGGTTTAGGGTAAGGTTTAGGGTACGGTTTAGTGTTAGGGTTAGATTAACGTTACGATTAGGGTTTGGGTTAGGCTTAGGGTACAGGTTAGGGTTAGGGTTAGGGTCAGGTTTAGGGTTAGGGTTAGGGTTAGGTTACGGGTTAGGTTTAAGGTATGGGTTAGGATTAGGGTTAGGGTCAGGGTTAGGTTTAGGGTTAGGGTACGAATTAGGGTTAGGGTTAGGTTACGTGTTAGGGTTAGGGTTATGATATGGGTTAGTGTTACATTACGGGTTAGGGTTAGGGTGAGGGTTTGGGTTAGGGTTAGAGTACGGTTAGGGTTAGGGTTAGGGTTAGGTTTAGATTACGGTTTAGGGTTAGTGTTAGGGTTAGGGTTAATGTACGGGTTAGCCTTAGGGTTAGGTTTAGGGTTAGGATACGGGTTAGGGTTAGGTTTAGGGTTCGGGATAGGGTGTGCGTACGGTTTAAGTTTAGGGTTAGGGTTAGGTTTAGGTTACGGGTTAGGGTTAGGTTATGTGTTAGGGTTAGGTTTAGGGCGGGAGTTAGGTTTAGGAATAGTGTAAGGGTTAGGGTTAGGTTTAGGGTCAGGGTTAGGGTTAGGGTTTGTGTTAGGGTACGGGTTAGGTTTAGGGTTGCGGTTAGGATATGGGTTAGTTTTAGGGTTAGGGTACAGGTTAGCGTTATGGTTAAGGTTAGGGTTGTTTAGGGTATGGGTTAGAGTTAGGTACGGTTAAGGATTATGGTTTGGGTTAGGGTTCGGGTTATGTTTAGGGTGCGGGTTAGGGTTAGGGTTAGAGTACGGTTTTGGTTTAGTGTTAGGGTACGGGTTAGGTTTACCATTTGGGTACAGGTTAGGGTAAGGGTTAGGGTTAGTGTTAGGGTTAGGGGTTAGGGTTATCGTTAGGGTTAGGCTACGGGGAGGGTTAGGGTACGGGTTAGGGTTAGGATTAGGTTAGGGTTAGGGTTAATGTTATGGTTACGGTACACGTTAGGTTTAATATTCCGGTACGGGATAGGTTTAGTACATGTTAGGTCTAGGGTTATGGTTAGGTTTAGTGTGCGGGTTTGGGTTAGGTTTAGGGATAGGGTTTGGGTTAGTGTACGTGTTAGGTTTAGTGTTTGGGTACCGGTTAGGCTTACATTTACGGTTAGGGTACGGTTTAGATTTAGGTTTAGGGTAAGGGTTAGTGTGAGTGCGGGTTAGGGTTAGAGTACGGGTTAGGGTTAGGTTTAGGGTTAGGGTTAGGGTTAGGATTAGAGGACGGGTTAGGGTTAGTGTTAGGGTTAGGTTTAGGGTTAGTGTACGGATAAGGTTAGGGTTAGGGTTAGGGTTAGGTTACGTGTTAGGGTTAGTTTTTGGGTACGGGGTAGGGTTAGTGTACGGGATAAATTTAGGGTTAGATTTAGGTTTAGGTTACAGGTTAGGGTTAGGGTACGGGTTAGGGTACGGTTTAGGTGCGGGTTAGGGTTAGGGTATGGGTTAGGGTTAGTGTACAGGTAAGGGTTTTGTTTAGGGTTAGGTTTAGGTTTAGGTTTAGGGTGTGGGTTAGGCTTAAGGTTAGGGTTACGGTTAGCGCTAGGGTATGGGTTAGGGTTACTCTTAGGGTTTAGGTACGGGTTAGGGTTAGGGTTAGTGTACGGGATAGGGTAGGGTACGGGTTAGGTCAAGGGCTCGGTTTAGGTTTAGGGTACGGGATAGGGTTAGGGTTAGAGTATGGGGTAGGGTTAGTGTTATGGTTATGGTTAGGGTTAATGTACGTGTTAGGCTTAGGGTTAGGTTAGGGTTAGGATACGGGTTAGGGTTAGGTTTAGGGTACGGGATAGGATTAGCGTACGGGTTAAGTTTAGGGTTTGGGTTAGGTTTAGGTTACGGGTTAGGGTTAGGGTACGGGTTAGGGTTATGTTTAGGGTACAGGTTAGGGTTAGGGTTAGTGTAAGGGTTAGGGTTAGGTTTAGGGTCAGGGTTATTGTTAGGGTTAGTTTTAGGGTACGGGTCATGGTTTGGGTTAGTGTAAGTGTTAGGGTTAGGTTTAGGGTTAGGGTACGGGTTACGGTTATGGTTAAGTTTCGGGTTAGGTTTAGAGTATGGGTTAGGGTTAGGTTACGGTTAAGGGTTATGGTTTGGGTTAGGTTTAGGCTTAAGTTTAGGGTGCGGTTAGGGTTAGGGTTAGGTTTAGGGTTAGGGTTAGAGTACGGGTTTTGTTTAGTGTTAGGGTACGGGTCAGGTTTACCCTTTGGGTACGGGTTAGGGTAAGGGTTGGGGTTAGGGTAAGGGGTTAGGGTTAGAGTTATGGTTAGGCTACGGGTAGGGTTAGGGTATGGGTTAGGGTTAGGGTTAGGGTTCGGGTGAGGGTTAGTGTATGGGTTAGTTTTAGGGTTAGTGTTAGGGTTAGGGTTAGTGTTAGGGTTATTGTACGGGTTAGGGTTAAGGTTAGGGTGTGGGATAGGGTTAGTGTAGGTGTTAGGTCTAGGGTTAGCGTTAGGTTTAGTGTGCGGGTTAGGGTTAGGTTTAGGGTTAGGGTTAGGGTACGTGTTAGGGTTAGGTTTTGGGTACTGGTTAGGGTTAGGGTACGGGTTAGGGTGAGGGTTAGGATTAGGGTAAGTGTTAGGGTTAGGGTACGGGTTAGGCTTAGGGTTAGGGTTAGTGTTAGGATACAGGTTAGGGTTAGGGTACGGGTTAGGTCTTGGGTTAGCGTTAGGTTTAGGATGCAGGTTAGTGTTAGGGTTAGGGTACGGGATTAGGGTTAGGTCTAGGTTTAGGGTTAGGTTTAGGATGCGGGTTAGTGTTAGGGTTAGGGTATGGGATTAGGGTTAGGGTTCGGGTCAGGGTTACAGTTAGGTTTAGGGTTAGGGTTACGGTTAGGGTACGGGTAAAGTTAATGGTACGAGTTAGGGTTAGGTTTAGGGTTAGGTTTAGGGTTTGGGTTATAGTAGGGGTTTAGGGTTAGTGTTAGCGTTAGGTTTAGGGTTAGGGGACAGGTTAGGGTTAGGGTACGGGTTAGGGTTTGGGTTAGGGTCTGGGTTAGGTTTAGGGTTAGGGTATGAGTTAAGGTTAGGTTTAGGTTTAGGGTAAGGCTTAGAGTCAGTGTTAGGGGTTAGGGTGAGGGTTAGGGTTAGGGTTAGGGTTAGGGTTAGTGTTATGCTACGTGTTAGGGTACAGGTTAGGGTTAGGGTTAGTGTACTGGTTTGGGTACAGGTTAGGGTTAGGTTTAAGGTACGGGTAACGGTACGGGTTAGGGTTAGGGTACGGGTTAGGGTACGGGTTTGTGTTAGTGTTATGGTACGGGTTAGGTTTAACGTTTGGGTACAGGTTAGGGTAAGGTTTAGGGTTATGGTAGGGTTAGGGGTTAGGGTTAGTGTTAGGGTTAGGCTACGGGTTAGGGTTAGGGTATGGGTTAGGGTTAGGGTTAAGGTTAGTTATGGGATAGGGTTAGGATTAGGGTTGGTGTTAGTGTTAGGGTTATGGTACGGGTTAGCGTTAGGGTTAGTGTACGGGATAGATTTAGGGTACGGGTTAGGTCTAGGGTTAGGGTAAGGTTTAGGGTGTGGGTTAGGGTTAGGCATCGGGTTGGGGTTAGGGTTAGGGTTAGTGTTATGGTTAGGGTACGAGTTAGGATTAGGGTTAGTGTACGGTTTAGGGTTAGGGTTAGGTTTAGTGTTAGGGTTAGGGTACGGGTTAGGGTTAGGGTCCCGGTTAGGGTTAGGGATAGGGTACAATTTAGGGTTAGGGTTCGGTTTAGGGTATGGGTTAGGGTTAGGGTACGGGTTAGGTTTAGGGTTAGGGTCAGGTTTAGGGTTAGGGGTAGGATACGAGTTAGGTTTAGGGTTACGTTTAGGGTACGGTTTAGGGTTAGGTTTAGGGGATAGGGTTAGGTTTGGGTACGGGTTAGGGATAGGTTACGGGTTAGATGTTGAGGTAGTGTATGGGTTAGGTTTCGGGTTAGGGTAAGGGTAGGTTTATGGTATGGGTTAGGGTACAGGTTAGGGTTAGGGTTAGTGTTAGGGTACGGGTTAGGGTTAGGTTTCGGATTAGGGTACGGGTTAGTTTTAGGTTTAGGGTACGTGTTAGGGTATGGTTAAGGTTAGGGTAGGGTTAGGGTATGGGTTAGGGTTAGGTTACGGTTAGGATTATGGTTTGGGTTAGGGTTAGGTTTAAGTTTAGGGTGCGGGTTAGGGTTAGGGTTAGGGTTAGGGTTAGCGTTAGAGTACGGTTTTGTTAGGATACGGGTTAGGTTTACCGTTTGGGTATGGGGTAGTGTAAGGAGTAGGGTTAGGGTTAGGGTTAGGGGTTAGGGTTAGGGTTAGGGTTAGGCTACGGGTAGGGTTAGGGTACGGGTTAGGGTTAGAGTTAGGGTTCGGGTTAGGGTTCGTGAATGTGTTAGGGTTAGGGGTAGGGTTATTTTTAGTGTTAGGGTTACGGTACGGGTTAGGGTTAAGGATACGGTATGGGATAGGGTTAGTGTACTAGTTAGGTGTAGGGTTAGGGTTAGGTTTAGTGTGCGGTTTAGGGTTAGGTTTAGGGTTAGGGTTAGGGTACGTGTTAGGGTTATGGTTTGGGTACGGGTTAGGGTTCCGTTTAGGGTAAGGGTACGGGGTAGGTTTAGGGTTAGTGTAAGGGTTAGTGTTAGGGTACGGGTTAGGGTTAGAATACGGTTTAGGGTTAGGTGAGGGTTAGGGTTAGTGTTAGACTACGGGTTAGGGTTAGTGTTAGGGTTAGGGTTAGGGTTAGTGTACGGATAGGGTTAGGGTTAGAGTTAGGGTTAGGGTACGGGTTAGGGTGAGGTTTAGGGTATGGGATAGGGTTAGTGTACGGGTTAAGTTTAGGGTTAGGGTTAGGTTTAGGTAACGGGTTAGAGTTAGGGTACGGGTTAGGGTTAGGTTTCGGTGCGGGTTAGGGTTAGGGTACGGGTTAGGGTTAGGGTTAGGTTAGTGTACGGGTTAGGGTTAGTGTTAGGGTTAGGGTTAGTGTTAGGGTTAGGATACGGGTTAGGACTAGGTTTAGGGTACTGGATAGGGTTAGGGTACGGGTTATGTCTAGGGTTAGGTTTAGGTTTATGGTGCGGGTTAGAGTTAGGCCCTGGGTTAGGGTTAGGTTACGGGTTAGGGTTAGGGTATGGGTTAGGGATATGGTTAGTGAAGGGGTAGCTTTAGGGTTAGTGTTAGGGTTAGGGTACGGGTTAGTGTTAGGGTACGGGTTAGGGTTAGGCTACGGGTTAGGTCTAGGTTTAGGGTTAGGTTAAGGATGCGGTTTAGGGTTAGGGTTAGGGTACGGGATTAGTGTTAGGGTTAGGGTCAGGGTTAGGTTTAGGGTTAGGGTTGGGTACAGGTTCGGGATACAGTACGAATTATGGTTAGGGTAACAGTTATGTTTAGGGTTTGGGTTAGAGTACTGTTTAGGGTTAGAGTTAGGGTTATGGTTAGTGTTAGGGTTAGGGTTAAGTTTAGGGTGCGGGTTAGGGTTAGGGTTAGGGTTAGGTTTAGAGTACGGGTTTGTGTTAGTGTTAGGGTACGTGTTAGGTTTACCGTTTGGGTACGTGTTAGGTTAAGAGTTAGGGTTAGGGTTAGGGTTAGGGTTAGGGTTAGGGGTTACGGTTAGAGTTAGTGTTAGGCTACGGGTAGGGTTAGGGTATGGGTTAGGGTTAGGGTTACTGTTAGGATTAGAGTACAGGTTTGGGTTAGTGTTAAGGTACGGGTTAGGTTTACCATTTGGATACGGGTTAGGGTAAGGGTTAGGGTTAGGGTTGGGGGTTAGGGTTAGAGTTAGGGTTAGGCTACGGGTAGGGTTAGGGTACGGGTTAGGGTTAGGGTTAGGGTTAGTGTTAGGTTTACGGTACGGGTTAGGGTTAAGGTTAGGGTACAGGATAGGTTTAGTGTACGTGTTAGGTCTAGGGTTAGGGTTAGGTTTAGTGTGCGGGTTAGGGTTAGGGTTAGGGTACATGTTAGGGTTAGGGTTTGAGTACAGGTTAGGGGTATGTTTAGGGTTAGGGTACGGGTTAGGTTTAGGGTTTAGGTTAGGGTACGGGTTAGGGTTATGGTTAGGTTTAGGGTTAGGGTCAGGGTTAGGGTTAGGTTTAGGGTTAGGGTTAGGGTTAGGTTTCGGGTTAGAGTACGTGGTAGGGTTTGTGTTAGGGTTAGGGTTAGTGTTAGGGGATGAGTTAGAGTTATATTATGGGTTAGGGTTAGAGTTAGGGTTAGGTTTAGGGTTAGAGTACGGGTTAGGGTTTGTGTTAGGCTTAGGGTTAGTGTTAGGGTACGGGTTAGGGTTAGTGTTCGGGTTAGGTTTAGGTTTAGGGTTAGGGTTATGGTTAATGTTAGGGTACCGGTACGGGTTAGGGTTAAGGTTCCGGTATGCGATAGGGTTAGTGTAAGTGTTCGGTCTAGGGTTAGGGTTAGGTTTAGTGTGCGGGTTATGGTTAGGTTTAAGGTTAGGGTTAGGGTTAGAGTACGTGTTAGGGTTAGGGTTTGGGTACGGGTTAGGGTTCCGTTTAGGGTTAGGGTACGGGTTTGTTTTAGGGTTAGGTTAAGGGTTAGTTTTAGGGTACGGGTTAAGGTTAGAGTACGGGTTAGGGTTAGGTTTAGGGTTAGGATTAGGGTTAGAGTACGTGTTAGGTTTAGTGTTAGTGTTAGGGTTAGGGTTAGTGTGCGGAAGTTTTAGGGTTAGCGTTAGGGTTAGGGTTTGGGTACGGGTTAGGGTTCCGTTTAGGGTTAGGGTATGGGTTTGTTTTAGGGTTAGGTTAAGGGTTAGTTTTAGGGTACGGGTTAAGGTTACAGTATGGGTTAGGGTTAGGTTTATTGTTAGGGTTAGGGTTAGAGTACATGTTAGGTTTAGTGTTATTGTTAGGGTTAGGGTTAGTGTGAGGATGTTTTAGTGTTTGCGTTAGGGTTAGGGTACGGGTTAGGGTTAGGTTTAGGGTACGGGATAGGGTTAGTCTACGGGTTAAGTTTAGGGTTAGGGTTAGGTTTAGGTTACGGGTTTGGGTTAGGGTACGGGTTAGGATTAGGTTTAGGTGCGTGTTAGGGTTAGGGTCGGGGTAGGGTTATGGTTAAAATTAGGGACAGGGTTAGGGTGTGGGTTAGGGTTACGGTATGGTTAAGGGTTATGGTTAGGGTTGTGGTTAAGTTTAGGGTGCGGTATGGTTAGGGTTAGTGTTAGGGTTAGGGTTAGATTATGGGTTTGGGTTAGTGTTAGGGTACGGGTTAGGTTTACCGTTTAGGTACGGGTTAGGGTAAGGGTTAGGGTTAGGTTTAGGGTTAGGGGTTAGGGTTAGAGTTAGGGTTAGGCTACAGAAGGGTTAGGGTATGGGTTAGGGTTAGGGTTAGGGTTAGGGTTAGTGTTAGGATTAGAGTACGGTTTTGGGTTAATGTTAGGGTACGGGTTCGGTTTACCATTTGGGTACGGGTTAGGTAAGGGTTAGGGTTAGGGTTAGGGGTTAGGGTTAGAGTTAGGGTTAGGGTATGGGTAGGGTTAGGGTACGAGTTAGGGTTAGTGTTATGGTTATGGTACGGATTAGGGTTAAGTTTTGGGTACGGGATAGGGTTAGTGTAGGTGTTAGGTCTAGGGTTAGGGTTAGGTTTAGTGTGCGGGTTAGGGTTAGGGTTAGGGTTAGGGTACGTGTTAGGGATAGGGTTTGGGTACAGGTTAGGTTTCCATTTAGGGTTAGGGTTCGGGTTAGGTTTAGGGTTACGGTTAGGCTATGGTTTAGGGTTAGGGTACAGGTTAGGGTTAGATTTAGGGTCAAGGTTAGGGTTAGGTTTGGGGTTAGTTTTAGGGTACGCATTAGGGTTACTGTACCGGATAGGGTTAGGTTTAGTGTTAGGGTTAGGTTTACATTACGGGTTAGGTTTAGAGTTAGGGTTAGGTTTAGGGTTTGAGTACGGGGTATGGTTAGTGGTAGGGTTAGGGTTAGTGTTAGGGTATGGGTTAGGGTTATAGTACGGGTTAGAGTTAGAGTTAGGTTTAGGTTTAGGGTTAGAGTACGGGTTAGGGTTAGTGTTAGGGTTAGGGTTAGTGTTAGGGTACGTGTTAGGGTTAGGGTATGGGTTAGGGTTAGAGTACGGGTTAGGGTTAGGTTTAGGGTTAGGGTTAGGGTTAGTGTACGGATAGGTTTAGGGTTAGGGTTAGGGTACGGGTTAGGGTTAGAGTACGGGTTAGGTTTAGGTTTAGGGTCAGTGTTAGAGTACGGGTTAGGGTTAGTGTTAGGGTTAGGTTTAGGGTTAGTGTACCGATAGGGTTAGGGTTAGAGTTAGGGTTAGGGTATGGGTTAGGGTTAGGTTTAGGCTATGGGATAGGGTAGTGTACGGGTTAAGTTTAATGTTAGGGTTAGGTTTAGGTTACGGGTTAGGGTTAGGGTACGGTTTAGGGTTAGGTTTCAGTGCAGGTTTGGATTAGGGTACGGGTTAGGGTTAGGGTTAGTGTACGGGTTAGGGTTAGTGTTAGGGTTAGGGTTAGTGTTAGGGTTAGGATACGGGTTAGGACTAGGGTTAGGGTACGGGATAGGGTTAGCGTAAGGGTTATGTCTAGGATTAGTGTTAGGTTTACGGTGCGGGTTAGTGTTCGGCCCTGGGCTAAGGTTAGATTACGGGTTAGGGTTAGGGTATGGGTTATGGTTATGGTTAGTGAAGAGGTAGGGTTAGGGTTGGTGTTAGGGTTAGGGTACGGGTTAGTGTTAGAGTATGGGTTAGGGTTAGGCTACGGGTTAGGTCTAGGTTTAGGGTTAGGTTTAGGATGCGGTTTAGGGTTAGGGTTAGGGTACGGGATTAGGGTTAGGGTTAGGGACAGAGTTAGGGTTAGGTTTATGGTTAGGGTTAGGGTTGGGTACAGGTTCGGGTTACGGTACGAGTTAGGGATAGGGTAAGGGTTAGGTTTAGGCTTAGGATTATAGTAGGGGGTTTGGGTTAGTGTTAGGTTTACGTTTAGGTTTAGAGTACTGGTTAGGGTTAGTGTTAGGGTTATGGTTAGTGTTAGGGTTATGTTTAAGGTTAGAGTACGGGTTAGGGTTAGGATTAGTGTTAGGGTTAGGTTTAGAGTACGGGATAGGGTTAGTGTTAGGGTTAGGGTTAGGGTTAGTGTGCGGTTAGGGTTAGGTTTAGCGTCAGGGTTTGGGTTAAATTTAGTGTTAGTGTACGCTTTAAGGTTAGGGTTGTGGTTAGGGTACGGGTTAGTTTTAGGGTTAGGGTACGAGTTAGGGTTATGGTTAAGGTTAGGGTTCGGGTTCGGGTATGGTTTAGGGTTAGGTTACGGTTAAGGGTTATGGTTTGCGTTAGGGTTAGGGTTAAGTTTAGGGTGTGGGTTAGGGTTAGGGTTAGGGTTAGGGTTAGGGTTAGGTTTAGAGTACGGGTTTGTGTTAGTGTTAGGGTACGTGTTAGGTTTACCGTTTGGGTACGTGTTAGGTTAAGAGTTAGGGTTAGGGTTAGGGTTAAGGTTAGGGTTAGGGGTTACGGTTAGAGTTAGTGTTAGGCTTCGGGAAGGGTTAGGGTACGGGTTAGGGTTAGGGTTAGGGTTAGGATTAGAGTACAGGTTTGGGTTAGTGTTAGGGTACGGGTTAGGTTTACCGTTTGGATACGGGTTAGGGTAAGGGTTAGGGTTAGGGTTGGGGGTTAGGGTTAGAGTTAGGGTTAGGCTACGGGTAGGGTTAGGGTACGGGTTAGGGTTAGGGTTAGGGTTAGTGTTAGGTTTACAGTACGGGTTAGGGTTAAGGTTAGGGTACAGGATAGGTTTAGTGTACGTGTTAGGTCTAGGGTTAGGTTTAGGTTTAGTGTGCGGGTTAGGGTTAGGGTTAGGGTACGTGTTAGGGTTAGGGTTTGAGTACAAGTTAGGGGTATGTTTAGGGTTAGGGTCAGGGTTAGGGTTAGGTTTAGGGTTAGGGTTAGGGTTAGGTTTAGGGTTAGAGTACGGGGTAGGGTTTGTGTTAGGTTTACGGTTAGTGTTAGGGGACGGGTTAGAGTTATATTATGGGGTAGGGTTAGAGTTAGGGTTAGGTTTAGGGTTAGAGTATGGGTTAGGGTTTGTGTTAGGCTTAGGGTTAGTGTTAGGGTACGGGTTAGGGTTAGTGTACGGGTTAGGTTTAGGTTTAGGGTTAGGGTTACGGTTAATGTTAGGGTACCGGTACGGGTTAGGGTTAAGGTTCCGGTACACGATAGGGTTAGTGTAAGTGTTCGGTCTAGGGTTAGGGTTAGGTTTAGTGTGCGGGTTATGGTTAGGTTTAAGGTTAGGGTTAGGGTTAGAGTACGTGTTAGGGTTAGGGTTTGGGTACGGGTTAGGGTTCCGTTTAGGGTTAGGGTACGGGTTTGTTTTAGGGTTAGGTTAAGGGTTAGTTTTAGGGTACGGGTTAAGGTTAGAGTACGGGTTAGGGTTAGGTTTAGGGTTAGGATTAGGGTTAGGGTTAGGTTTAGGATGCGGGTTAGGGTTAGGCTACGGGTTAGGTCTAGGGTTAGGGTTAGGTTTAGGATGCAGGTTAGGGTTACGTTTAGGGTACGGGATTAGGGTTAGGGTTTGTGTCAGGGTTAGTGTGCGGTTAGGGTTAGGTTTAGCGTCAGGGTTAGGGTTAGGGTTAGTGTTAGTGTACGCTTTAAGGTTAGGGTTGTGCTTAGGGTACAGGTTAGTTTTAGGGTTAGGGTACGAGTTAGGGTTACAGTTAAGTTTAGGGTTCGGGTTAGGGTATGGGTTAGTGTTAGGTTACGGTTAAGGGTTATGGTTTGGGTTAGGATTAGGGTTAAGTTTAGGGTGCGGGTTAAGCTTAGGGTTAGGGTTAGCGTTAGAATACGGGTTTGGGTTAGTGTTAGGGTACGGGTTAGGTTTACCGTTTGGGTACGTGTCTGGTTAAGAGTTAGGGTTAGGGTTAGGGTTAGGGTTAGGGTTAGGGTTAGGGGTTAGGGTTAGGGTTAGGGTTAGGCTACGCGTAGTTTTAGGGTACAGGTATGGGTTAGGGTTAGGGTTAGTGTTAGGGTTAGTCTACGGGTTAGGATTAGGGTTAGGTTTAGGGTTAGGGTGAGGTTCAGTGTTAGAGTTACGGTACGGGTTAGGATTAAGGTTACAGTACGGTTTAGGGTTAGTGTATGTGTTAGGTGTAGGGTTAGGGTTAGGTTTAGTGTGCGGGTTAGGTTTAGGGTTAGGGTTAGGTTAGGGTACGTGTTAGGGTTATTGTTTGGGTAAGGGTTAGGGTTACATTTAGGGTTAGGGTACGGGTTAGGTTTAGGGTTAGGGTAAGGGTTAGTGTTAGGGTACGGGTTACGGTTAGATTACGGCTTAGGGTACGGGTTAGGGATATGGTTAAGTTTAGGGTTAGTGTTAGGGTATGGGTTAGGGTTAGGGTACGGGTAAGGGTTATGGTTCAGGTTAGTTTTAGGTTTAGGTTTAGGATGCACGTTAGGCTTAGGTTTAGGGTTAGGTTTAGCGCTAGGGTATGGGTTAGGGTTACTGTTAGGGTTTGGGTCGGGTTAGGGTTAGGGTTAGTGTACGAGATAGGGTTGGGTACGCGTTAGGTCAAGGGTTATGGTTAGGTTTAGGGTACGGGTTAGGGTTATGGTTAGGTTTAGGGTTAGGGTATGGGTTAGGTTTAGGGTACGGGTTATTGTTAGTGTTAGTGTCAGGGTTAGGGTTAGGGTTAGGGTATGAGTTAGGGTTAAGGTTAGGTTTAGGGTAAGTGTTAGGGTTAGGGTCAGGGTTAGGGTTAGGGTACGAGTTAGGGTTAGGTTTAGAGTACGGTTAGGGTTAGGGTTAGGGTTAGATTACGGGTTAGGGTTAGTGTTAGGTTTATGAAAAGGGTTAGAGTTAGGGTTTGAGTACGGGTTAGGGTTAGGGTTAGGGTTAGAGTACGAGGTAGGGTTAGTGTTAGGTTTAGGTTTAGGGTTAATATATGGGTTAGGCTTAGGGTTAGGTTTAGGGTTAGAATACGGGTTAGGGTTAGGTTTAGGGTACAAGATAGGGTTAGCGTACGGGTTAAGGTTAGGGTTAGGGTTAAGTTTAGGTTACAGGTTTCGTTTAGGGTATGGGTTAGGGTTAGGTTTAGGTGCGGGTTAGGGTAAGGGTATGGGTTAGGGTTAGGTTTAGGTTACGGGTTCGGGTTAGGGCACGGGTTAGGGTTAGGTTTAGGGTGCGGGGTTAGGGTTTGGTTTAGGATTAGTGTAAAGTTTAGGGCTGGGTTTAGGGCCAGGGTTAGGGTTAGGGTTAGTTTTAGGGTACGGGTTATGGTTAGGGTTGGGGTTAGGGTACGGGTTAGGGTTAGGTTTAGGGTACGGGATAGGGTTAGTGTACGGGTTACGTTTAGGGTTAGGGTTAGGTTTAGGTTACGGGTTTGGGTTAGGGTATGGGTTAAGGTTAGGTTTAGGTGCGTGTTAGGGTTAGGGTACGGGTCAGGGTTAGGTTTAGGGTCAGGGTTATGGTTAGGGATAGGGTTATGGTACAGGTTAGGGTTAGGGTTGGGGTTAGCGTACGGGTTAGTTGTAGGGATAGGGTACGTGTTAGGGTTATGGTAAAGGTTAGGGTTAGTGTTAGGGTAAGGGTTAGGGTTAGGGTACGGGTAAGGTGTATGGTTAGGGTTAGGGTTAGGTTTAGGTTTAGGGTTGGGTTTAGGCTTAGGGTTAGGATTACGGTTAGCACTAGGGTATGGGTAAGGGTTACTGTTAGGGTTAGGGTACGTGTTAGGGTTAGGGTTAGGGTACAGGATAGGGTTGGGTACGGGTTTGGTCAAGGGTTAGGGTTAAGTTTAGGTTACGGGTTAGGGTTAGGGTTAGGTTTAGGGTTAGGGTAAAGGTATGTGTTAGGTTTAGGGTACGGGTTAGGGTTCGGGTTAGGGTATGAGTTAGGGTTAGGGTTAGGTTTAGGGTATGGTGTAGGGTTAGGGTTAGTGTTAGGGTACAGGTAAGGTTTCGGTCACGGGTTTGCATTAGTGTTTGGGTCAGGGTTAGAGTTAGGGTACGAGTTAGGGTTAGGGTTAGGGTACGGTTTAGGGTTAGATTTATGTTATGCGTTAGGGTTACAGTACGGGTTAGGGTTAGGTTTAAGGTACGGTATAGGGATAGCGTACGGGTTAAGTTTAGGGTTAGTGTTAGGTATAGGTTACGGGTTAGGGTTAGGGTACGGGTTAGGGTTAGGTTTAGGGTGCGGGTTAGTGTACGGGTTAGGTTTAAGTTAAGGGTCAGGGTTAGGGTTAGGGTTAGTGTTAGGGTATGGGTTAGCCTTAGGTTTGGGGTTAGGGTACGGGTTAGTTTTAGGGTTAGGGTACGGGTTAGGGTTACGGTTAAAGTTAGGGATAGGGTTAGCGTGTGGGTTAGGGTTATGGTACGGTTAAGGGTTATGGTTATGGTTATGGTTAGGGTTAAGTTTAGGGTGCGGTTTAGGGTTAGGGTTAGTGTTAGGGTTAGGGTTAGAGTATGGGTTTGGGTTAGTGTTAGGGTACGGGTTAGGTTTACAGTTTGGGTACGGGTTAGGGTAAGGGTTAGGGTAAGAGTTAGGGGTTAGGTTTAGAGTTAAGGTTAGGCTACGGAATAGGGTTAGAGTACGGGGTAGTGTTAGGGTTAGGGTTAGGGTTAAGGTTAGGGTTATAGTATGGGTTAGGGTTAGGGTTAGTGTACGAGTTAGGGTTAGTGTTAGGGTACGGGTTAGGGTGAGTGTTATGGTACGGGTTAGGGTTACAGTACGGGTTAAGGTTAGGGAAGGGTTAGGGTTAGGGTTAGGTTTAGAGTACAGCTTAGGGTTAAGGTTAGGTTTAGAGTACGTGTTAGGGTTAGTGTTAGGGTTAGAGTTAGGGTAAATGTACGGGTTTGGCTTAGGGTTAGGTTTAGGGTTAGGATACGGGTTAGGGTTAGGTTTAGGGTAAGGGATATGGTTAGCGTACGGGTTAAGTTTAGGGTTAGGTTTAGGTTTAAGTTACGGGTTAGGGTTAGGGTACGTGTTAGGGTTAGGTTTATGGTGCGGGTTAGGGTTAGGGTTAGGGTTAGTGTAAGGGTTAGGGTTAGGTTTAGGGTTAGGTTTAGGTTTAGGTTTAGTGTTAGGTTATGGATTAGGGTTAGGGTACGTGTTAGGGTTAGGGTATGGTTTAGGGTTATGGTTAAGGTTAGGGTTAGGGTTAGGGTATGGGTTAGTGTTAGGTTACGGTTAAGGGTTATGGTTTGGGTTAGGATTAGGGTTAAGTTTAGGGTGCGGGTTAGGCTTAGGGTTAGGGTTAGCGTTAGAGTATGGGTTTGGGTTAGTGTTAGGGTACGGGTAGGGTTAACGTTTGGGTACGTGTTAGGTTAAGAGTTAGGGTTAGGTTTAGGGTTAGGGTTAGGGGTTAGGGTTAGGGTTAGGGTTAGGCTACGCGTAGTTTTAGGGTACAGGTACGGGTTAGGTTTAGGGTTCGTGTTAGGGTTAGTCTACGGGTTAGGGTTAGGTTTAGGTTTAGGGTTAGGGTTAGGTTCAGTGTTCGGGTTACGGTTTGGGTTAGCGTTAAGGTTACGTTACGTTTTAGGGTTAGTGTACGTGTTAGGTGTAGGGTTAGGGTTAGGTTTAGTGTGCGGGTTAGGGTTAGGTTTAGGGTTAGGTTTGGGGTACGTGTTAGGTTTAGGGTTTGGGTACGGTTTAGGGTTAAGTTAAGGGTTAGGGTACGGGTTAGGTTTAGGGTTAGGGTAAGGGTTAGTGTTAGGGTATGGGTTAGGGTTAGAGTACGGGTTAGGATTAAGGTTAGGGTTAGGGTTAGTGTTAGAGTACGGGTTAGGGTTAGTTTTAGGGTTAGGGTTAGGATTAGTGTACGGATAGGGTTAGGGTTAGGGTTAGGGTTAGGGTTAGGGTATGGGTGAGGGTTAGGTTTAGGGTATGGGATAGGGTTAGTTTACGGGTTAAGTTTAGGGTTAGGGTTATGTATAGGTTATGGGTTAGGGTTAGGGTACGGGTTAGGGTTAGTTTTAGGTGCGGGTTAGGCTTAGGGTACGGGTTAGGGTTAGGTTTAGGGTCAGGGTTAGGGTTAGGGATAGGTTTATGATACGGGTTTGGGTTGGGGTTGGGGTTAGGGTACGGGTTAGTTTTAGGGTTAGGGTACGGGTTAGGGTTACGGTTAAGTTTAGGGTTAGTGTTAGGGTTTGGGTTAGGGTTAGGGTACGGGTAAGGTTTATGGTTAGGGTTAGTTTTAGGTTTAGGTTTAGGGTGCGCGTTAGGCTTAGGGTTAGGGTTAGGGTTAGCGCTAAGTTATGGGTTAGGGTTACTGTTAGGGTTTGGGTACGGGTTAGGGTTAGGGTTAGAGTACGGGGTAGGGTTAGTGTTAGGTTTAGGGTTAGGGTTAATGTACGGGTCAGGCTTAGGGTTAGGTTTAGGGTTAGGATACGGGTTAGGGTTAGGTTTAGTGTACGGGATAGGGTTAGCGTACGGGTTAAGTTTAGGGTTAGGGTTAGTTTTAGGTTACGGTTTAGGTTTAGGGTATGTGTTAGGGTTAGGTTTAGGGTGCGGGTTAGGGTTAGGGTGAGGATTAATGTAAGTTTATGGTTAGGTTTTGGGTCAGGGTTAGGGTAGGGTTAGTGTTAGGGTTGGGATAAGGGTTAGGGTTAGGGTTAGGGTTTTAGGGTATGGGTTAGGCTTAGGGTACAGGTTAGTGTTAGGGTTCGGGTCAGGGTTAGGGTTAGGTTTAGGGTACAGTTAGGTTTAGGGTTAGGTTTAGGTTACGGTTTAGGGTTAGGGTTAGGGTTAGGGTACGGGTTAGGTTTAGGGTACGGGTTAGGGTTAGGGTTAGGGTCAATGTTAGGGTTAGGTTTAGGTAACGACTTAGGTTTAGGGTTAGGGTACGGATTAGGATTTGGGTTATGGTATGGGTTAGGGTTACAGTAAGGTTTAGGGTTAGGGTGAGGTTTAGGGTTAGGTTTAGAGTACGGGTTAGCGTTAGGGTTAGGGTACGGGTCAGGGTTTTGGGTACGGGTTAGGGTTAGGGTTAGTGTTAGAGTACGGTGTAGGGTTAGTGTTATGGTTAGGGTTAGGGTTAATGTACGGGTTAGGTTAGTTTTAGGTTTAGGGTTAGGTTACGGGTTCGGGTTAGGTTTAGGGTACAAGATAGGGTGAGCGTACGGGTTAAGGTTAGGGTTAGGGTAGGTTTAGGTTACGGGTTTCGGTTAGGGTACGGGTTAGGGTTAGGTTTAGGTGCGGGTTAGGGTTAGGGTACGGGTTAGGGTTAGGTTTAGGTTACGGGTTCGGGTTAGGGTACGTGTTAGGGTTAGGTGTAGGGTGCGGGTTAGGTTTAGGGTTAGGATTAGTGTAAGGTTTAGGGCTGGGTTTAGGGCCAGGGTTAGGGTTAGGGTCAGTGTTAGGGTACGGGTTATGGTTAGGGTTGTTGTTAGGGTACGGGTTAGGTTTAGGTTTAGGGTACGGGTTAGGATTACGGTTAAGGTTAGGGTTAAGGTTAGGGTTAGGGTTTGGGTTAGGGTTAGGTTACGGTTAAGGGTTATGTTTTGGGTTAGGGTTAGGGTTAATTTTAGCGTGCGGGTTAGGTTTAGGGTTATGGTTATGGTTAGAGTACGGGTTTGGGTTAGTGTTAGGGTACGGTGTGGTTTACCGTTTGGGTACATTTTAGGGTAAGGGTTAGGGTTAGGGGTTATGATTAGAATTATGGTTAGGCTACGGGTAGCGTTAGAGTTCGGGTTAGGGTTAGGGTTCGGGTTAGGGTTTGTGTACGGGTTAGGGATAGTGTTGGGGTTAGGGTCAGTGCTAGGGTACCGGTACGGGTTAGGGTTAAGATTGGGGTACAGGATAGGGTTAGTGTACGTGTTAGGTCTAGGGTTAGGGTTAGGTTTACTGTGCAGGTAGGATTATGGTTAGGGTTAGGGTACATGTTAGGGTTAGGGTTTGGGTACGGGTTAGCGTTACATTTAGGGATAGGGTACGGGTTAGGTTTAGGGTAATGGGTTATGGTATGGTTTAGGGTAGGGTACGGGTACGGGTTAGGGTTAGTTTCAGGGTTAGGGTTAGGTTTAGAGTTAGGGTTAGGGTTAGGGTACTGTGTAGAGTTACTGTACGGTTTAGGGTTAGGGTTAGGGCTAGCGTTAGGGTTAGGGTTATAGTATGGGTTAGGGTTAGAGTTAGGGTTAGGTTTAGGGTTAGTGTTAGGGTTAGGGTTAGTGTTAGGGTACGGGTTAGGGTTAGTGTTATGGTTAGGGTTAGGGTTAGTGTACAGATAGGGTTAGGGTTAGGGTTAGGGTACGGGTTAGGGTTCGGAATAGGGTTAGGGTACTGGTTAAGTTTAGGTTTAGGGTTAGGTTTAGGTTACGGGTTAGGGTTAGGGTACGGGTTAGGGTTAGGTTTCAGTGCGGGATAGGGTTAGGGTACGGGTTAGGGTTAGGAATAGGGATAGTGAACGGGTTAGGGTTACTGTTAGGGTTACTGTTAGGGTGTATGGTTATGGTTAGGGTTAGGTTTAGGGTAGAGGTATGGTTCGGTTTAGTGTATGGTGTAGGGTTAGGGTTAGGGGTTAGGGTATACGTTAGTGTTAGCGTACAGGTTAGGGTTAGGTTTAGGTTACGGGTGAGGGTACGGGTTAGGGTTAGGGTTAAGGTACGTGTAATGGTACGTGTTAGGGTTAGGGTACGGGTTAGGGTTAGTGTACAGGATAGGGTTGGGATTAGGGTTAGTGTTAGTGTTAGGGTTAGGGTACAGGTTAGCATTAAATTTAGGGTACGGGATAGGTTTAGGGTACGTGTTAGGTCTGAGGTTAGGGTTAGGTTTAGTGTGTGGGTTTGGGTTAGGCATCGGTTTAGGGTTAGTGTACGTGTTAGGGTTTTTCGGGTTAGGGTTAGTGTTAGGGTTAGTATACGGGTTAAGTTTAGGGTTAGGGGTTAGGGTTAGATTTAGTGGTAGGATACGGGTAGGGTTAGGGTACGGGTTAGAGTTAGGGTTAGGGTTCAGGTTAGGGTTAGTGTACGGGTTAGGGTTAGTGTTAGGATTAGGGTTAGGTTTAGGGTTAGTGTTAGGGTTACAGTACCGGTGAGGGTTAAGGTTAGGGTACGGTATCGGGGTAGTGTACGTGTTAGGTCTAGGGTTAGGGTTAGGTTTAGTGTGCGGGTTAGGGTTAGGGTTAGGTTAGGGTACGTATTAGTGTTAGGGTTTGGGTACGGGTTAGCGTAGGGTTAGGTTTAGGGTTAGATTACAGTTTAGGGTTAGTGTTAGGGTTAGGGTTAGTGTTAGGGTACGGGTTAGGGTTAGAGTACGGGTTAGGGTTAGGTTTAGGGTTAGGGTTAGTGTTAGGGTACGGGTTAGGGTTAGTGTTAGTGTTAGTGTTAGTGTTAGTGTACGGATAGTGTTAGGTTTAGGGTTAGGGTACGGGTTAGGTTTAGGTTTAGGTTACGGGATAGGGTTAGCGTACGGGTTAAGTTTAGGGTTAGGGTTAGGTTTAGGTTCCGGGTTAGGGTTAGGTTTAGGTGCAGGTTAGGGTTAGGTTTAGGGTACGGGTTAGGGTTAGGTTTAGGGTCAGGGTTAGGTTTAGTGATAGGGTTATGGTACGGCTTAGGGTTATGGTTGGGGTTAGGGTACAGGTTAGTTTTAGGTTTAGGGTACGGGTTAGGGTTACGGTTAATATTAGGGTTAGGGTTAGGGTATGGGTTAGGGTTAGGGTACGGGTAAGGTTTATGGTTAGGGTTAGGGTTAGCTTTAGGTTTAGGGTTCGGGTTAGGGTTAGGGTTAGGGTTAGTGTTAGAGTTAGTGCTCGGGAATGGTCTAGGGTAACTGTTAGGTTTTGGGTACGGGTTAGGGTTAGGGTTAGTTTATGGGATAGGGTTGGGGACGGGTTAGGTCAAGGGTTAGGGTTAGGTTTAGGGTAAGGGTTAGGGTTAGGGTTTGGATTAAGGCTAGGTTTAGGGTATGGGTTAGGCCTAGGGTACGAGTTAGGGTTAGGGTTAACGTCATTGTTAGGGTTAGGGTTAGCATTAGGGTATGGTTTAGGGTTAGGTTTAGGGTACGGGTTAGGGATAGGGTTACGGTTAGAGTACGGGTTAGGTTTAGGGTACGGGTTAGGGTTAGGTTTAGGGTCAGGTTTAGGGTTAGGGTTAGGGTAAGAGTAAAGGTTAGGGTTTGGGTACGGGTTAGGGTTAGGGTATTGGTATGGGTTAGGGTTACAGTACGGGTTAAGGTTAGGGTGAGGGTTAGGGTTAGGGTTAGAGTCCGGTTAGAGTTAGGGTTAGTGTTAGATTACGGTTTAGGGTTAGTGTTAGGTTTAGGGTTAGGGTTAGGTTTAGGGTTAGGGTACGGGTTAGGGTTAGGGTTAGGATTAAAGTACGGGGTAGGGTTAGTGTTAGGCTTAGGGTTAGGTTTAGGGTTAGGATACGGGTTAGGGTTAGGTTTAGGGTACGGGATAGGGTTAGCGTACGGGTTAAGTTTGGGTTAGGGTTAGGTTTAGGGCGTGGGTTAGGTTTAGGGTTAGGTTTAGTGTAAGTTATTAGGCTAGGTTTAGGGTCTGTGTTAGGTTTAGGGTTAGTGTTAGTGTACGGGATAGTGTTAGGGTTGGTTTCAGGGTATGGGTTAGTTATAGGGTTAGGATACAGGTTAGCGTTATGGTTAAGGTTAGGGTTAGGGTTAAGGTATGGGTTAGGGTTAGGTTACGGTTAAGGGTTATGGTTTGGGTTAGAATTAGGGTTAAGTTTATGGTGCTGGTTAGGGTTAGGGTAGGGTTAGGTTTAGAGAATGGGTTTGGGTTAGTGTTAGTGTACGGGTTAGGTTTACCATTTGGGTACGGCTTAGGGTAAGGGTTAGGGTTAGCGTTAGGGGTTAGGTTAGATGTTATGGTTAGGCTACGCGTAGGGTTAGGGTACGGGTTAGGATAAGGGTTAGGGTTCGGGTTAGGGTTAGTGTACGGCTTAGGGTTAGGGTTAGGGTTAGGTTTAGTGTTAGGGTTACGGTACGGGTTAGGGTTAAGTTTAGGTTACGGGATTGGTTTAGTGTACGTGTTAGGTCTAGGGTTAGGGGTAGGTTTAGGGTACGGGATAGGGTTAGCGTACGGGTTAAGTTTAGGTTTAGGTTTAGGTTTAGGTTATGGGTTAGGTTTAGAGTATTGGTTAGGATTAGGTTTAGGGTCAGGGTTAAGGTTAGGTTTAGGGTACGAGTTAGGGTTAGGGTTAGGGTACGGGTAGGGTTAGGGTATTGGTATAGGTTAGGGTTACAGTACGGGTTAAGGTTAGGGTGAGGGTTAGGGTTAGGTTTAGAGTACGGTTAGGGTTAGGTTTAGGGTTAGAGCACGGGTTAGGGTTAGTGTTAGGGTTAGGGTTAGGGTACGGGTTAGGGTTAGGGTTAGGGTTAAGTTTAGGGTACGGGGTAGGTTTAGTGTTAGGGTTAGGGTAAGGGTTAATGTACGGGTTAGGCTTAGGGTTAGGTTAGGGTTTGGATACGGGTTAGGGTTAGGTTTAGGGTACGGGATAGGGTTAGCGAACGGGTTAAGTTTAGGTTTTGGGTTCGGTTTAGGTTACGGTGTAGGTTTAGGATACGGGTTCGGGTTAGGTTTAGGGTACGGGATAGGGTTAGCGAACGGGTTAAGTTTAGGGTTAGGGTTCGGTTAGGTTACGGTTTAGCTTTAGGGTACGTGTTAGGGTTAGGTTTAGGGTGCGGGTTGGGTTAGGTTTAGGGTTAGGGTAAGGGTTAGGGGTAGGTTTAGTGTCAGGGTTAGGGTTAGGGTTAGTGTTAGGGTATGTATTAAGGTTAGGGTTGGGGTTAGGGTACGGGTTAGTTTTAGAGTTAGGGTATAGGTTAGGGTTATGGTTAAGGTTAGGGTTATGGTTAGGGTATGGGTTAGGGTTAGGTTACGGTTAAGTTTTATGGTTTGGGTTAGGGTTAGGGTTAAGTTTAGTGTGTGGGTTAGGGTGAGGGTTAGGGTTAGACTACGGGTTTGGGTTAGTGTTAGGGTACGGGTTAGGTTTACTGCCAGGATACGGGTTAGGGTAAGGGTTAGGGTTAGTGTTAGGGTTAGGGGTTATATTTAGGGTTAGGGTTAGGATACAGGTAGAGTTAGGGTACGGGTTAGGGTTAGGGCTAGGGTTCAGGTTAGGGTTATTGTACGGGTTAGGGTATGGGTTAGGGTTAGGGTTAGTGTACGGATAGGGTTAGGGTTAGAGTTAGGGTCAGGTTACGGGTTATGGTTAGGTTTAGGGTACAGGATAGGGTTAGCGTATGGGTTAAGTTTAGTGTTAGGTTAGGTTTAGGTTACGGGTTAGTGTTAGGGTACGGGTTAGGGTTAGGTTTAGGTGAGGGTTAGCGTTAGGGTTAGGGGTAGGGTTAGGATTAGGGTACGTGTTAGTGTTAGGTTTAGGGTCAGGGTTAGCGTTTCGGATAGGGTTATGGTATGGGTTAGGGTTAGGGTTGGGGTTAGGGTACGGGCTAGTTTTAGGCTTAGGGTATAGGTCAGGGTTACGGTTAAGGTTAGGGGTAGGGTATGGGTTAGGGTTACGGTACGGTTAAGTGTTATGGTTAGGGTTAGGGTTAGGGTTAGGTTTAGGGTGCGGGTTAGGTTTAGGGTTAGAGCTAGGGTATGGGTTAGTGTTAGGGTAAGGGTTCGGGATAGGGTTGGGTACGGGTTAGGTCAAGGGTTAGGGTTAGGTTTAGTGTACGGGTTAGGGTTAGGGTTAGGTTTAGGGTTAGGATTAGGATTAGGGTCACGGTTAGGGTTAGGGTTAGGGTACGAGTTACGGTTAGGGTTAGGTTTGGGGTACGGATTAGGGTTAGGGTTAGGGTTAGTGTACGGGTTAGGTTTAAGGTACGGGTTAGGGTTAGGGTTAGGCTCAGGGTTAGGTTTAGGGTTAGGGTTAGGGTTAGAGTACGGTTAGGGTTTGTGTTAGGGTTAGGGTTAGGGTTAGTGTACGGATAGGGTTAGGGTTAGGGTTAGGGTTAGGGTTAGGGTTAGGGTTAGAGTTAGGGTTAGGGTTAGAGAACGGTGTAGGGTTAGTGTTAGGGTTAGCGTTAGGGTTAATATACGGGTTAGGCTTAGGGTTAGGTTTAGGGTTAGGTTACGGGTTAGGGTTAGGTGTAGGGTATGGGATAGAGTTAGCGTACAGGTTAAGTTTAGTGTTAGGGTTAGGTTAGGTTACGGGTTAGGTTTAGGTTTAGGTGTGGGTTAGGGTTAGGGTTAGGTTTAGGGTTCAGGTTAGGGTTAGGTTTGTGGTTAGGGTACGGGTTAATTTTAGGGTTAGGGTGTGGGTCTGGGTTACGGTTAAGTTTAGGGTTAGGTGATGGGTTAGGGTTAGGGTACGGTAAGGTTTATTGTTAGGGTTAGGGTTAGGTTAGGTTTAGGGTGCGGGTTAGGGTCAGGGTTAGGGTTAGGGTTAGTGTACAAGTTAGGGTTAGGGTACGGATTAGTGTTAGGATTAGTGGTTAGGGTAAGGGTTAGGCTTAGGGTACGAGTTAGGGTTAGGGTATGGTTTAGGGAGAGGGGTAGGGTATGGGTTAGTTTTAGGGTTAGGGTTAGGATTAGGGTTAGGGTTATGGTACGTGTTAGCATATTGGTTAGGTTTAGGGTTAGGTTATGGGTTAGCGTTAGGGTTAGTGTACAGGATAGGGTTAGGATTAGGGTTAGTGTTAGGGTTAGGGTTAGGGTTAGTGTTAGGGTATGGTTTAGGATTAGGTTTAGGGTTAGTGTTAGGGTACGGGTTAAGGTTAGTGTACGGGTTAGGTCTAGGTTTAGGGACAGGTTAGCATTAGGGTTAGGGTATGGGATAGGTTTAGGGTACGGCATAGATCTATGGGTAGGGTTTGCTTTAGGGTGTGGGTTAGGGTTAGGCATCAGGTTAGGTTTAGGGTACGGGTAAGGGTTAGGTTACGGGTTAGGGTTAGTGTTAGGTTTATGGTACGGGTTAGTGTTAGGGTATGGGTTAGTGTTAGGGTATGGGTTAGGGTTAGGGTACGGGTTAGGTCTCGGGTTAGGGTAAGGTTTAGATGCGGTTTAGGTTCAGGGTTAGGTTACGGGATTAGGTTTAGAGTTAGGGTCAGGTTAGGGTTAGGTTTAGGGTTAGGGTTATAGAAGGGGTTAGGGTTAGTGTCAGTGTTAGTTTTAGGGTTAGAGTATGGGTTAGGTTTAGTGTTAGGATTATGGTTAGTGTTAGGGTTAGGTTTAGGGTTAGAGTACGGGTTAGGGTTAGGTTTAGGTTTAGGGTTAAGTTAGAGTACGTGTTAGGGTTAGTGTTAGGGTTAGGGTTAGGGTTAGTGTTGGGGTTACGGTAAGGGTTAGGGTTAGGGTTAAGGTTATGGTATAGGATAGGTTTAGTTTACGTGTTAGGTCTAGAGTTAGGGTTAGTTTTAGTGTGCGGGTTAGTGATAGGGTTAGGGAACGTGTTAGGTTTAGGTTTTGGGTTCGGGTTAGGGGTACGTTTAGTGTTAGGGTACGGGTTAGGTTTAGGGTTAGGGTAAGGGTTAGTGTTAGGGTACGGGTTAGGGTTAGAGTCAGGATAGAGTTAGGTTTAGGGTGAGGGTTAGGGTTAGAGTATGGGTTAGGGTTAATGTTAGGGTTAGGGTTAGGGTTAGTGTACAGATAGGGTTAGGGTTATGGGTAGGGTTAGGGTACAGGTTAGGGTTAGGTTTAGCGTACGGGATAGGGTTAGTGTACGGAATAAGTTTAGGGTTAGGCTTAAGTTTAGGTTACGGGTTAGGGTTAGGGTACGGGTTATGGTTAGGTTTAGGTGCGGGTTAGGGTTAGGGTACGGGTTAGCGTTAGGTTTAGGGTCAGGGTTAGGATTAGGGATAGGGTTATGGTACGGGTTAGGGTTAGGGTTGGGGTTATGGTACGGGTTAGTTTTAGGTTTAGGGTACGGGTTAGGGTTACGGTTAAGTTTAGGGTTAGTGTTAGGTTATGGGTTAAGTTTAGGGTACGGGTAAGGGTTATGTTTAGGTTTATGGTTAGGTTTAGGTGTAGAGTGCGTGTTACGCTAGGGTTATGGTTAGGGTTAGCGCTAGGGTATGGGTTAGGGTTACTCTTAGGTTTTGGGTATGGGTTAGGGTTAAGGTTAGGGTACGGGACAGGGTTGGGTACGGGTTAGGACAAGGGTTAGGGTTAGGTTTAGGGTACGGGATAGGTTTAGGGTTAGGTTTAGGGTTAGGGTTAGGGTATGGGTTAGGTTTACGGTATGGGTTAGTGTTTGGGTTAGGGTCAGGGTTAGGGTTAGGGTTAGGGTACGAGTTAGGGTTAGGGTTAGGTTTAGGGTACGGGTTAGTGTTAGGGTTATGGTTAGGTTTAGAGTACCGGTAGGGTTAGTGTTAGGGTTAGGTTTAGGGTTAGGGTATGGGTTAAAGTTAGGGTTAGGATTGAGAACGGGTTAGGGTTAGGGTTAGGGTTAGGGTACGGTTTAGGGTTAGGGTACGGGTTAGGGTTAGGTTTACATTTAGGGTTAGGGTTAGGGTTAGGGTTAGGGTTAGGGTACGGTTTAGGCTTAGGGTACGGGTTAGGGTTAGGGTCAGGGTTAGTGTTAGGGTTAGGGTAAGAGTTAGGGTTAGGGTTAGGTTTAGGGTATGGTGTAGGGTTAGGGTTAGGGGTTAGGGTAAGGGTTAGTGTTAGGTTACGAGTTAGGGTTAGGGTATGGGTTAGGGTGAGGGGTAGGGTATGGGTTAGGTTTATGGTTAGGGTTACAATTAGGGTTAGGGTTATGGTACGTGTTAGCGTACAGGTTAGGGTTAGGTTTAGGTTACGGGTGAGGGTACGGGTTATGGTTAGGGTTAAGGTACGTGTAATGGTATGGGTTAGGGTTAGGGTACTTGTTAGGGTTAGTGTACGGGTTTGGGTTATGATTAGGGTTACTGTTAGTGTTAGGGTTAGAGTTCAGGTTAGCGTTAGGGTTAGGGTATGGGATAGGTTGAGGCTACGGTTTAGGTCTAGGGTAAGGGTTAGGTTTAGTATGTGGGTTACGGTTAGGCATCGGGTTAGGGTTAGTGTACGTATTAGGGTTTTTGTATGGGTTAGGGTTAGTGTTAGGTTTATGGTACGGGTTAGGGTTAGGGTTAGGGTTAGAGTTAGATTTAGGATGCGGGTTAGGGTTAGGGTTAGTGTACAGGATTAGGGTTAGGGTTAGGGTCAGGGTTAGTGTTAGGTTTAGGGTTAGGGTTAGGGTACGGGTTAGGGTTAGGGTTAGTGTACGGAATAGGTTTAGGATTTGGGTTAGTGTTAGTGTTAGGGTTAGCGTACAGTTTAGCATGAGGGTGAGGTTATGGGATAGGTTTAGGGTACGGTTTAGGTCTAGGGTTAGGGTTAGGTTTAGGGTGTGGGTTAGGGTTAGGCATTGGGTTAGTGATAGGGTACACGTAAGGTTTAATGTACGGGTTAGGGTTAGTGTTAGGGTTATGGTACGGGTTAGGGTTAGGGTTAGGGTTAGGGTTAGGGTATGGGTTAGGGTTCGGGTACGGGTTAGGTCAAGGGTTAGGGTTAGGTTTAGGATACAGGTTAGGGTACGGGATTAGGTTTAGGGTTGGGGTCAGGGTTGGGGATAGGTTAAGGTTAGGGTTAGGGTTAAGGTGCGAGTTCGGGTTACGGTATGAGTTAGGGTTAGGGTTAGTGTTAGGTTTAGGGTTAGGGTTAGAGTAGGAGGTTAGGGTTAGTGTTAGGGTTAGGTTTAGGATTAGAGTACGTGTTAGGTTTAGTGTTAGAGTTATGGTTAATGTTAGGGTTAGGGTTAGGGTTAGAGTACGGGTTAGGGTTAGGTTTAGGGCTATGGTTAGGTTAGAGTACGGGTTAGGGTTAGTGTTAGGGTTAGGGTTAGGGTTAGGGTTAGCGTTCGGGGTAGGGTTAGTGTTAGGGTTAGGTTTAGGGTTAGAGTACGGGTTAGGGTTAGAGTTAAGGTTAGGGTTAGACTACAGATAGGGTTAGGGTTAGGCTTAGTGTTAGGGTACGGTTTAGGGATAGGGTATGGGTTAGGGTTAGGGTCATTGTTAGTGTTAGGGTATGAGTTAGGGTTAGGGGAAGGTACAGTTAAGGGTTATGGTTGCGGTTAGGGTTAGGGTTAAGTTTAGTGTGCGGTTTAGGGTTAGGGTTAGGGTTAGGGTTAGGGTTAGAGTACCGGTTTGGGTTAGTGTTAGGGTACGGGTTAGTTTTACCGTTTGGTACGGGTTAGGGTAAGGGTTAGGGTTAGGGTTAGGGGTTAGGGTTAGAGTTAGTGTTAGGCTATGGGATAGGGTTAGAGTATGGGTTAGGGTTAGGTTTAGGGTTAGGGTTAGGTTTAGGGTTATAGTACGGGTTAGGGTTAGAGTTAGGGTTAGGTTTAGGGTTAGAGTACCAGTTAGGGATAGTGTTAGGGTTAGGGTTAGTGTTAGGGTACGGGTTAGGGTTAGAGTACCGGTTAGGGTTACGTTTAGAGTTAGGGTTAGGGTTAGAGTACGGGTTAGGGTTAGTGTTAGGTTTATGGTTAGGTTTAGGGTTAGAGTACGGATAGGGTTAGGGCTAGGGTTAGGGTACGGGTTAGGGTTATGGTACGGGTTAGGTTTAGGGTCAGTGTTAGGGTTAGGATAAGAGTTAGGGTTAGGTTTAGGGTACGGTTAGGTGTTATGGTTAGGTTTAGGGTTAGGGTTAAATTTAGGGTGCGGTTTAGGGTTATGGTTAGTGTTAGGATTAGGGTTAGAGTACAGGTTTGGTTTAGTTTTAGGGTACGGGTTAGGTTTACCTTTTGGGTACGGGTTAGAGTTATGGTTAGCGTTAGGGGTTAGGGTTAGAGTTAGTGTTAGGCTACGGTATAGGGTTAGAATACGGGTTAGGGTTACGTTTAGGGTTAGGGTTAGGTTTAGGGTTATAGTACGGTTTAGGGTTAGAGTAGGGTTAGGTTTAGGGTTAGAGTACGGGGTTAGGGATAGTGTTACGGTTAGGGTTAGTGTTAGGATACGGCTTAGGGTTAGAATACGGGTTAGGGTTCCGTTTAGGTTTAGGGTTAGGGTTAGAGTACGGGTTAGGGTTAGTGTTAGAGTTATGGTAAGGGTTAGGGTTAGAGTACGGATAGGTTTAGGGTTAGGGTTAGGGTTAGGCTACGGGTTAGGGTTAGGTTTAGGGTACGGGATAGGGTTAGTGTACGGGTTAAGTTTACGGTTAGGGTTAGGTTTAGGTTATGGGTTAGAGTTAGGGTACGGGTGAGGGTTCGGTTTAGGTGCGGGTTAGGGTTAGGGTACGGGTTAGGGTTATGTTTAGAGTCAGGTTTAGGGTTAGGGTACGTGTTAGGGTTAGGGTTTGGGTACGGGTTAGGGTTACATTTAGGGTTAGGGTACGGGTTAGGATTAGGGTTAGGGTAAGGGTTAGTGTTAGGTTACGGGATAGGGTTAGAGTACGGTTTAGGGTTAGGGTTAGAGTACGGGTTAGGTTAGTGTTAGTGTTATGGTTAGTTTTAGAGTTAGGGTTAGGGTTAGAGTACGGGAAGGGTTAGGTTTAGGGTTAGGGTTAAGTTAGAGTTCCGGTTAGGGTTAGGGTTAGTGTACATTTAGGCTTAGGGTTAGGGTTAGGGCTGAGGTTAGGATTACGGTACGGTTTAGGGTTTAGGTTACGGTACGGGATAGGTTTAGTTTACGTGTTAGGTCTAGGGTTAGGGTTAGTTTCAGTGTGCGGGTTAGGGTTAGGGTTCGGGTACGTGTTAGGGTTATGGTTTGGGTACGGGTTAGAGTTACGTTTAGGGTTAGGGTACGGGCTAGGTTTAGGGTTAGGGTAAGGGTTAGTGTTAGGGCACGGGTTAGGGTTAGAGTACGGCTTAGGGTTAGCTTTAGGGTTAGGTTTAGGTTTAGAGTATGGGTTAGGGTTAGTGTTAGTGTTAGGGTTAGGGTTAGTGTACGGATAGGGTTAGGGTTAGGGTTAGGGTTAGGGTACAGGTTAGGGTTAGGTTTAGGGTACGGGATAGGGTTAGTGTACGGGATAAGTTTAGGGTTAGGTTTAGGTTAGGTTACGGGTTAGCGTTAGGGTACGGGTTAGGGTTAGGTTTAGGTGCGCGTTAGGCTTAGGGTATGGGTTAGGGTTAGGTCTAGGTTCAGGGTTAGGTTTAGGGATAGTGTTATGATACGGGTTAGGGTTAGGTTTGGGGTTATGGTACGGGTTAGTTTTAGGGTTAGGGTACGGGTTAGGGTTACGGTTAAGGTTAGGGTTAGTGTTAGGTTATGGGTTATGGTTAGGGGATGGGTAAGGTTATGGTTAGTGTTACGGTTAGGTTTAGGTTTAGGGTGCAGGTTAGGCTTAGGGTTAGGTTTAGGGTTAGCGCTAAGGTATGGGTTAGGTTTATTCTTAGGGTTTGGGTTTGGGTTAGGGTTAGAGTTAGGGTACGGAATAGGGTTGGGTACGGGTTAGGACAAGGGTTAGGGTTAGGTTAGGGTACAGGATAGGATTAGGGTTAGGTTTAGTGTTAGGGTTAGGGTATGGGTTAGGGTTAGGTTTAGGGTTAGGGTTAAGTTTAGGGTTATAGTACGGGTTAGGTTAGATTTAGGGTTAGGTTTAGGGTTAGAGTACCATTTAGGGATAGTGTTAGGTTTAGGGTTAGTTTTAGGGTACGGGTTAGGGTTAGAGTACGGGTTAGGGTTACGTTTAGAGTTAGGGTTAGGGTTAGAGTACGGTTTAGGGTTAGTGTTAGGTTTAGGGTTAGGGTTAGTGTTAGAGTACGGATAGGGTTAGGGTTAGGGTTAGGTTTAGTGTACGGGTTAGGGTTAGGTTTAGGGTACGAGATAGGTTTAGCGTATGGGTTAAGTTTAGGGTTAGGGTTAGGTTTAGGTTATTGGTTAGGTTTAGGGTATGGGTTAGGGTTAGGTTTAGGTGAGGGTTAGGGTTAGGGTTAGGGTACGGGTTAGGGTTCGGTTTAGGGTCAGGGTTAGCGTTAGGGATAGGGTTAGGGTACGGATTAGGGTTAGGGTTGGGGTTAGGGTACGGGTAAGTTTTAGGTTTAGGGTTCAGGTCAGGGTTACAGTTAACTTTAGGGTTAGGGTTAGGGTTATGGTACGGGTTAGGTTTACAGTACGTGTTAGGGTTAGGGAGAGGGTTAGATTTAGGTTTAGAGTACGGTTAGAGTTAGGGTTAGGGTTAGTGTTAGGGTTAGGGTTAGTGTTAGGGTAAGGGTTAGGGTTCGGGTTAGGGTTATGGTACGGGTTAGGGTTAGGGTTTGGGTTAGGGTTAGAGTACGGGGTAGGGATTTTGTTAGGGTTAGTTTTAGGGTTAGGGTACGGGTTAGGGTTCGGTTTAGGGTCAGGGTTAGCGTTAGGGATAGGGTTAGGGTACGGGTTAGGGTTGGGTTGGGGTTAGGGTACGGGTAAGTTTTAGGGTTAGGGTTCAGGTCAGGGTTACAGTTAACTTTAGGGTTAGGGTTAGGGTTATGGTACGGGTTAGGGTTACAGTACGTGTTAGGGTTAGGGAGAGGGTTAGATTTAGGTTTAGAGTACGGTTAGAGTTAGGGTTAGGGTTAGTGTTAGGGTTAGGGTTAGTGTTAGGGTAAGGGTTAGCGTTCGGGTTAGGGTTATGGTACGGGTTAGGGTTAGGGTTTGGGTTAGGGTTAGAGTACGGGGTAGGGATTTTGTTAGGGTTAGGGTTAGGGTTAGAGTACGGGTTAGGGTTAGTGTTAGGGTTAGGGTTAGGGTACGAGTACGGGTTAGGGTTAGGGTTTAGGTTAGGGGTAGAGTACGGGTTAGGGATAGGGTTGGGGTTAGATTTAGGTATGGGTTAGGGTTAGGGTTATGATTAGGGTGTGGGTTAGGGTGTGGGTTAGTCTTAGGGTACGGATTAGGATTAGGGTTAGGGTACGGCTTAGGGTTAGGTTTAGGGTACAGGTTAGGGTTAGGTTTAGGGTTAGGGTATGAGTTAGGTTTAGGGTATGGGATAGGGTTAGGATGAGGGTTAGGGTTAAGGTAGAGTACGGTACGGGTAAGGGTTAGGGTTAGAGTACGGGTTAGGGTTATTGTTAGGGTTAGGGTTAGGGTTAGGGTTATGGGACGGGTTAGTTTTAGGGTTAGGGTACGGGTTAGGGTTACGGTTAATGTTAGGGTTAGTGTTAGATTATGGGTTAGGGTTAGGGGATGGGTAAGGGTTATGGTTAGGGTTACGGTTAGGTTTAGGTTTAGGGTGCGGGTTAGGTTTAGGGTTAGGTTTAGGGTTAGCGCTAGGGTATGGGTTAGGGTTATTCTTAGGGTTTGGGTACGGTTTAGGGTTAGAGTTAGGGTATGGGATAGGGTTGGGTACGGGTTAGGACAAGGGTTAGGGTTAGGGTTAGGATACGGGATAGGATTAGGGTTAGGTTTAGTGTTAGGGTGAGGGTACGGGTTAGGTTTAGGGTACGGGTTAGGGTTAGGGTTATGGTCAGGGTTAGGGTTAGGGAACGAGTTAGGGTTAGGGTTAGGTTTAGGGTACGGGTTAGGGTTACGGTTAAGGTTAGGGTTCGGGTTAGAGTTCGGGGTAGGGTTAGTGTTAGGGTTAGGTTTAGGGTTAGGGTATGGGTTAGGGTTAGAGTTAGGGTTAGGGTTAGAGTACGGGGTAGGTTTAGGTTTAGGGTAGAGTACGGATTGGGTTAGGGTTAGGGTACGGGTTAGGGTTAGGGTATGGGTTAGGTTTAGGGTCATTGTTAGTGTTAGGGTACGAGTTAGGGTTCGGGTTAGGTACGGTTAAGGGTTATGGTTGGGGTTAGGGTTAGGGTAAGTTTAGGGTGCGGTTTAGGGTTAGGGTTAGGGTTAGGGTTAGGGTTAGTGTACGGGTTAGGGTTAGGGTTAGGGTCAGGGTTAGGGTTAGGGAACGAGTTAGGGTTAGGGTTAGGTTTAAGGTACGGGTTAAGGTTACGGTTAGGGTTAGGGTTCGGGTTAGAGTACGGGGTAGGGTTAGTGTTAGGGTTAGGTTTAGGGTTAGGGTACGGGTTAGGGTTAGAGTTAGGGTTAGGGTTAGATTACGGGTTACGGTTAGTGTTATGTTTAGGGTTAGGGTTAGGGTTAGAGTACGGATAGGTTTAGGGTTAGGGTTAGGGTTAGGGTTAGGGTACGGGTTAGGGTTAGGTTTAGGGTACGGGATAGGGTTAGCGTATTGGTTAAGTTTAGGGTTAGGGTTAGGTTTAGGTTATGGGTTAGGTTTAGGGTCTGGGTTAGGGTTAGGTTTAGGTGAGGGTTAGGGTTAGGGTTAGGGTACGGGTTAGGGTTCGGTTTAGCGTCAGGATTAGCGTTAGGGATAGGGTTAGGGTACGGGTTAGGGTTAGGGTTGGGGTTAGGGTACGGGTAAGTTTTAGGGTTAGGGTTCGGGTCAGGGTGACGGGTAAGTTTAGGGTTAGGGTTAGGGTTATGGTACGGGTTAGGGTTATAGTACGTGTTAGGGTTAGGGAGAGGGTTAGGTTTAGGTTTAGAGTATGGTTAGAGTTAGGTTTAGGATTAGTGATAGGATTAGGGTTAGTGTTAGGGTTCGGGTTAGGGTTATGGTACGGGTTAGGGTTAGGGTTTGGGTTAGGGTTAGAGTATGGGGTAAGGATTTTGTTAGGGTTAGGGTTAGGGTTAGAGTACGGGTTAGGGTTAGTGTTAGGGTTAGGGTTAGGGTACGAGTACGGGTTAGGGTTAGGGTTTAGGTTAGGGGTAGAGTACGGGTTAGGGATAGGGTTGGGGTTAGATTTAGGTACGGGTTAGGGTTAGGGTTATGATTAGGGTGTGGGTTTGGGTTAGGCTTAGGGTACGGATTAGGATTAGGGTTAGGGTACGGCTTAGGGTTAGGTTTAGGGTACAGGTTAGGGTTAGGTTTAGGGTTAGGGTATGAGTTAGGTTTAGGGTATGGGATAGGGTTAGGATGAGGGTTAGGGTTAGGGTTAGGGTAGAGTACGGTACGGGTAAGGGTTAGGGTTAGAGTACGGGTTAGGGTTATTGTTAGGGTTAGGGTTAGGGTTAGGGTTATGGGACGGGTTAGTTTTAGGGTTAGGGTACGGGTTAAGGTTACGGTTAATGTTAGGGTTAGTGTTAGGTTATGGGTTAGGGTTAGGGGATGGGTAAGGGTTATGGTTAGGGTTACGGTTAGGTTTAGGTTTATCGTGCGGGTTAGGCTTAGGGTTAGGTTTAGGGTTAGTGCTAGGGTATGGGTTAGGGTTATTCTTAGGGTTTGGGTACGGGTTAGGGTTAGAGTTAGGGTATGGGATAGGGTTGGGTAAGGGTTAGGACAAGGGTTAGGGTTAGGGTTAGGATACGGGATAGGATTAGGGTTAGGTTTAGTGTTAGGGTTAGGGTACGGGTTACGTTTAGGGTCCGGGTTAGGGTTAGGGTTATGGTCAGGGTTAGGGTTAGGGAATGAGTTAGGTTTAGGGTTAGGTTTAGGGTACGGGTTAGGGTTACGGTTAAGGTTAGGGTTCGGGTTAGAGTTCGGGGTAGGGTTAGTGTTAGGGTTAGGTTTAGGGTTAGGGTAGAGTACGGATTGGGTTAAGGTTAGGGTACGGGTTAGGGTTAGGGTATGGGTTAGGGTTAGGGTCATTGTTAGTGTTAGGGTACGAGTTAGGGTTCGGGTTAGGTACGGTTAAGGGTTATGGTTGGGGTTAGGGTTAGGGTAAGTTTAGGGTGCGGTTTAGGGTTAAGGTTAGGGTTAGGGTTAGGGTTAGGGTACGGGTTAGGGTTAGGGTTAGGGTCAGGGTTATGGTTAGGGAACGAGTTAGGGTTAGGGTTAGGTTTAGGGTACGGGTTAAGGTTACGGTTAGGGTTAGGGTTCGGGTTAGAGTACGGGGTAGAGTTAGTGTTAGGGTTAGGTTTAGGGTTAGGGTACGGGTTAGGGTTAGAGTTAGGGTTAGGGTTAGAGTACGGGGTAGGTTTAGGGTTAGGGTTAGAGTACGGATTGGGTTAGGTTTAGGGTTAGGGTTAGGGTACGGGTTAGGTTTAGGTTATGGGTTAGGGTTAGGGTCATTGTTAGTGTTAGGGTACGAGTTAGGGTTCGGGTTAGGTACGGTTAAGGGTTATGGTTGGGGTTAGGTTTAGGGTTAAGTTTAGGGTGCGGTTTAGGGTTAAGTTTAGGGTTAGGCTTAGAGTACGGGTTTGGGTTAGTGTTAGGGTACGGGTTAGTTTTACCGTTTGGGTACGGGTTAGGGTTAGGGTTAGGTTTAGGGTTATAGTACGGGTTAGGGTTAGAGTTAGGGTTAGGTTTAGGGTTAGAGTACCGGTTAGGGATAGTGTTAGGGTTATGGTTAGTGTTAGGGTACGGGTTAGGGTTAGAGTACGGGTTAGGGTTACGTTTAGAGTTAGGGTTAGTGTTAGAGTACGGGTTACGGTGAGTGTTATGTTTAGGGTTAGGGTTAGGGTTAGAGTACGGATAGGTTTAGGGTTAGGGTTAGGGTTAGGGTTAGGGTACGGGTTAGGGTTAGGTTTAGGGTACGGGATAGGGTTAGCGTATTGGTTAAGTTTAGGGTTAGGGTTAGGTTTAGGTTATGGGTTAGGTTTAGGGTCCAGGTTAGGGTTAGGTTTAGGTGAGGTTTAGGGTTAGGGTTAGTGTACGGGTCAGGGTTCGGTTTAGCCTCAGGGTTAGCGTTAGGGATAGGGTTAGGGTACGGGTTATGGTTAGTGTTGGGGTTAGGGTACGGGTAAGTTTTAGGCTTAGGGTTCGGGTCAGGGTGACGGTTAAGTTTAGGGTTAGGGTTAGGGTTATGGTACGGGTTAGGGTTAGGGTTTGGGTTAGGGTTAGAGTACGGGGTAGGGATTTTGTTAGGGTTAGGGTTAGGGTTAGAGTACGGGTCAGGGTTAGTGTTAGGGTTAGGGTTAGGGTACGAGTACGGGTTAGGGTTAGGGTTTAGGTTAGGGGTAGAGTACGGGTTAAGGATAGGGTTGGGGTTAGATTTTGGTACGGGTTAGGGTTAGGGTTATGATTAGGGTGTGGGTTAGGGTGTGGGTTAGGCTTAGGGTACGGATTAGGATTAGGGTTAGGGTACGGCTTAGGGTTAGGTTTAGGGTACAGGTTAGGGTTAGGTTTAGGGTTAGGGTATGAGTTAGGTTTAGGGTATGGGATAGGGTTAGGATGAGGGTTAGGGTTAGGGTAGAGTACGATACAGGTAAGGGTTAGGGTTAGAGTCGGGTTAGGGTTATTGTTAGGGTTAGGGTTAGGGTTAGGGTATGGGTACGGGTTAGGGTTAGGGTTTGGGTTAGCGTTAGAGTACGGGGTAGGGATAGTGTAAGGGTTAGGGTTAGGGTTGGGGTTAGGGTACGGGTTAGGGTTAGATTTAGGGTTAGGGTTAGAGTACGGGGTACGCTTAGTGTTAGTGTTAGGGTTAGGGTTAATGTACGGGTTAGGCTTACGGTAGGTTTAGGGTGAGGTTACGAGTTATGGTTAGGTTTAGGGTACGGGATAGGGTAAGCGTAGCGGTAAAGTTAGGGTTAGGGTTAGGATTAGTTTACGGGTTAGGGTTAGGTTTAGGTATGGGTTAGAGTTAGGGTTAGGGTTAGGGTTAGGGTACGGGTTAGGGATAGGTGTGGGTTATGGTACGGGTTAATTTTAGGTTTAGGGTACTGGTCAGGGTTACGGTTAAGTTTATGGATAGGTTTAGGGTATGGGTTAGCGTTAGTGTACGGTTAATGGTTATGGTTAGTGTTAAGGTTAGGTTTAGGTTTAGGGTGCGGTTTAGGGTTAGGGTTAGGTTACGATATAGGGTTGGGTAAGGGTTTGGTCAAGGGTTAGGGTTAGGTTTAGGTACAGGTTAGGTTTAGGGTTAGGATTAGGGTTAGCGTTAGGGTATGGGTTAAGTTTAGGGTACGGGTTAGGATTAGGGTTAGGTTACGGGATAGGGTTAGGTTTAGGGTACAGGTTAGGGTTAGGTTTGGGGTTAGGGTATGGGTTAGGTTTAGGGTACGGGTTAGGGTTAGGGTAAGGTTTAGTTTTAGGGTACGAGTTAGGGTTAGGGTATGGGTTAGGGTGAGGGGTAGGGTATGGGTTAGCTTTATGGTTAGGGTTAGGATTAGGGTTAGGTTTATGGTACGTGTTAGTGAACAGGTTAGGGTTAGGTTTAGGTTACGGGTGAGGGTAGGGGTTAGGGTTAGGGTTAAGGTACGTGTAATGGTACGAGTTAGGGTTAGGGTACGGGTTAGGGTTAGTGTACGGGATAGGGTTAGTTTAGGGTTAGTGTTAGTGTTAGGGTTAGGGTACAGGTTAGCGTTAGGGTTAGGGTATTGGATAGGTTGAAGATATGGTTTACCTCTAGGGTTAGGGTTTGGTTTAGTGTGTGGGTTAGGTTTAGGCATCGGGTTAGGGTTAGTGTACGTGTTAGGGTTTTTGTACGGGTTAGGGTTAGTGTTAGGTTTATGGTACGGGTTAGGGTTAGGGTTACAGTTAGGTTTAGGATGCGGGTTAGGGTTAGGGTAGGGTACAGGATTAGGGTTAGTGTTAGGGTCAGGATTAGGGTTAGGTTTAGGGTTAGGGTTAGGGTACGGGTTAGGGTTAGGTTTATTGTAAGTGATAGGTTTAGGATTAGGGTTAGTGTTAGTGTTAGGGTTAGGGTACAGGTCAGCGTTAGGGATAGGTTACGTGATAGGTTTAGGGTACGGTGTAGGTCTAGGGTTAGGGTTAGGTTTAGGGTGTGGGTTAGGATTAGGTCTCGGGTTAGGGATAGGGTACGGGTTAGGGTTAGGGTACGGGTTAGGGTTAGTGCTAGGGTTATGGTACGGGTTAGGGTTAGGGTTAGGGTACGGGATTAGGTTTAGTGTTAGGGTCAGGGTTAGGTTTAGGTTAAGGTTAGGGTTAGGGTTAGGGTACGAGTTCGGGTTACGGTACGAGTTAGGGTTAGGGTTAGGGTTAGGTTTAGGTTTAGGTTTATAGTAGGAGGTTAGGGTTAGTGTTAAGGTTAGGTTTAGGGTTAGTGTACGTGTTAGGTTTAGTGTTAGGGTTATGGTTAGTATTAGGGTTAGGGTTAGGGTTAGAGTACGGGTTAGGGTTAGGTTTAGAGTTAGGGTTAGGTTAGAGTACGGGTTAGGGTTAGTGTTAGGGTTAGGGTTAGCGTTAGCGTTAGGGTAAGTTTAGGGTTAGGGTTAGGGTTAGTGTACGTGTTAGGGTTAGGGTTAGGGTTAGGGTTAGTGTTAGGGTTACGGTACGGGTTAGGGTTAAGGTTACTATACGGGATCGTTTTTGTGTACATGTTAGGTCTAGGGTTAGGGTTAGGTTTAGTGTGCGGGTTAATGTTAGGGTTAGGGTACGTGTTAGGTTTAGGGTTTTGGTACGGGTTAGGGTTACGTTTAGGGTTAGGGTATGGGTTAGGTTTAGGGTTAGGCTAAGGGTTAGTGTTAGGGTACGGGTTAGGGTTAGGGTTAGGTTTAGGGTACGTTTAGGGTTAGGGTTAGGGTTAGGGTTCGGGTTAGGTTTAGTCTACGGGTTAGGGTTAGGGTTAGTGTTAGGGTTACGGTACGGGTTAGGGTTAAGTTTACGGTACAGGATAGGTTTAGTGTACGTGTTAGGTCTAGGGTTACGGTTAGTTTTAGTGTGTGGGTTAGGGTTAGGGTTAGGGTCCGTGTTAGGGTTAGTGTTTGTGTATGGGTTATTTTTACGTTTAGGGTTAGGGTACCGGTTAGGGATAGTGTTAGGGTACGGGTTAGGGTTAGAGTACTGTTTAGGGTTACGTTTACGGTTAGGGTTAGGGTACAGTACAAGTTAGGGTTAGTGTTAGGGTTAGGGTTAGGGTTAGGTTTAGGGTTAGGGTATGGGGTAGGGTTAGTGTTAGGGTTAGGGTTAGGGTTAATGTATGGGTTAGGCTTAGGGTTAGGTTTAGGGTTATGTTACGGTTTAGGGTTAGGTTTAGGGTACACGATAGGGTTAGCGTACGGGTTATGTTTAGGGTTAGGGTTAGGTTTAGGTTACGGGTTAGGGTTAGGTTATGGGTTAGGGGTAGGGGTAGGGTATGAGTTAGGTTTAGGGCTAGGGTTAGGGCTAGGTTTATGGTATGGGTTAGGGTACAAGTTAGGGTTAGGGTTGAGGTATGGGTAAGGGTACGTTTTAGGGTTAGGGTACGTGTTAGGGTACGGGTTTGGCTTAGTGTGAGGGTACGGGTTAGGTTTAGCGTTTGGGTGCGGTTTAGGGTAAGGGTGAGGGTTAGGGTTAGGGTTAGGGTTAGGCTATGGGTTAGGGTCAGGATACGGGTTAGGTTAGGGTTAGGGTTAGGGTTAGTGTACGGGTTAGGGTTGGGTTAGGTTTAGTGTTAGGGTTAGGACACGGGTTAGGGTTAGGGTTCGGGATAGGGTTAGGGTAAGGGTTAGGTCTAGGGTTAGGGTTAGCTTTACGGTGCGGTTTAGAGTTAGTACCTGGGTTAGGGTTAGGGTACAGGTTAGGGTTAGGGTACGGGTTAGGGTTATGGTTAGTGTACGGATAGTGTTAGGGTTAGGGTTAGGGTTAGGGTACGGGTTAGGGTTATGGTTAGTGTACGGATAGGGTTAGGGTTAGGGTTAGGGTTAGGGTACGGGTTAGGTTTAGGTTTAGGTTTAGGGTATGGGATAGGGTTAGCGTACGGGTTAAGTTTAGGGTTAGGGTTAGGTTTAGGTTACGGATTAGGGTTAGGGTACGAGTTAGGGTTAGGTTTAGAGTGCGGGTTACGGTTAGGGTTAGGGTACGGGTTAGGGTTAGATTTAGGGTCAGGTTTAGGGTTAGGGATAGGGTTACGGTACGAGTTAGTGTCATGGTTGGCGTTAGGGTACGGGTTAGGTTTAGGGTTAGTGTACGGGTTAGGGTTATGTTTAAAGTTAGGTTTAGGGTTAGGGTTAGGGTTAGGGTTAAGTACGGGTTAGCGTTAGGGTTAGGGTTAGGGTTAGGTTTAGGGTTAGTGTACGGGTTAGTGTTAGGGTTAGGGTACGGGTTAGGGTTATGTTTAGGGTTCAGGTACAGGTTAGGGTTAGGGTTAGGGTATTGGTTAAGGTTAGGGTTAGGGTTCGGGTTAGGGTTAGTTTACGGCTTAGTGTTAGTGTTGGGGTTAGGGTTAGTGTTAGGGTTACGGTACGGGTTAGGGTTAAGTTAAGGGTACAGGATAGGGTTAGTGTACGTGTTAGGTCTAAGGTTAGGGTTAGGTTTCGTGTGCGGGTTAGGTTTAGGGTTAGGGTTAGGGTACGTGTTAGGGTTAGGGTTTTGGTACGGGTTAAGTTTACGTTTAGGTTTACGGTACGGTTTAGGTTTAGGATTAGGGTTAGGGTTAGGGTCAGTGTAAGGGTTAGGTTTAGGGTTCGGGTTAGGTTTAGGTTTAGGTTTAGGCTTAGGTTCAGGGTGCGGGTTAGGTTTAGGTTTAGGGTTAGTGCTACGGTATGGGTAAGGGTTACTGTTAGGTTTTGGGTACGGGTTAGGGTTAGGGTTAAAGTTAGGTCAAGAGTTAGTTTTAGGTTTAGGGTACGGGTTAGGGTTAGTGTTAGGTTTAGGTTTAGTGTTAGGGTATGGGTTAGGCTTAGGGTACGGGTTAGGCTTAGGGTTAGGGTCAGGGTTAGGGTTAGTGTTAGGGTACGAGTTAGGGTTAGGGTTAGGTTTAGGTTACGGGTTAGGGTTAGGGTTAGGGTTAGGGTACGGTTTAGGTTTAGTGTACGGGTTAGGGTTAGGGTTAGGGTTAGGGTCAGGGTTAGGGTTAGGGTTAGTGTACGAGTTAGGGTTAGGGTTAGGTTACGGGTTAGGGTTAGGGTTATGGTATGGGTTAGAGTTCCAGTACGGGTTATGGTTAGGGTGAGGTTTAGGTTTAGGGTTAGAGTACGGTTAGGGTTAGGGTGAGGGTTAGAGTACGGGTTTGGGTTAGTGTTAGGGTTAGGTTTTGGGTTAGGGTTAGGGTTAGGGTTAGGTTTAGAGTACGGGTAGGGTTAATTTTAGGGTTAGGGTTAGGGTAATGTATGGGTTAGGCTTAGGGTTAGGTTTGGGGTTAGGGTATGGGTTAGGGTTAGGTTTAGAGTACGGGATAAGGTTAGGGTTAGGGTTAGTGTACGGTTTACGGTTAGGTTTAGGGTCAGGGTTAGGGTTAGTGTTAGTGTTAGAGTACGGATTAGGTTTATGGTTGGGGTTAGGGTACGGGTTAGTTTTACGGTTAGGGTATGGGTTAGGGTTAGTTTTAGGGTGCGGGTCAGGTTTAGGGTTAAGTTTAGTGTAAGGGTTAGGGTTAGTTTTAGGGTCAGGTTAGGGTTAGGGTTAGTGTTAGGGTATGGGTTAGGGTTCGGGTTGGGTTTAGGATACGGATTAGTTTTAGGGTTTGTGTATGGGTTAGGGTTATGGTTAAAGTTAGGTTTAGGGTTAGGGTTAGGGTTAGGGTTAAGTACGGGTTAGCGTTCGGGTTAGGTTTAGGATTAGGGTTAGGGTTAGGGTACGGGTTAGGGTTAGGGTTAGTGTTTAGGTTAGGGTTAGTGTACAGGTTAGGGTTAGGGTTAGGGTTAGTGTTAGGGTTACGGTACGGGTTAGGTTTAAGGTTAGGGTACGGGATAGGGTTAGTGTACTTGTTAGGTCTAGGTTTAGGGTTAAGTTTAGTGTGCGGGCTAGGTTTAGGGTTAGGGTTAGGTTACGGTATTGGGTTAGGTTTAGGGTCAGTGTAAGGGTTAGGTTTAGAGTTAGGGTTAGGGTTAGGGTTAGGCTTAGGTTTAGGGTGCGTGTTAGGGTTAGGTTTAGTGTTAGCGCTAGGGTATGGGTTAGGGTTACTGTTAGGGTTTGGGTACAGGTTAGGGTTAGGCTTAGGGTACGGGATAGGGTTGGGTACGGGTTAGGTCCAGGGTTAGGTTTAGGTTTAGGGTATGGGTTAGGGTTAGGTTAAGGGTTAGGGTTAGGGTATGGGTTAGGCTTAGGGTACGGGTTAGGGTTAGGGTTAGGGTCAGGGTTAGGGTTAGGGTTAGGGTATGAGTTAGGATTAGGGTTAGGTTTAGGGTATGGGTTACGGTTAGGGTTAGGTTTAGTTTTAGGGTACGGTTTAGGTTTAGGGTACGGGTTAGGGTTAGGGTTTGGGTTAGGGTTAGGGTTAGTGTACGAGTTATGGTTAGGGTTAGGTTACGGGATAGGGTTAGGGTTATGGTACGGGTTAGGGTTACAGTCGGGTTATTGTTAGTGTGAGGGTTAGGGTTAGGGTTAGAGTACGGTTTAGGGTTCGTGTTAGGGTTACGGTTAGGTTTAGTGTACGGATAGTGTTAGGGGTAGGGTTAGGGTTAGGGTACGGGTTAGGGTTAGGTTTAAGGTCATGTTTAGGGTTAGGGATAGGGTTACGGTATGAGTTAGTGTTATGGTTCGTGTTAGGGTACGGGTTAGTTTTAGGGTTAGTGTACGGGTTAGGTTTACGGCTAAAGTTAGGTTTTGGTTTAGGTTTAGGGTTAGGGTTAAGTACAGGTTAGCGTTAGTGTTAGGGTTAGGGTTAGGGTTAGGGTTAGTGTTAGGGTTAGTTTACGGGTTAGGGTTAGGGTTAGGGTTACTGTTAGTGTAATGTTACAATACGGGTTAGGTTTCAGGTTAGGGTACGGGATAGGGTTAGTGTACGGGATAAGTTTAGTTTTAGGTTTAGGTTTAGGTTTAGGTTTAGGTTTAGGTTACAGGTTAGGGTTAGGGTATGGGTTAGGGTTAGGTTTAGGTACGGGTTAGGGTTAAAGTACGGGGTAGGGTTAGGTATAGGGTCAGGGTCAGGTTTAGGGATAGGTTTATGGTACTGGTTAGGGTTAGGGTAGGGGTTACGGTACGGGTATTTTTAGGGTTAGGGTACGGGATAGGGTTACGGTTAAGGTTATGGTTAGTGTTAGGTTATGGGTTAGGGTTAGGGTATGGGTAAGGGTTATGTTTAGGCTTACGGTTAGGTTTAGGTTTAGGGTGCAGGTTAGGCTTAGGTTTAGGATTAGGGTTAGCGCTAGGATATGGGTTAGGGTTACACTTAGGGTTTGGGTACGGGTTAATGTACAGGTTGGGCTTAGGGTTAGGTTTAGGGTTAGTTTACAGGTTTGGGTTAGGTTTAGGGTACGGAATAGGGTTAGAGTACGGGTTAAGTTTAGGGTTAGGGTTAGGTTTAGGTTACGGGTTAGGGTTAGTTTTAGGTGTGGGTTAGGGTTAGGGTTAGGTTTACGTTACTGGTTAGGGTTAGGGTTGGGGTTAGGGTACAGGTTAATTTTAGGGTTAGGGTACGGGTCTGGGTTATGGTTAAGTTTAGGGTTATGTTTAGGGTATGGGTTAGGTTTAGGGTACGGGTAAGTTTTATGGTTAGGGTTAGGGTTAGGTTTAGGTTTAGGGTTCGGGTTAGGGTTAGGGTTAGCGTTAGCGCTAGGTCATGGTTTAGGGTTACTCTTAGGGTTTGGGTACGGGTTAGGGTTAGGTTTAGGTTCAGGTTTAGGGTTAGGGTTAGGGTTAGGGTACGGGTTAGTGTTAGGTTTAGGGTATGGGTTAGCGTTAGGTTTAGGGTTAGGGTATGGGTTAGGTTTAGGGTACGAGATAGGTTTAGGGTTAGGGTCAGGGTTAGGTTTAGGGTTAGGTTAGTAATAAGGGTTAGGGTTAGGGTACTGGTTAGAGTTAGGGTTTGGTATGGGGTAGGTTTGCAGTACGGGTTAGGGTTAGGGTGAGGTTTAGGGTTAGGGTTAGAATACGGTTAGTGTTAGTGTTAGGGTTAGGGTTAGAGTACAGGTAAGGGTTAGTGTTGTTAGGGTTAGGGTTAGGGTTAGTGTTAGGGTACGGGTTAGGGTTAGGGTTAGAGTACGGGGTAGGGGGATCCCTGGGTGGCGCAGTGGTTTGGCGCCTGCCTCTGGCCCGGGGCGCGATCCTGGAGACCCGGGATCGAATCCCACGTCGGACTCCCAGTGCATGGAGCCTGCTTCTCCCTCTGCCTGTGTCTCTGCCTCTCTCACTCTCTTTCTGTGACTATCATAAATAAATAAAGAAAAAAAAATATTTAAAAAAAAAAAGAGTACGGGGTAGGGTTAGTGTTAGGGTTAGGGTTAGTGTTAGAGTACGGGTTTGGTTTAGTGTTAGGGTACAAGTTAGGTTTACCGTTTGGGTATGGGTTAGGGTAAGGGTTAAGGTTAGGGTACGTGTTAGGGTTAGGGTTTGGGGACGGGTTAGGGTTGCATTTAGGGTTAGGGTACGGGTTAGGTTTAGGGTTAGGGTAAATGTTAGTGTTAGGGTACGGGATAGGGTTAGAGTACGGGTTAGGTTTAGGTTTAGGGTTCGCGTTAGAGTACGGGTTAGGCTTAGTGTTAGAGTTAGGGTTAGGTTAGTGTACGGATACGGTACGGGTTAGGGTTAGGGTTAGGGTACAGGTTAGGGTTAGGTTTAGGGTACGGGATAGGGTTAGTGTACGGGTTAAGTTTAGTGTTAGGGTTAGGTTTAGGTGATGGGTTAGTGTTAGGGTACGGGTTAGGGTTAGGTTTAGGTGCGGGTTAGGGTTAGGGTACGGGTTAGGGTCAGTTTTAGGTGAGTGTTAGGGTTATGGTTAGGATTAGGGTACAGGTTAGGGTTAGGTTTAGGGTCAGGGTTAGGGTTAGGGTTAGGGTATGGGTTAGGTTTAGGGTACGGGTACGGGTTAGGGTTAGGGTCAGGGTTAGGTTTAGGGTTAGGGTACTAATTAGGGTTAGGGTTAGGGTACTGGTTAGAGTTAGGGTTTGGTACGGGGTAGGTTTACAGTACGGGTTAGGGTTAGGGTGAGGTTTAGGGTTAGGGTTAGAATTCGGTTAGGGTTAGGGTTAGGGTTAGGGTTAGAGTACAGGTTAGGGTTAGTGTTGTTAGGGTTAGGGTTAGGCTTAGGGTTAGTGTTAGGGTACGGGTTAGGGTTAGGGTTAGAGTACGGGGTAGGGTTAGTGTTAGGGTTAGTGTTAGGGTTAGGGTACAGGTTATGGTTAGGGTTAGGGTTAGTGTTAGAGTACGGGGTAGGGTTAGTGTTAGGGTTAGGGTTAGTGTTCGAGTACGGGTGTGGGTTAGTGTTAGGGTACAAGTTAGGTTTACCGTTTGGGTACGGGTTAGGGTAAGGGTTAGGTTTAGGCTTATGCTACGTGTTAGGGTTAGGGTTTGGGGACGGGTTAGGGTTACATTTAGGGTTATGGTACAGGTTAGGTTTAGGGTTAGGGTAAATGTTAGTGTTAGGGTACGGGATAGGGTTAGAGTACGGGTTAGGTTTAGGTTTAGGGTTAGCGTTAGAGTACGGGTTAGGGTTAGTGTTAGAGTTAGGGTTAGGGTTAGTGTACTGATAGGGTACGGGTTAGGGTTAGGGTACAGGTTAGGGTTAGGTTTAGGGTTCGGGATAGGGTTAGTGTACGGGTTAATTTTAGGGTTACGGTTCGGATTGGGTGATGGGTTAGTGTTAGGGTACGGGTTAGGGTTAGGTTTAGGTGTGGGTTAGTGTTAGGGTACGGGTTAGGGTCAGTTTTAGGTGAGGGTTAGGGTTAGGTTTAGGATTAGGTTACAGGTTAGGGTTAGGTTTAGGGTCAGGGTTAGGGTTAGGGTTAGGGTACGAATTAGGGTTAGGGTTAGTGTACGGGTTAGGGTTAGGTTTATGGTATGGGTTAGGGTTACAGAATGGGTTAGGTTTAGGGTGAGTGTTAGGGTTAGGGTTTGAGTACGGTTAGGGTTAGGGTTAGGGTTAGGGTTACAGTACGGGTTAGCGTTAATGTTAGTGTTAGGGTTAGGGTTAGGTTTAGGGTTAGAGTACGGGTTAGGGTTAGGATTAGTGTTAGAGTACGGGATAGGGTTAGTGTTAGGGTTAGGGTTAGGGTGAATGTACTGGTTAGGCTTAGGGTTAGGTTTAGGGTATGGGATAGGGTTTGCTTACGGGTTAAATTTAGGGTTAGGTTTAGGCTTAGGTTACGGGTTATGGTTAGGGTTCGGTTTAGGGTTAGGTTTAGGGTGCGGGTTAGGGTTAGGGTTAGGTTTAGAGTACAGGTTTGGTATAGTGTTAGGGTACGGGTTAGGTTTACCATTTGGGTACGGGTTAGGGTAAGGGTTAGGGTTAGTTTTAGGGTTAGGGGTTAGCGTTAGAGTTTTTGTTAGGCTACAGGTAGGGTTAGGGTACGGGTTAGGGTTCGGGTTAGGGTTAGTGTACCGGTTAGGGTTAGGTTTAGGTTTAGGGTTAGGCTTAGTGTTAGGGTTATGGTACGGGTTAGGTTTAAGGTTCCAACACGGGATAGGTTTAGTGTACGTGTTAGGTCGAGAGTTAGGGTTAGGTTTAGTGTGCGGGTTAGGGTTAGTGTTAGGGTTAGGGTACGTTTTAGGGTTAAAGTTTGGGTACTGGTTAGGGTTACGTTTAGGGTTAGGGTACGTGTTAGGTTTATGGTTAGGGTAAGGGTTAGTGTTAGGGTACGGGTTAGGGTTAGAGTATGGTTTAGGGTTAGGTTTAGGGTAAGGGTTAGGGTTAGAGTATGGGTCAGGGTTAGTGTTAGGGTTAGGGTTATGGTTAGTGTATGGATAGGGTTAGTGTTAGTGTCAGGGTTAGGGTACGGGTTACGTTTCGGTTTAGGGTACAGGATAGGGTTAGTGTACGGGTAAAATTTAGGGTTAGGGTTAGGTTTAGTTTACAGGTTAGTGTTAGGGTACGGGACAGGTTTAGGTTTAGGTGCGGGTTAGGGTTAGGGTACGGGTTAGGGTTAGGTTTAGGGTCAGGGTTAGGGATAGGGATAGGGTTATTGTATGGGTTAGCGTTAGGTTTGGGGTTAGGGTATGGGTTAGTTTTAGGGTTGGGGTACGGGTTAGTGTTACGGTTAAAGTTAGGTTTATTGTTAGGGTATGTGTTAGGTATAGGGTACGGTAAGTTTTATGGTTAGGGTTAGGGTTAGGTTAGAGTACGGGTTAGGGTTTGTGTTAGGGTTAGTGTTAGGGTTAGGGTACGTTTAGAGTTAGGGTTAGGGTTAGTGTACGGGTTAGGGTTAGGTTTAGGGTCAGGGTTAGGGATAGGGATAGGTTTATGGTACGGGTTAGGGTTAGGGTTGGGGTTAGGGTTAGGGTTAGTGTTAGGGTTACTGTACGGGTTAGGGTTAAGGTTATGGTACGGGATAGGTTTAGTGTACGTGTTAGGCCTAGGGTTAGGGTTAGGTTTAGTGTGCAGGTTAGGGTTAGGGTTAGGGTACGTGTTAGGGTTAGGGTTTGGGTACGGGTTAGGGTTTGGTTTAGGGTACAGGATAGGTGTAGTGTTCAGGTTAAGTTTAGGGTTAGGGTTAGGTTTAGGTTACGGGTTAGGGTTAGTGTACGGGTTAGCTTTATGTTTAGGTGCGGGTTAGGGTTAGGGTTGGGGTTAGGGTACGGGTTAGTTTTAGGGATAGGGTACGGGTTAGGGTTATGGTTAAGCTTAGGGTTAGTGTTAGGTATGTGTTAGGGTTAGGGTACAGGTGTGGGTTATGGTTAGGGTTCGCGTTAGGTTTAGGTTAAGGGTGCGGGTTAGGATTAGGTTTAAGGTTAGGGTTAGTGCTAGGGAATGGGTTAGGGTTATTAGGGTTTGGGTACGGGTTAGGGTTAGGGTTAGGGTACAAGATAGGGTTGGGTATGGGTTAGGTCAAGGGTTAGGTTTAGGTTTAGGGTAAGGGTTAGGGTTAGGGTTAGGTTTAGGGTTAGGTTTAGGGTATGCGTTAGGGTTAGGGTTAGGTTTAGGGTACGGCTTAGGGTTAGGTTTAGGGTTCATGTATGCGTTAGGTTTAGGGTACGGGTTAGGGTTAGGGACAGGGTTATAGTTAGGCTATGAGTTAGGGTTAGGGTATGGGTTAGAGAAGGTTTATGTTACAGGTTAGGGTTACAGTACAAGTTAGGTTTAGGGTGAGGGTTAGGGTTAGAGTAAGGGTTAGGGTTAGTGTTTGGGTTAGGGAAAGGTTTAGGGTTAGGTTTAGGGTACGGGTTAGGGTTAGGGTTAGGGTTAGGGTTAGATTACGTGGTAGGGTTAGTGTTAGGGTAGGGTTAGGGTTAATGTACGGGTTAGGCTTAGGGTTAGGTTTAGGGTTAGGTTACGGGTTAGGGTTAGGTTTAGGGTATGGGATAGGGTTAGCGTACGGGATAAGTTTAGGGTTAGGGTTAGGTTTAGGTTACGAGTTAGGGTTAGGTTACGGGTTATGGTTAGGTTTAGGGTGCGGGTTAGGGTGAGGGTTAGGGTTAGAGTACGGTTAGGTTTAGGGTTAGGGTTAGGGTTAGTGTACGGGTTAGGGTTAGGATTAGGGTACAGGATAGCGTTAGCGTATGGGTGACGTTTAGGGTTAGGGTTAGGTTTAGGTTACGGTTTAGGGTTAGGGTACGGGTTAGGGTTAGGTTTGGGTGAGGGTTAGGGTAAGGGTACGGGTTAGTGTTAGGTTTAGGTTCAGGGTTAGCGTTATGGATAGGGTTAGTGTACGGGTTAGGGTTAGGGTTGGGGTTAGGGTACGGGTTAGATTTAGGGTTAGGGTACGGGTCATGTTTACGCTTAAGGTTAGGGTTAGGGTTAGGATTATGGTACGGGTTAGTGTTACAGTACGGGTTAGGATTAGGTTGAGGTTTATGGTTAGGGTTAGAGTACGGTTAGGGTTAGGGTTAGGGTTAGGGTTAGAGTATGGTTTACGGTTAGTGTTAGTGTTAGGGTTAGGGTACGGGTTAGGGTTAGAGTTAGGGTTAGGGTTAGAGTACGGTGTAGGTTTAGTGTTAGTGTTAGGGTTACGGTTAATGTACGCGTTAGGCTTAGGGTTAGGTTTAGGGTAGGTTACGGATTAGGGTTAGGTTTAGGGTACGGGATAGGGTTAGTGTACGGGTTAATTTTAGGGTTATGCTTAGGTTTTGGTTACGGGTTAGGGTTAGGTTTAGGTGTGGGTTACGGTTAGGTTTAGGGTTAGGGTACGGGTAGGGTTGGGGTTAGGGTACGGGTTAATTTTAGGGTTAGGGTACGGTAAGGTTTATGGTTAGGGTTAGGGTTAGGTTTAGGTTTAAGGTGCGGGTTAGGGTCAGGATTAGGGTTAGGGTTAGGGTACGGAATAGGGTTAGAGTACAGGTTAGGGTTAGGTTTAGTGTTAGGGTTAGGGTTAGAGTACGGGTTAGGTTAGTCTTAGGGTTATGGTTAGTTTTAGAGTTAGGGTTAGGGTTAGAGTACCGGAAGGGTTAGGTTTAGGGTTAGGGTTAAGTTAGAGTACGGGTTAGGGTTAGTGTTAGGTTTAGGGTTAGGGTTAGGGTTAGGGTACATTAAGGGTTAGGGATAGGGTTAGGTTTCGGGTTAGGGTCAGTCTACGAGTTAGGGTTAGGGTTAGGGTTAGTGTTAGGGTTAAGGTACGGGTTAGGGTTAAGGTTACGGTACAGGATAGGTTTAGTGTACATGTTAGGTCTAGGGTTAGGGTTAGTTTTAGTGTGCGGGTCAGTGTTAGGGTTAGGGTTAGGGTTAGTGTACGGATAGGGTTAGGTTTAGGGTTAGAGTTAGGGTACAGGTTAGGGTTAGGTTTAGGGTACGGGATAGGGTTAGTGTACGGGATAATTTTAGGGTTAGGTTTAGGTTTAGGTTACGGGTTAGTGTTAGGGTACGGGTTAGGGTTAGGTTTAGGTGCGGGTTAGCGTTAGGGTATAGGTTAGGGTTAGGTTTAGGGTCAGGGTTAGGATAAGGGATAGGGTTATGTTACGGGTTAGGGTTAGGGTTGGGGTTACGGTACGGTTTAGTTTTAGGGTTAGGGTACGGGTTAGGGTTACGGTTAAGGTTAGGGTTAGTGTTAGGTTTTGGGTTAGGGTTACGGGATGGGTAAGGGTTATGGTTAGGGTTACGGTTAGGTTTAGGTTTAGAGTGCGGGTTAGGCTAGGGTTATGGTTTGGGTTAGCGCTAGGGTATGGTTAGGGTTACTCTTAGGGTTTGGGTACGGATTAGGGTTAGAGTTAGGGTACGGGATAGGGTTGGGTTCGGCTTAGGACAAGGGTTAGGGTTAGGTTTAGTATACGGGATAGAGTTAGGGTTGGGTTTAGGGTTAGGGTTAGGGTATGGGTTAGGTTTATGGTACGGGTTAGGGTTTGGGTTAGGGTCAGTGTTAGGGTTAGGGTTAGGGTTAGGTTAAGGGTACGGGTTAGTGTTAGGGTTATGGTTAGGGTTAGAGTACGGGGTAGGTTTAATGTTAGGGTTAGGTTTAGGGTTAGGGTATGGATTGGGGTTAGAGTTAGGGTTAGGATTAGAGTACGGATAGGGTTAGGGTTAGGGTTAGGGTTAGGGTACGGGTTAGGGTTAGGGTATGGGTTAGGGTTAGGGTCAGTTTGGGTTAGGATAACAGTTAGGGTTAGGTTAGGGTACCGTTAAGTGTTATGGTTAGGTTTAGGGTTAGGGTTAAGTTTAGGGTGCGGTTTAGGGTTATTGTTAGTGTTAGGGTTAGGGTTAGAGTACGGGTTTGGTTTAGTGTTAGGGTACGGGTTAGGTTTACCTTTTGGGTACGGGTTAGGGTTACGGTTAGGGTTAGGGGTTAGGGTTAGAGTTAGTGTTAGGCTATGGTATAGGGTTAGAGTACGGGTTAGGGTTAGGTTTAGGGTTAGGTTTAGGTTTAGGGTTATAGTACGGGTTAGGGTTTGAGTAGGGTTAGGTTTAGGGTTAGAGTACGCGTTAGGGATAGTGTTACGGTTAGGGTTAGTGTTAGGGTACGGCTTAGGGTTAGAGGACAGGTTAGGGTTACGTTTAGGTTTAGAGTTAGGGTTAGAGTACGGGTTAGTGTTAGTGTTAGGGTTATCGTTATGGTTAGGGTTAGAGTACGGATAGGTTTAGGGTTAGGGTTAGGGTTAGGGTACGGGTTAGGGTTAGGTTTAGGTTACCGGATAGTGTTAGTGTATGGGTTAAGTTTAGGTTTAGGGTTAGGTTTAGGTTACGGGTTATGGTTAGGGTACGGGTTAGGGTTAGGTTTAGGTGAGCGTTAGAGTTAGGGTTAGGGTACGGTTTAGGGTTAGGTTTAGGGTCAGGGTTAGCATTAGAGACATGGTTAGGGTACGGGTTAGGGTTAGGGTTCGGGTTAGAGTACGGGTTAGTTTTAGGGTTAGGGTATGGTCAGGTATACGGTTAAGTTTAGGGTTAGGTTTAGGGTTATGGTACGGGTTAAGGTTATAGTACGGGTTAGGGTGAGGTTTAGGGTTAGGGTTAGAGTACGGTTAGGGTTAGTGTTAGGGTTAGGTTTAGGGTTAGGCTTAGAGTCCAGGTTAGTGTTAGTGTTAGGGTAAGGGTTAGGGTTAGGGTTAGGGTTAGGGTATGGGTTAGGATTAGGGTCGGGGTGAGGGTTAGTGTACAGGGTAGGGTTAGTGTTAGGGTTAGAGGTAGGGTTAGGGTTAGGGTACGGGTTAGGGTAAGAGTTAGGGTTAGTGTTAGAATACGGGGTAGGGTTAGTGTTAGTGTTAGGGTTAGGGTTAATGTATGGGTTAGGCTTAGGGTTAAGTTTAGGGTTAGGTTACGGGTTAGGGTTAGGTTTAGGGTACGGGATAGGGTTTGGGTTAGGTTTAGGGTTAGGGTAAGGTTATGGATTAAGGATAGGGTTATGGTTAGGGTATGGTTTAGGGTTAGGGTATGGGTAATGGTTATGGTTAGTGTTAGGGTGAGGTTTAGGTTTAGTGTGCGGGTTAGGTTTAGGGTTAGGATTAGGGTTAGCGCTACGGTATGGGTTAGGGTTAGTGTTAGGGTTTGGGTACGGATTTGGTTTAGGATTAGGTTACGGGACAGGGTTGGGTACGAGTTAGGTCAAGGGTTAGGTTTAGGTTTAGGTACGGGTTATGGTTAGGGTTAGGATTAGGGTTAGGTTAGGTTATGGATTAGGCTTAGGGTACGGGTTAGGGTAAGGGTCAGGGTCAGGGTTAGGGTTAGGGTTAGTGTACGAGTTAGGGTTAGGTTTAGTGTACGGGTTAGGGTTAGGTTTAGGGTTAGGGTATGGGTTAGTTTTAGGGTACGGGTTAGGTTTAGGGTTAGGGTCAGGTTTAGGGTTAGGTTTAGGGTACAAATTAGTGTTAGGGTTAGGGTACGGGTTAGGGTTAGGGTTAGGGTTATGGTATGGTTTAGGGTTACAGTACGGGTTAGGGTTAGGGTGAGGGTTAGGGTTAGGGTTAGAGTACGGTTAGGGTAAGGGTTAGGGTTAGACTACGGGTTATGGTTAGTGTTAGGGTTAGGGTTAGTGTTAGCGTTAGGGTATGGTTACGGGTTAGGGTTAGGAATAGTGTTAGAGTACGGGGTAGGTTTATTGTTAGGGTTACGGTTAGGGTTAGTGTACGGGTAAGGGTTAGTTTTAGGGTTAGGGTTAGGGTTAGGGTACAGGTTATGGTTAGGGTTAGTGTTAGAGTCCGGGGTAGGGTTAGTGTTTGGGTTAGTGTTAGGGTTAGAGTAAGGATTAGGGTTAGGTTTAGGGTCAGGTTTAGGGTTAGGGTACGTGTTAGGGTTAGGGTTTGGGTACGGTTTAGGGGTACGTTTAGTGTTAGGGTACAGGTTAGCTTTAGGGTTAGGGTTAGGGTAAGGGTTAGTGTTAGGTTACGGGTTAGGGTTAGAGTACGGGTTAGGGTTAGGGTTAAGGTTAGGGTTAGGGTTAGAGTACGGGTTAGGTTAGTCTTAGGGTTATGGTTAGTTTTAGAGTTAGGTTTAGGGTTAGAGTACGGGAAGGGTTAGGTTTAGGGTTAGGGTTAAGTTAGATTTCCGGTTAGGGTTAGTGTTAGGGTTAGGGTTAGGGTACATTTAGGCTTAGGGTTAGGGTTAGGGTTGAGGTTAGGATTACGGTACGGGTTAGGGTTAAGGTTACGGTATGGGATAGGTTTAGTGTATGTGTTAGGTCTAGGGTTAGGGTTAGTTTCAGTGTGCGGGTTAGGGTTAGGTTTCGGGTACGTGTAAGGGTTATGGTTTGGGTTCGGGTTAGAGTTACGTTTAGGGTTAGGGTACAGGCTAGGTTTAGGATTAGGGTAAGGGTTAGTGTTAGGGTATGGGTTAGGGTTAGAGTACGGCTTTGGATTAGCTTTAGGGTTAGGTTTAGGTTTAGAGTATGGGTTAGGGTTAGTGTTAGGGTTAGGGTTAGGGTTAGTGTACGGATAGGGTTAAGGTTAGGGTTAGGGATTGATTCCTTAATTTATCTTTCTTCAGTCTCATTGTTAGTGTATAGAAATGCCATTGATTTCTGGGTGTTGATTTTGTATCCTGCCACACTACCAAATTGCTGTATGAGTTCTAACAATCTTGGGGTGGAGGCTTTTGGGTTTTCTATGTAGAGTATCATGTCATCGGTGAAGAGGGAGAGTTTGACTTCTTCTTTGCCAATTTGAATGCCTTCAATGTCTTTTTGTTGTCTGATTGCTGAGAAAGAGAAATTAAGGAATCAATCCCATTTACAATTGCACCCAAAAGCATAAGATACCTAGGAATAAACCTAACCAAATAGGTAAAGGATCTATACCCTAAAAACTATAGAACACTTCTGAAAGAAATTGAGGAAGACACAAAGAGATGGAAAAATATTCCATGCTCATGGATTGGCAGAATTAATATCGTGAAAATGTCAATGTTACCCAGGGCAATTTACACGTTTAATGCAATCCCTATCAAAATACCATGGACTTTCTTCAGAGAGTTAGAACAAATTATTTTAAGATTTGTGTGGAATCAAAAAAGACCCCGAATAGCCAGGGGAATTTTAAAAAAGAAAACCATATCTGGGGGCATCACAATGCCAGATTTCAGGTTGTACTACAAAGCTGTGGTCATCAAGACAGTGTGGTACTGGCACAAAAACAGACACATAGATCAATGGAACAGAATAGAAAATCCAGAAGTGGACCCTCAAGTTTATGGTCAACTAATATTTGATAAAGGAGGAAAGACTATCCATTGGAAGAAAGACAGTCTCTTCAATAAATGGTGCTGGGAAAATTGGACATCCACATGCAGAAGAATGAAACTAGACCACTCTCTTTCACCATACACAAAGATAAACTCAAAATGGATGAAAGATCTAAATGTGAGACAAGATTCCATCAAAATCCTAGAGGAGAACACAGGCAACACCCTTTTTGAACTTGGCCACAGTAACTTCTTGCAAGATACATCCATGAAGGCAAAAGAAACAAAAGCAAAAATGAACTATTGGGACTTCATCAAGATAAGAAGCTTTTGCACAGCAAAGGATACAGTCAACAAAACTAAAAGACAACCTACAGAATGGGAGAAGATATTTGCAAATGACGTATCAGATAAAGGACTAGTTTCCAAGATCTATAAAGAGCTTCTTAAACTCAACACCAAAGAAACAAACAATCCAATCATGAAATGGGCAAAAGACATGAAGAAAAATCTCACAGAGGAAGACATAGACATGGCCAACATGCACATGAGAAAATGCTCTGCATCACTGGCCATCAGGGAAATACAAATCAAAACCACAATGAGATACCACCTCACACCAGTGAGAATGGGGAAAATCAACAAGGCAGGAAACTACAAATGTTGGAGAGGATGCGGAGAAAAGGGAACCCTCTTACACTGTTGGTGGGAATGTGAACTGGTGCAGCCACTCTGGAAAACTGTGTGGAGGTTCCTCAAAGAGTTAAAAATAGACCTGCCCTACGACCCAGCAATTGCACTGTTGGGGATTTACCCCAGAGACTCAGATGCAATGAAACGCCGGGACACCTGCACCCCAATGTTTCTAGCAGCAATGTCCACAATAGCCAAACTGTGGAAGGAGCCTAGGTGTCCATCGAAAGATGAATGGATAAAGAAGATGTGGTTTATGTACACAATGGAATATTACTCAGCCATTAGAAACGACAAATACCGACCATTTGCTTCAACGTGGATGGAACTGGAGGGTATTATGCTGAGTGAAGTAAGTCAATCGGAGAAGGACAAACAGTGTATGTTCTCATTCATTTGGGGAATATAAATAATAGCGAAAGGGAATATAAGGGAAGGGAGAAGAAATATGCGGGAAATATCAGCAAGGGAGACAGAACATAAAGACTCCTAACTCTGGGAGATGAACTGGGGATGGTTGAAGGGGAGGGGGGTGGGGGGTGGGCCTGAGTGGGTGGCGGGCACTGACGGGGATACTTGATGGGATGAGCACTGGGAGTTATTCTGTATGTTGATAAATTGAACACCAATAAAAAATTAAAAAAAAAAAAGGTTAGGGTTAGGGTACAGGTTAGGGTTAGGGTTAGGGTACGGGATAGGGTTAGTGTACGGGATAAGTTTAGGGTTAGGTTTAGGTTAGGTTACGGGTTAGGGTTAGGGTACGGGTTATGGTTAGGTTTAGGTGCGCGTTAGGCTTAGGGTACAGGTTAGGGTTAGGTTTAGGGTCAGGGTTAGGTTTAAGGATAGGGTTATGATACGGGTTAGGGTTAGGGTTGGAGTTATGGTACGGGTTAGTTTTAGGGTTAGATTTGGGTTAGGGTTATGGTTAAGGTTAGGGTTAGTGTTAGGTTATGGGTTAGGTTTAGGGGATGGGTAAGGTTTATGGTTAGGGTTACAGTTAGGTTTAGGTTTACGGTGCGGGTTAGGCTTAGTGTTAGGTTTAGGGTTAGCGCTAGGGCATGGGTTTGGGTTATTCTTAGGGTTTGGGTACGGGATAGGTTTAGAGTTAGGGTACGGGATAGGGTTGGGTACGGGTTAGGACAAGGGTTAGGGTTAGGTTTAGGGTACGGGATAGGATTAGGGTTAGGTTTAGTGTTAGGGTTAGGGTATGGGTTAGGTTTAGGGTGCGGGTTAGGGTTAGGGTTAGGGTCAGGGTTAGGGAACGAGTTAGGGTTAGGGTTAGGTTTAGGGTACGGGTTAGCGTTACGGTTAGGGTTAGGGTTAGAGTTCGGGGTAGGGTTAGTGTTAGGGTTAGGTTTAGGATTAGAGTACGGTTTAGGGTTCGAGTTAAGGTTAGGCTTAGAGTACGGATAGGGTTAGGATTAGGGTTAGGCTTAGGGTTAGGGTACGGGTGAGGGTTAGGGTATGGGTTAGGGTTAGGGTCATTGTTAGTGTTAGGATACGAGTTAGGGTTAGGGTTAGGTACGGTTAAGGGTTATGGTTGGGGTTAGGGTTAGGGTTAAGTTTAGTGTGCAGTTTAGGGTTAGGGTTAGGGTTAGGGTTAGGGTTAGGGTTAGAGTACGGGTTAGGGTTAGTGTTAGGGTTAGGGTTTGGTTTAGGGTACGGGTACGGGTTAGGGTTAGGGTTTGGGTTAGGGGTAGAGTAAGGGTTAGGGATACGGTTGTTGTTAGATTTAGGTACGGGTTAGGGTTAGGGTTAGGTTTAGGGTTAGGGTTTGGGTATGGGTTAGGTTTAGGGTACGGATTAGGATTAGGGTTAGGGTACGGGTTAGGGTTAGGTTTAGTGTACAGGTTAGGGTTAGGTTTAGGGTTAGGGTATGAGTTAGGTTTAGGGTACGGGATAGGGTTAGGGTGAGGGTCAGGTTTAGGGTAGAGTACGGTACGGGTAGGGTTAGGCCTAGAGTCGGGTTAGGGTATTGTTCGGTTTAGGGTTAAGGTTAGGGTATGGGTACGGGTTAGGTTTAGGGTTTGGGTTAGGGTTAGAGTACGGGGCAGGGATAGTGTTAGGGTTAGGGTACGGGTTAGGTTTAGGTTTAGGGTACAGGATAGGGTTAGTGTACGTGTTAAGTTTACGGTTAGGGTTAGGTTTAGGTTATGGGTTAGAGTTAGGGTACGGGTGAGGGTTAGGTTTAGTTGCGGGTTAGGGTTAGGGTATGGGTTAGGGTTAGGTTTAGGGTCAGGTTTAGGGTTAGGGTACGTGTTAGTGTTAGGGTTTGGGTACGGGTTAGGGTTACGTTTAGGGTTAGGGTACAGGTTAGGTTTAGGTTTAGGGTTAGGGTAACGGTTAGTGTTAGGGTACGGGATAGGGTTAGAGTACGGGTTAGGGTTAGGTTTAGGGTTAGGGTTAGGGTTAGAGTACGGGTTAGGTTAGTGTTAGGGTTATGGTTAGTTTTAGAATTAGGGATAGGGTTAGAGTACGGGAAGGGTTAGGTTTAGGGTTAGGGTTAAGTTAGAGTTCCGGTTAGGGTTAGTGTTAGGGTTAGGTTAGGGTACATTTAGGCTTACGGTTTGGGTTAGGGTTGAGGTTAGGATTACGGTACGGGTTAGGGTTAAGGTTACATTAGGGGAAGGGTTAGTGTACGTGTTAGGTCTAGGGTTCGGGTTAGTTTCAGTGTGCGGGTTAGGGTTAGGGTTCGGGTACGTGTTTGGGTTGCGGTTTGGGTATGGGTTAGAGTTACGTTTAGGGTTAGGGTATGGGCTAGGTTTAGGGTAGGGTAAGGGTTAGTGTTAGGGTACGGGTTAGGGTTAGAGTACGGCTTAGGGTTAGCTTTAGGGTTAGGTTTAGGTTTAGAGTATGGGTTAGGGTTAGTGTTAGGGTTAGGGTTAGGGTTAGTGTACGGATAGTGTTAGGGTTAGGGTTAGGTTTAGAGTACAGGTTAGGGTTAGGTTTAGGGTACGGGATAGGGTTAGTGTACGGGATAAGTTTAGGGTTAGGTTTAGGTTTAGGTTCCGGGTTAGGGTTAGGGTATGGGTTAGAGTTAGGTTTAGGGTTAGGGTTAGGTTTAGATTACAGTGTAGGGTTAGTGTTAGGGTTAGGGTTAGGGTTAATGTACGGGTTAGGCTTAGGGTTAGGTTAGGGTTAGGTTACGGGTTAAGGTTAGGCTTAGGGTATGGGATAGGGTTAGCGTACGGGATAAGTTTAGGGTTAAGGTTAGGATTAGGTTACGGGATAGGGTTAGGGTACGGGTTAGGTCAAGGGTTAGGATTAGGTATATTGTAAGAGTTAGGGTTAGCGTTAGGTTTAGGATTAGGGTTAGGGTATGGGTTAGGTTTAGGGTACGGGTTAGGGTTAGGGTGAGGGTTTGGGTTAGGGTTAGGGTATGATTTAGGGTTAGGGTTAGGTTTAGGGTACGGCTTAGGGTTAGGTTTAGGGTTAGGGTACAGGTTAGGTTTAGGGTACGGGTTAGGGTTAGGGTCAGGGTTAGTGTTAGGCGATGAGTTAGGGTTAGGGTTAGGGTACGGGTTAGAGTTAGGGTTATGTTACATGTTAGGGTTACACTACGGGTTAGTGTTATGGTGAGGTTTAGTTTTAGGGTTAGAGTACAGTGAGGGTAAGGGTTAGGGTTAGGGTTAGAGTAAGGGTTAGGGTTAGTGTACGGGTTAGGGTTAGGTTTAGGGTCAGGGTTAGTGTTAGGGTAGTGTTAGGGTATGGGTTAGGGTTAGGGTTGAGGTTAGGGGACGGGTTAGTTTTAGGGTTAGGTTACGGGTTAGGGTTATGGTTAAAGTTACGGTTAGGTTTAGGGTGTGGGTTAGGGTTAGGGTACGGTTAAGGGTTAAGTTTAGTGTTAGGGTTAGGGTTAAGTTTAGGGTGCAGTTTAGGGATAGGGTTTGGGTTAGGGTTAGGGTTAGAGTACGGGTTTGGGTTAGTGTTAGGGTATGGGTTAGGTGTTCCGTTTGGGTACGGCATAGGGTAAGGAATAGGGTTAGGGTTAGGGTTAGGGTTTAGGGTTAGAGTTAGGGTTAGGCTACGGGATAGGGTTAGATTACGGGTTAAGTTTAGGTTATGGTTAGGGTTAGGTTTAGGGTTATAGTACGGGTTAGGGTTAGAGTTAGGTTAAGGTTTAGGGTTAGAGTAGGGATAGAGTTAGGGTTAGGGATAGTGTTAGGGTTAGGGTTAGTGTTAGGGTACGGGTTAGGGTTAGCGTTAGGGTTAGGGTTACGTTTAGGGTTAGGGTTAGGGTTAGTGTTAGAGTACGGGTTAGGGTTAGTGTTAGTGTTAGGGTTAGGTTTAGGGTTAGAGTACGGGATAGGATTAGTGTTAGGTTTATGGTTAGGGTTAGTGTATGGGTTAGGGTAAGGGTTAAGGTTAGGGTTAGGGGTTAGGTTTAGAGTTAGTGTTAGGCTACGTGTAGGGTTATGGTACGGATTAGGTTTAGGGTTAGGGTTCGTGTTAGGGTTACGTTACGGGTTAGGGTTAAGGTTAGGGTATGGGATAGGGTTAGTGTAGGTGTTAGGTCTAGGGTTAGGTTTAGGTTTAGTGTGCATGTTAGGGTTAGGGTTAGGGTTAGGGTACGTATTAGGGTAGGGTTTGGGTAAGGGTTAGGGTTACATTTAGGGTTAGGGTACAGGTGAGGTTTAGGGTTAGGGTTAGGTTACAGTTTAGGGTTAGGGTATGGGTTTTGTTAGGTTTTAAGGTCAAGTTTAGGGTTAGGTTTAGGGTACGGGATAGGGTTAGCGTACGGGCTAAGTTTAGGGTTAGGCTTCGGTATAGGTTACGGTTTAGCTTTAGGGTACGGGTTAGGGTTAGGTTTAGGGTGCGGGTTCGGTTAGGGTTAGTGTTAGGGTCAGGGTTAGGGTTAGGTTTAGGGTCAGGGTTAGGGTTAGGGTTAGAGTTAGGGTACGGGTTAGCGTTAGGGTTGGGGTTAGGGTATGGGTTAGGTTTAGGTTTTGGGTACGGATTAGGGTTATGGTTAAAGTTAGGGTTAGGGTTAGGTTATGGTTTAGGGTTAGGTTATGGTTAAGGGTTATGGTTTGGGTTAGGGTTAGGGTTAAGTTTAGGGTGTGGGTTAGGGTTAGGGTTAGGGTTATGGTTAGGGTTAGAGTACGGGTTTGGGTTAGTGTTAGGGTATGGGTTAGGTTTACCGTTTAGGTACGGGTTCGGGTAAGGGTTAGGGCTAGGCTTAGGTTTAGGGGTTAGGGTTAGAGTTAGGATTACGCTACAGGTAGGCTTAGGGTACGGGTTAGGGTTAGGGTTAAGGTTCGGGTTAGGGTTTGGGTACAAGCTAGGGTTATGTTTAGGGTTAGGGTATGGGTTAGGTTTAGGGTTAGTGTTCGTGTACGGTTTAGGGTTACGGTACGCGATAGGGTTAGTGTTAGGGTCAGGGTAAGGGTTAGGTTTAGGGTCCGGTTTAGGGTTAGTGTTAGGGTTAGTGCTAGGGTATAGGTTAATGTTACTGTTAGAGTTTGGGTATGGGTTAGGGTTAGGGTTAGGTTACGGGATAGGTTTGGGTACGGGTTAGGTAAAGGGTTAGGGTTATGTTTAGGGTACGGTTTAGGGTTAGGGTTAGGTTTATGGTTAGGGTGGGTATGGGTTAGGCTTAGGGTATGGGTTAGGGTTAGGGTTAGGGTCAGTGTTAGGGTAGGTTTAGGGTACGAGTTAGGGTTAGGGTTAGGTTTAGTGTAGGGGTTAGGGTTAGGGTTAGGTTTAAAGTACGGGTTAGGTTTAGGGTACGGGTTAAGGTTAGGGTTAGGGTCAGGGTTAGGGTTAGGGTTAGGGTACGAGTTAGGGTTAGGGTTAGGGTACGGGTTAGGTTTATGGTTATGGTATGGGTTAGGATTACAGTACGGATAGGGTTAGGGCAGGGTTAGGGTTAGGGTTAAAATACAGTTAGTGTTATGGTTAGGGTTAGGGTTAGTGTTAGGGTACGGGTTAGGGTACGGGTTAGGGCTAGGGTTAGGTTTAGGGTTAGAGTACGGGGTAGGATTAGTGTTAGGGTTAGTGTGAGGGTTAGGGTTAGTGTACGGGTTAGGGTTAGGGTTAGGTTTAGGGTTAGAGTACGGTGTAGGGTTAGTGTTAGGTTTACGTTTGGGATTAATGTACAGTTTAGGCTTAGGGTTAGCTTTAGGGTTAGGATACGGTTTAGGGTTAGGTGTAGGGTACGGGATAGAGTTAGCATACGGGTTAAATTTAGGGTTATGGTTAGGTTTAGGTTACAGGTTAGGGTTAGGGTATGGGTTATGGTTAGGTTTTGGTGCGGGTTCGGGTTAGGGTTAGGATTAGTGTAAGGGTTAGGGTTAGGTTTAGGGTCAGGGTTAGGGTTAGGGTTAGTGTTAGGGTACGGGTTAGGGTTAGGGTTGGGTTTAGGGTACGGGTTAGTTTTAGGGTTAGGGTATGTGTTAGGGTTACGGTTAAGGTTAGGGTTAGGTTTAGGTTATGGGTTAGGGTTAGGTTATGGTTAAGGATTATGGTTTGGGTTAGGGTTAGGGCTAAGTTTAGGGTGCGGGTTATGGTTATAGTTAGGATTAGGGTTAGAGTACTGGTTTGGGTTAGTGTTAGGGTATGGGTTAGGTTTACCGTTTGGGTATGGTTTAGGTTAAGGGTTAGGGTTAGGTTAGGTTTAGGGTACGTGTTATGGTTAGGTTTTGGGTACGGGTTAGGATTAGGGATAAGGATATGGTACGGGTTAGGGTTAGGGTTGGGGTTACGGTACGGGTTATTTTTAGGGTTATGCTACGGGTTAGGGTTACGGTTAAGGTTAGGGTTAGTGTTAGGTATGGGTTAGGTTTAGGCTATGGGTAAGGGTTATGTTTAGGGTTACGGTTAGGTTTAGGTTTAGGGTGCGGGTTAGGCTTAGGGTTAGGTTTAGGGTTAGCGCTAGGTTATGGGTTAAGGTTACTCTTAGGGTTTGCGTACAGGTTAGATTTAGGGTTAGGTTAAGGGATAGGGTTGGGTACGGGTTAGGACAAGGGTTAGGGTTAAATTTAGGGTACGGGATAGGGTTAGGGTTAGGTTTAGGGTATGGGTTAGGTTTAGGGCACGGGTTAGGGTTAGGGTTAGGGTCAGGTTAGTGTTAGTGTTAGGGTACGAGTTAGGGTTAGGGTGTGGTTTAGGGTACGGGATAGGGTTAGGTTTAGAGTACGGGTTAGGTTTAGTGTTAGGGTTAGGGTTAGGGTTAGGGTTAGAGTGCCGATAGGGTTAGGGTTAGGGTTAAGGTCAGGGATAGAGTATGGTTTAGGGTTAGAGTTTGTGTTAGGGTTAGAGTATGGGGTAGGGTTAGTGTTAGGGTTAGGGTTAGGGTAAGGTTTAGGGTACAGGTTAGGGTTAGAGTTAGGGTTAGGGTTAGAGTGCGGGGTAGGGTTAGTGTTACGGTTAGGGATAATGTATGGGTTAGGCTTAGGGTTAGGTTTAGGCTTAGGTTACGGTTTAGGGTTAGGTTTAGGGTACGGGATATGGTTAGTGTACCGGTTAAGTTGAGGGTTAGGGTTAGGCTTAGGTTACTGGTCAGGGTTAGGTTTGGTGTGGGTTAGGGTTAGGGTTATGGTACAGGTTAGGGTTAGGTGGGGTTAGGGTACGGGTTAATTTTAGGTTTAGTGTACAGGTCATGGTTACAGTTAAGTTTAGGGTTAGTGTTAGGGTATGGTTTAGGGTTAGGGTACGGGTAAGGGTTATGGTTAGGGTTACGGTTAGGTTTAGGTTTAGGGTGCGGGTTAGGCTTAGGGTTAGGTTTAGGGTTAGCGCTAGGGTATGGGTTAGTGTTACTGTTAGGGTTTGGGTACGGGTTAGGGTTAGGTTAGGGTTAGTGTTAGCGCTAGGGTATGGTTTAGGGTTACTGTTAGGGTTTGGGCAAAGGTTAGGTTTAGGTTTAGGGTACGGGATAGGGTTAGTGTACGGGTTAAGTTTACGGTTAGGGTTAGGTTTAGGTTATGGGTTAGAGGTAGGGTACGGGGTAGGGTTAGGTTTAGGTGCGGGTTAGGGTTAGGGTACGGGTTAGGGTTAGGGTTCGGGTTAGGGTACGGGTTAGTTTTAGGGTTAGGGTACGGTTTAGGGTTACGGTTAAGGTTAGGGTTAGTGTTAGGTTATGGGTTAGGGTTAGGGTACGGGTAAGGGTTATGGTTAGGGTTACGGTTAGGTTTAGGTTTAGGGTGCGGTTTAGGCTTAGGGTTAGGGTTAGGGTTAGCGCTAGGGTATGGGTTAGTGTTACTGTTAGGGTTTGGGTACGGGTTACTGTTAGGGTTAGGGTACGGGATAAGGTTGGGTACGGGTTAGGTCAAGAGTTAGGGTTAGGTTTAGGGTACGGGTTAGGGTTAGGGTTAGGTTTATGGTTAGGGTTAGGGTATGGGTTAGTTTTAGGGTACGGGTTAGGGTTAGGGTTAGGGTCAGTTTTTGGGTTAGGTTTAGGGTACGAGTTAGGGTTAGGGATAGGTTAAGGGTACGGGTTAGGGTTAGGGTTAGGGTTAGGGTTAGAGTACCGGGTAGGGTTAGTGTTAGGGTTAGGGTAAGGGTTAATATACGGGTTAGGCTTAGGTTTAGGTTAGGGTTTGATATGGGTTAGGGTTAGGTTTAGGGTACGGGATAGGGTTAGCGAACGGGTTAAGTTTAGGGTTAGGCTTCGGTTTAGGTTACGTTTTAGCTTTAGGGTACGGATTAGGGTTAGGTTTAGGGTGCGGGTTGGGTTAGGGTTAGGGTTAGGGTAAGGGTTAGGGTTAGGTTTAGGGTCAGGGTTAGGGTTAGGTTTAGTGTTAGGGTATGGGTTAGCATTAGGTTTGGGGTTAGGGTATGGGTTAGTTTTAGGGTTTGGGTACGGATTAGGGTTATGGTTAAGGTTTGGGTAAGGGTTAGGTTATGTGTTAGGGTTAGGTTACGGTTAAGGGTTATGGTTCGGGTTAGGGTTAGGGTTAAGTTTAGGGTGCGAGTTAGGGTTAGGGTTATGGTTATGGTTAGGGTTAGAGTACGGGTTGGGGTTAGTGTTAGGGTACGGGTTAGGTTTACCATTTGGGTACAGGTTCGGGTAAGGGTTTGGGTTAGGCTTAGGTTTAGGAGTTAGGTTTAGAGTTAGGATTAGGCTACGGGTAGGGTTAGGGTACGGGTTAGGTTTAGGGTTAAGTTTCGGGTTAGGGTTTGGGTACGGGCTAGTGTTACGTTTAGGGTTAGGGTATGGGTTAATTTTAGGGTTAGTGTTCGTGTATGGTTTAGGGTTAGGGTACTGGATAGGGTTAGTGTTAGGGTCAGGGTAAGAGTTAGGTTTAGGGTCCGGGTTAGGGTTAGGGTTAGGGTTAGCGCTAGGGTATGGGTTAGGGTTACTGTTAGGGTTTGGGTACAGGTTAGGGTTAGGGTTAGGTTACGGGATAGGTTTGGGTACGGGTTAGGTAAAGGGTTAGGTTTATGTTTAGGGTACGGTTTAGGGTTAGGGTCAGTGTACGGATAAGGGTTAGGGTTAGGGTTAGGATTAGGGTTCGGGTACGGGTTAGGGCTAGGTTTAGGTGCGGGTTAGGGTTAAGGTTAGGGTTAGGGGTTAGGGTTAGAGTTAGGGTTAGGCTACGGGTAGGGTTAGGGTACGGGTTATGGTTAGGGTTAGGGTTCGGGTTAGGTTTAGTGTACGGGTTAGGTTATGATTAGGGTTAGGGTTAGGGTTACAGTTAATATTAGGGTACCGGTACGGGTTAGGGTTAAGGTTCCGGTACGGGATAGGTTTAGTGTAAGTGTTAGGTCTAGCGTTAGGGTTAGTTTTACGGTGCGGGTTAGAGTTAGGCCCTGGGTTAGGGTTATGTTACGGGTTAGGGTTAGATTACGGTTTATTGTTAGGTTAAGGGTTAGGGTTAGTGTTAGAGTACGTGTTAGGGTTAGTGTTAGGGTTAGGGTTAGTGTACGGATAGTGTTAGGGTTAGATTTAGGGTGAGGGTACGGGTTAGGGTTAGGTTTAGGGTATGGGATAGGGTTCGTGTATGGGTTAAGTTTAGGGTTAGGGTAGGGTTTAGGTTACGGGTTAGGGTTAGGGTACGGGTTAGGGTTAGGTTTCAGTGAGGGTTAGGGTTAGGGTACGGGTTAGTGTTAGGGTTAGGGTTAGTGTACGGGTTGGGGTTAGTGTTAGGGTTAGGGTTAGTGTTAGGTTTAGGATACGGTTTAAGACTAGGGTTAGGGTACGTGATAGGGTTAGGGTACGGGTTATGTCTAGGGTTAGGGTTAGGTTTACAGTGCGGGTTAGAGTTAGGCCCTGGGTTAGGGTTAGGGTATGGTTTAGGGTTAGGGTATGGTTTAGGGTTATGGTTAGTGTACGGGTTAGGGTTAGGGTTAGGGTTAGTGTTAAGGTTAGGGTTCGGGGTAGTGTTAGGGTACGGGTTAGGGTTAGGCTACGGGTTAGGTCTAGCGTTAGGGTTAGTTTTAGGATGCGGGTTAGGGTTAGGGTTAGGGTACGGGATTAGGTTTAGGGTTAGGGTCAAGTTTAGGGTTAGGTTTAGGTTTAGGGTTAGGTTTGGGTAGGGGTTTGGGTTACGGTACGAGTTAGGGTTAGGGTAAGGGTCAGGTTTAGGGTTAGGATTATAGTAGGGGGTTAGGGTTAGTGTTAGTGTTACGTTTAGGGTTAGAGTACTGGTTAGGTTTAGTGTTAGGGTTATGGTTAGTGTTAGGGTTAGGGTTAAGGTTAGAATACGGGTTAGGTTTAGGGTTAGGGTTAGGGTTAGGTTTAGAGTACGGGATAGGGTTAGTGTTAAGGTTAGGGTTAGGGTTAGGGTTAGTGTGCGGCTGGGTTAAGTTTAGGGTCAGGGTTAGGGTTAGGGTTAGTGTTAGTGTACGCATTAAGGTTAGGGTTGGGGTTAGGGTACGGGTTAGTTTTAGGGTTAGGGTAGGAGTTAGGGTTATGGTTAAGGTTAGTTTTAGGGTTAGGGTATGGTTTAGGGTTAGGTTACGGTTAAGGGTTATGGTTTGCGTTAGCGTTAGGGTTAAGTTTAGGGTGCGGGTTAGGGTTAGGGTTAGGGGTAGAGTTAGGTTTAGAGTACGGGTTTGGGTTAGTGTTAGGGTACGTGTTAGGTTTACCGTTTGGGTACGTGTTAGGGTAAGGGTTAGGGTTAGGGATAGGGTTAGGGATAGGGTTAGGGGTTAGGTTTAGAGTTAGGGTTAGGCTACGGGAAGGGTTAGGGTACGGGTTAGGTTTAGGGTTAGGGTTAGGGTTAGGATTAGAGTACAGGTTTGGGTTAGTGTAGGGTACGGGATACGTTTACCGTTTGGGTACGGGTTAGGGTAAGGGTTAGGTTTAGGGTAGGGGGTTAGGGTTAGAGTTAGGGTTAGGCTACGGGTAGGGTTAGGGTACGGGTTAGTGTTAGGGTTAGTGTTAGGTTTACGGTTCGGGTTAGGGTTAAGTTTAGGGTTCGGGATAGGGTTAGTGTACGTGTTAGGTTTAGCGTTACGGTTAGGTTTAGTGTGCGGGTTAGGGTTAGGGTTAGGGTACGTATTAGGGTTAAAGTTTGGGTACGGGATAGGGTTACATTTAGGGTTAGGGTACGGGTTAGGTTTAGGGTTTGTGTAACGGTTAGTGTTAGGGTACAGTTTAAGGTTAGAGTACGGGTTAGGGTTAGGTTTAGGGTTAGGTTTAGTGTTAGAGTACGGGTTAGGGTTAGTGTTAGGGTTAGGGTTAGGGTTAGTGTATGGATAGTGTTAGGGTTAGGGTTAGGGTTAGTGTATAGTTTAGGGTTAGGATTAGGGTACGGGATAGGTTTAGTGTTCAGGTTAAGTTTAGGTTTAGGGTTAGGTTTAGGTTACGGGTAAGGGTTAGGTTACGGGTTAGGTTTAGGTTTAGGTTACGGGTAAGGGTTAGGTTACGGGTTAGGGTTAGGTTTAGGTGCGCGTGAGGGTTAAGGTTGGGCTTAGGGTACGGGTTAGTTTTAGGGTTAAGGTACAGGTTAGGGTTACGGTTCAGGTTGGAGTTAGTGTTAGGGTTGCTTAGGGTCAGGGTACGGGTAAGGGTTATGGTTAGGGTTAGCATTAGGTTTAGGTTTAGGGTGCGGGTTAGGATTAGGTTTAGGGTTAGGCTTAGCACTAGGGAATGGGTTAGGGTTACTGTTAGGTTTGGGTACGGGTTAGGGTTAGGGTTAGGGTACGAGATAAGATTGGGTACGGGTTAGGTCAAGGGTAAGGATAGGTTTAGGGTAAGAGTTAGGGCAAGCGTTAGGTTTAGAATTAGGGTTAGGGTATGGGTTAGGTTTAGCATACGGGATAGAGTTAGGGTCAGGGTTAGGGTTAGGGTATGAGTTAGGGTTAGGGTTAGGTTTAGGGTACCGCTTAGGGTTAGGTTTAGGGTTAGGGTACGGGATAGGTTTAGGGTGCGGGTTAGGGTTAGGGTCAGGGTTAGTGTTAGGCTATGAGTTAGGGTTAGGGTTAGGGTACGGGTTAGTGTTAGGGTTATGTTACGTGTTAGGGCTACAGTACAGGTTAGGGTTAGTGTGAGGTTTAGGGTTAGGGTTAGAGTACAGTTAGGGTAAGGGTTAGGGTTAGGGTTAGAGTAAGGGTTAGGGTTAGTGTTAGGGTTAGGAAAGGTTTAGGGTTAGGGTTAGGGTATGGGTTAGGGTTAGGGTTAGGGTTATGGTTAGGGTTAGATCCCGGGGTAGGGTTAGTTTTAGGGTTAAGGTTAGGGTTAATGTACGGGTGAGGCTTAGGGTTAGGTTTAGGTTTAGGTTACGGTTTAGGGTTAGGTTTAGGGTATGGGATAGGGTTAGCGTACGGGATAAGTTTAGCTTTAGGGTTAGGATTAGGTTATGGGATAGGGTTAGGGTACGGGTTATGCTTAGGTTTAGTGTGCGGGTTAGGGTTACGGTTAGGGTTAGTGTACGGGTTAGCGTTAGGTTTAGTGTCAGGGTTAGTGTTAAGGTTAGTGTTAGGGTATGGGTTAGGGTTAGGGTTGGGGTTAGGGTACGGGTTAGTTTTAGGGTTAGGTTACGGGTTAGGGTTACGGTTAAAGTTAGGGTTACGGTTAGGGTGTGGGTTAGGTTTAGGGTACGGTTAAGGGTTAAGGTTAGTGTTAGGTTTAGGGTTAAGTTTAGGGTGCGGTTTAGGGATAGGGTTAGGGTTATGGTTAGGGTTAGAGTATGGGTTTGGGTTAGTGTTACGGTACGGGTTAGGTGTTCCGTTTGGGTACGGCATAGGGTAAGGAATAGGGTTAGTGTTAGGGTTAGGGTTTAGGGTTAGAGTACGGTTAGGGATAGTGTTAGGGTTAGGGTTAGTGTTAGGGTACGGGTTAGGGTTAGCTTAAGGGTTAGGGTTACGTTTAGAGTTAGGGTTAGTGTTAGAGTATGGGTTAGGATTAGTGTTAGGGTTAGGGTTAAGTTTAGGGTTAGAATACGGGGTAGGATTAGTGTTAGGTTTATGGTTAGGGTTAGTGTATGGGTTAGGTTCAGGGTTAAGTTAGGGTTAGAGTACGGGGTAGTTTTAGTGTTAGGGTTAGGGTTGGGGTTAATGTACAGTTTAGGCTTAGGGTTAGGTTTAGGTTACGGGTTAGGGTTAGGGTTAGGATTAGTGTAAGGGTTAGGGTTAGGTTTAGGGTCAGGGTTAGGGTTAGGGTTAGTGTTAGGGTGTGTGTTAGGGTTAGGGTTGGGGTTAGGGTACGGGTTAGTTTTAGGGTTAGTGTATGGGTTAGGTTTACGGTTAAGGTTAGGTTTAGGGTTTTGGTATGTGTTAGGGTTAGGTTACGGTTAAGGGTTATGGTTTGTGTTAGGGTTAGGGTTAAGTTCAGGGTGCGTGTTAGATTTACGGTTAGGGTTAGGGTTAGAGTACGGGTTTGGGTTAGTGTTAGGGTACGGGTTAGGTTTACCGTTTGTGTACGGGTGAGGGTAAGGGTTAGGGTTAGGGTTAGGTTTAGGGTACTGATTAGGTTTAGGGTATAGTTTGGAGTTAGTGTTAGGATCAGAGTTAGGGTTAGGGTTAGTGTACGAGTTAGGTTTAGGGTTAGGGTACGGGTTACGTTTAGGGTTATGGTAAGGTATAGGGTTACAGTCGGGTTAGGGTTAGGGTGAGGGTTAGGTTTAGGGTTAGAGTATGGTTACGGTTAGGGTTAGGGTTAGAGTACGGTTTAGGGTTAGTGTACGGGTTAGGGTTAGGGTTAGGATGGGTTAGGGTTAGGGTTAGTGTTAGGGTTACGGTACCGGTGAGGGATAAGGGTAGTGTACGGTATCGGGGTAGTGTACATCTTAGGTCTAGTGTTAGGGTTAGTTTTAGTGTGCGGCTTAGGGTTAGGGTTAGGTTAGGGTACGTGTTAGGGTTAGCGTTTGGGTACGGGTTAGCGTTACGTTTAGGGTTACGGTATGGTTTAGGTTTAGGTTTAGGGTTAGGGTTAGGGTACGGTTTAGGGTTAGGTTACAGGTTAGGGTTAGGTTTTGGGTACTTGTTAGGGTTACTGTACCGGTTAGGGTTAGGGTTAGGGTTAGGATTAGGGTTAGGGTTATAGTACGGGTTAGCTTTAGAGTTAAGGTTAGGTTTAGGGTTAGAGTACGGGTTAGTGTTAGTGTTAGGGTTAGGGTTAGTGTTAGGGTACGGGTTAGGGTTAGGGTACGGGTTAGGGTTAGGGTTAGGTTTAGAGTACGGGGTAGGGTTAGTGTTAGGTTTAGGGTTAGGGTTAGGGTTAGGGTACGGGTTAGGGTTAGGGTTAGGTTTAGAGTACGGGGTAGGGTTAGTGTTAGGGTTAGGGTTAGGGTTAATGTACGGGTTAGGCTTAGGGTTAGGTTTAAGGTTAGGATACGGGTTAGGTTTAGGTTTAGGGTACGAGATAGGGTTAGCGTACGGGTTAAGTTTGGGTTAGGGTTAGGTTTAGGTTACGGGTTAGGGTTAGGGTACGGGTTAGGGTTAGGTTTAGGGCGCGGGTTAGGTTTAGGGTTAGGTTTAGTGTAAGTGATAAGGTTAGGTTTAGGGTCTGTGTTAGGGTTAGGGTTAGTGTTAGGGTACGGGTCAGGGTTAGGGTTGGGTTCAGGGTACGGGTTAGTTTTAGGGTTAGGATACGGGTTAGCGTTATGGTTAAGGTTAGGGTTAGGGTTAAGGTATGGGTTAGGGTTAGGTTACGGTTAAGGGTTATGGTTTGGGTTAGGGTTAGGGTTAAGTTTAGGGTGCTGGTTAGGGTTAGGGTAGGGTTAGGTTTAGAGTACGGGTTTGGGTTAGTGTTAGGCTATGGATTAGGTTTACCGTTTGGGTACGGCTTAGGGTAAGGTTTAGGGTTAGGGTTAGGGGTTAGGGTTAGAGTTACGGTTAGGCTACAGGTTGGGTTAGGGTACGGGTTAGGGTTAGTGTTAGGATTCGGGTTAGGGTTAGTGTACGGCTTAGGGTTTGGTTTAGGGTTAGGGTTAGTGTTAGGGTTAGCGCTCGGGAATGGGTTAGTGTTACTGTTAGGGTTTGGGTACAGGTTAGTTTAGGGTTAGGTTACGGGATAGGGTTGGGTACGGGTTAGGTCAAGGGTTAGGTTTAGGTTTAGGGTACAGGTTAGGGTTAGGGTTAGGATTAGGTTTAGGTTTAGGGTATGGGTTAGGCTTAGGGTACGGGTTAGGGTTAGCGTCAGGGTTAGGGTTAGGGTTAGCGTATTGTTACGGGTTAGGGTTAGGTTAGGGTTAAGTTTAAGGTTTGGGTAAGAGTTAGGGTTAGGGTTAGGGTACGGGTTAGGTTTAGGGTATTGGTACGGTTTAGTGTTACAGTACGGGTAAGGGTAAGGGTGAAGGTTAGGGTTAGTTTTAGAGTATGGTTAGGGTTAGTGTTAGGGTTAGGGTTAGAGTACGGGTTAGGGTTAGTGTTAAGGTTAGGGTTAGGGTTAGGGTATGGGTAAGGGTTAGGGTTAGGGTTAGGTTTAGAGCACGGGAAAGTGTTGGGTACGGGTTAGGTGAAGGTTTAGGGTTAGTTTTAGGGTACGGGTTAGGGTTAGTGTTAGGTTTAGGGTTAGGGTTAAGGTATGGGTTAGGTTTAGGGTACGGGTTAGGGTTAGGGTCAGGGTTAGGGTTAGGGTTAGGGTTAGGGTATGAGTTAGGGTTAGGGTTAGGTTTAGGTTACGGGTTAGGGTTAGGGTTAGGGTTAGGGTTAGGTTTAGAGTACAGGGTAGGGTTACTGTTAGGGTTAGGGTTAGGGTTGATGTACGGGTTAGCATAGGGTTAGGTTAGGGTTAGGATATGGGTTAGGGTTATGTTTAGAGTACGGGTTAGGGTTAGCGTATGGGTTAAGTTTAGGGTTAGGGTTAGGTTTAGGTTACGGGTTAGGGTACAGGTTAGGGTTAGGTTTAGGGTGCGGGTTAGGGTTAGGGTTAGGTTTAGTGTAAGGGTTAGGGTTAGGTTAAGGGTCAGGGTTAGGGTTAGGGTTAGGGTTAGTGTACAGATTATGGTTATGGTTGGGCTTAGGGTACGGGTTAGTTTTAGAGTTATGGTACGGGTTAGGGTTATGGTTAAGTTTAGGTTTAGGTTGAGGGTATGGGTTAGGGTTAGGTTACTGTTAAGGGTTATAGTTTGGGTTAGGTTTAGGGTTAAGTTTAGAGTGTGGGTTAGGGTTAGGGCTAGGTTTAGGGTTAGGGTTAGAGTACGGGTGTGGGTTAGTGTTAGGGTACGGGTTAGGTTTACCGTTTGGGTACGGGTTAGGGTAAGGGTTAGGGATAGCTTTAGGTTTAGGGTTAGAGTACGGGGTAGGGATAGTGTTAGGGTTAGGGTTAGGGTTAATGTACGGGTTAGGCATAGGGTTAGGTTTAGGGTTAGGTTACGGGTTAGTGTTAGGCTTAGGGTACGGGATAGGGTTAGCGTACAGGTTAAGTTTAGGGTTTGGGTTAGGTTTAGGTTACGGGTTAGGGTTAGGGTACTGTTTAGGGTTAAGTTTAGGTTGCGGGTTAGAGTTATGGTTAGGGTTAGTGTACGGTTTAGGGTTAGGTTTAGGGTCAGGGTAAGGGTTAGGGTTAGTGTTAGGGTATGGGTTAGGGTTAGGGTTGGGGTTAGGGTACGGGTTATTTTTAGGGTTAGTGTATGGGTTAGGGTTACTTTTAAAGTAAAGGTTAGGGTTAGGGTTAGGGTTTGGTTTAGGTTTAGGGAACGGTTTAGGTCTAGGGTTAGGTTTAGGTTTAGGGTGTGGGTTAGGGTTAGGCATCGGGTTAGGGATAGGGTACGGGTTAGGTTTAGGGTACGGGTTAGGGTTAGCGTTAGGGTTATCGTATGGGTTAGGGTTAGGTTTGGGGTTAGTGTTAGGGTACGGGTTAGGGTTTGGGTATGGGTTAGGTCTAGGGTTAGGGTTTGGTTTAGGATGCGGCTTATGGTTAGGTTTAGAGTACGTTTAGGGTTAGGGTTAGGGTTAGGGTTCGGGTTAGTGTTAGTGTACGGTTTAGGGTTAGGGTTAGGGTTAGTGTTAGGTTTACGGTACGGTTTATCGTTAAGTTTATGGTAGGGATAGATTTAGTGTACGTGTTAGGTCTAGGGTTAGGGTTAGGTTTAGTGTGCGGGTTAGGGTAATGGTTAGGGTTAGGGTACTTGTTAGGGTTAGGGTTTGGGTACGGGTTAGGGTTACGTTTAGGGTTAGGGTATGGGTTAGGTTTACGGTTAGGGTAAGGGTTAGTGTTAGGGTACGGATTAGTGTTAGGGTACAGGTTAGGGTTAGGGTTGGGGTTAGGGTACCGGTTAGTTTTAGGGTTAGGGCACGGGTTTGGGTTACGGTTAAGGTAAGGGTTAGGGTCAGGGTATGGGTTAGGGTTAGGTTACGGTTAAGGGTTATGATTTGGGTTAGGGTTAGTGTTAAGTTTATGGTGGGGGTTGGGTTAGGGTTAGGGTTAGAGTACAGGTTTGGGTTAGTGTTAGGGTACGGTTTAGGTTTACCGTTTGGGTACGGGTTAGGGTAAGGGTTAGGTTTAGGGTTAGGGTTAGGGGTTAGGGTTAGATTTAGGGTTAGGCTACAGGTAGGGTTAGGGTACAGGTTAGGGTTAGGGTTAGGATTCGGGTTAGGGTTAGTGTACGGGTTAGGGTTAGGTTTAGGGTTAGTGTTAAGGTTACGGTATGGTTTTGGACTAAGGCTGGGGTACGGGATAGGGTTAGTGTACGTGTTAGGTCTAGGGTTAGGGTTAGGTTTAGTGTGCGGGTTACGGTTAGGGTTAGGGTATGTGTTAGGGATAGGGTTTGGGTACGGGTTAGCGTTACGTTTAGGGTTAGGGTACGGGTTAGGTTTAGGGTTAGGGTTAGGGTACGGTTTAGGGTTAGGGTATGGGTTAGGGTTCGGTTTAGGCTCAGGGTTAGGGTTAGGTTTAGTTTTAGGGTTAGGGTTAGGGTACGGGTTAGGGTTAGGTTACGGGTTAGGGTTAGGTTTTGGGTACGGGTTAGGGTTACTGTACCGGTTAGGGTTAGGTTTAGGGTTAGGGTTAGGGTTATAGTACGCGTTAGCTTTAGAGTTAAGGTTAGGTTTAGGGTTAGAGTACGGGTTAGGGTTAGTGTTAGGATTAGGGTTAGTGTTAGGATATGGGTTAGGGTTAGAGTACGGGTTAAGGTTAGGTTTAGGGTTAGGGTTAGAGTTAGAGTACGGGTTAGGGTTAGTGTTAGTGTTAGGGTTAGTGTTAGTGTTAGTGTACGGATAGTGGTAGGGTTAGGGTTAGGCTACAGGTTAGGTTTAGGTTTAGGTTACAGGAAAGGGTTAGCGTATGAGTTAAGTTTAGGGTTAGGGTTAGGTTTAGGTTCTGGGTTAGGGTTAGGTTTAGGTGCGGGTTAGGGTTAGGGTTAGGGTACGGGTTAGGGTTAGGTTTAGGGTCAGGGTTAGGGTTAGTGATAGGGTTATGGTACGGGTTAGGGTTAAGGTTGGGGTTAGGGTACGGGTTAGTTTTAGGTTTAGGGTACGGGTTAGGGTTACGGTTAATGTTAGGGTTAGGGTTAGGGTATGGGTTAGGGTTAGGGTACGGGTAAGGGTTATGTTTAGGGTTAGGGTTAGCTTTAGGTTTAGGGTGCGGGTTAGGGTTAGGGTTAGGGTTATTGTTAAGTTTAGCGCTAGGGAATGGTTTAGGGTAACTGTTAGGGTTTGGGTACGGGTTAGGGTGAGGTTAAGTTTATGGGATAGGGTTGGGGAGGGGTTAGGTCAATGGTTAGGGTTAGAATTAGGGTACGGGTTAGGGTTAGGGTTTGGATTAAGTTTAGGTTTAGGGTATGGGTTAGGCTTAGGGTATGAGTTAGGGTTAGGGTTAACGTCAGTGTTAGGGTTAGGGTTAGCGTTAGAGTATGGTTTAGGGTTAGCTTTAGGGTACGGGTTAGTGTTAGGTTTACGGTTAGTGTACGGGTTAGCTTTAGGGTACAGGTTAGGGTTAGGTTTAGGGTCAGAGTTAGGGTTAGGGTTAGGGTACTAGTTAGGGTTAGGGTTTGGGTACGGGTTATGGTTAGGGTATTGGTACGGGTTAGGGTTACAGTACGGGTTAAGGTTAGGGTGAGGGTTAGGGTTAGGTTTAGGATACAGTTAGGGTTAGGGTTAGAGTACGGGTTAGGGTTAGTGTTAGGTTTAGGTTTAGGGTTAGGGATAGTGTATGGATAGTGTTAGGGTTAGGGTTAGGGTTAGGTTACGCATTAGGTTTAGGGTACGGGATAGGGTTATGGTACGGGTTAGGGACAGGGTTAGGGTTAGGGTTAGGGTACGAGTTAGGGTTAGGGTTAGGTTTAGGGTATGGGTTAGGGTTAGGGTTAGGGGTTAGGGTAAGGGTTAGGGTTAGGGTACGAGTTAGGGTTAGGGTATGGGTTAGGGTGAGGGGTAGGGTATGGTTTAGGTTTAGGGTTAGGGTTAGGATTAGGGTTAGGGTTATGGTACGTGTTAGCGTACAGGTTAGGTTTAGGGTTAGGTTACGGGTTAGAGAACGGGTTAGGGTTACGGTTTTGGTTAGGGTTAGAGTACGGGATAGGGTTAGTGTTAGGGTTAGAGTTAGGGTTAGGGTTAGGTACGGGTTAGGGTTAGGGTTAGGGTTAGTGTACGGGATAATGTTAGGATTAGGGTTAGTGTTAGGGTTAGGGGTAGGGTTAGGGTACAGTTTAGGTTTAGGTTTAGGGTTAGTGTTAGGGTACGGGTTAGGGTTAGAGTACGGGTTAGGTCTAGGGTTAGGGACAGGTTAGCATTAGGGTTAGGGTACGGGATAGGTTTAGGGTATGGGTTAGGATAGGGTTAGGTTTTGGTTTAGGGTGTGGGTTAGGGTTAGGCATCGAGTTAGGTTTAGGGTTAGGGTTAGTGTTAGGGTATGGGTTAGGGTTAGGGTACGGGTTAGGTCTAGGGTTAGGGTTAGGTTTAGATGCGGGTTAGGGTCAGTGTTAGGGTACGGGATTAGGTTTAGGGTTATGGTCAGGGTTAGTGTTAGGTTTAGGGTTAGGGTTAAGGTACGGGTTCGGGTTACGGTACGAGTTAGGGTTAGGGATAGGGTTAGGTTTAGGGTTAAGGTTATAGTAGGGGGTTAGGGTTAGTGTTAGGGTTAGTTTTAGGGTTAGAGTACGGTTTAGGTTTAGTGTTAGGATTATGGTTAGTGTTAGTGTTAGGGATAGGGTTAGAGTACGGGTTAGGGTTAGGTTTAGGGTTAGGGTTCAGTTATAGTACGGGTTAGAGTGAGTGTTAGGGTTAGGGTTAGGTTTAGGGTTAGGATTAGGGTTAGTGTTAGGGTTACGGTACAGGTTAGGGTTAAGGTTACGGTGAGGATAGGTTTAGTGTACGTGTTAGTTCTAGGGTTGGGTTAGGGTATGTGTTAGGTTTAGGGATTGGGTTCTGGTTAGGGTTACGTTTAGGGTTAGGGTACGGGTTAGGTTTAGGGTTAGGGTAAGGGTTAGTCTTAGGGTACGGGTTAGGGTTAGAGTACGGGTTAGGGTTAGGTTTAGGGTTAGGGTTAGGGTTAGATTATGGGTTAGGGTTAGTGTTAGGTTTTGGGTTACGGTTAGTGTACGGATAGGGTTAGGGTTAGGGTTAGGGTTAGGGTACAGGTTAGGGTTAGGTTTAGGGTGCGGGATAGGGTTAGTGTACGGAATAAGTTTAGGGTTAGGTTTAGGTTTAGGTTATGGGTTAGGGTTAGGGTACGGGTTAGGGTTAGGTTTAGGTGCGGGTTAGGGTTAGGGTTCGAGTTAGGGTTAGGTTTAGGGTCAGGGTTAGGATTAGGGATAGGGTTATGGTACAGGTTAGGGTTAGGTTTGGGGTTACAGTACGGGTTAGTTTTAGGTTTAGGGTATGGTTTAGGGTTACGGTTAAGGTTAGGGTTAGTGTTAGGTTATGGGTTAGGGTTAGGGTACGGGTAAGGTTATGGTTAGTGTGACGGTTATGTTTAGGTTTCGGGTGCGGGTTAGGCTAGGGTTAGGGTTAGGGTTAGCGCTAGGTTATGGGTTAGGGTTACTCTTAGGGTTTGGGTACGGGTTAGGGTTAGGGTACGGGATAGGTTTGGGTACGGGTCAGGTTAAGGGTTAGGGTTAGGTTTAGGATACCGGATATGGTTAGGGTTAGGTTTAGGGTTAGGGTTAGTGTAAGGGTTAGGTTTACGGTACGGGTTAGTGTTTGGTTTAGGGTCAGGGTTAGGTTTAGGGTTAGGGTACGAGTTAGGGTTAGGGTTAGGTTTAGATAACGGGTTAGTGTTAGGTTTAGGGTTAGAGTTAGAGTACGGGGTAGGGTTAGTGTTAGGGTTAGGTTTAGGGTTAGGGTATGGGTTAGTGTTACAGTTAGTGTTAGGATTAGAGTACGGGGTAGGGTTAGGGTTAGGGTTAGAGTATGGATAGGGTTAGGGTTAGGGTTAGGGTTAGGGTACCGGTTAGGTTTAGGGTACGGGTAGGTTTAGGATCAGTGTTAGGGTTAGGATACAAGTTAGGGTTAGGGTTAGGGTAAAGTTAAGTGTTATGGTTAGGTTTAGGGTTAGGGTTAAGTTTAGGGTGCGGTTTAGGGTTATGGTTAGTGTTAGGGTTAGGGTTAGAATACGTGTTTGGTTTAGTGTTAGGGTACGGGTTAGGTTTACCGTTTGGGTACGGGTTAGGGTAAGGTTTTGGGTTTGGGTTAGGGTTAGGGTTAGGGGTTAGGGTTAGAGTTAGTGTTAGGCTATGGTATAGGGTTAGAGTACGGGTTAGGGTTAGGTTTAGGGTTATAATATGGGTTAGGGTTAGTCTTAGGTTTAGGTTTAGGGTTAGAGTACGGGTTAGGGATAGTGTTAGGGTTAGGGTTAGTGTTAGGGTACGGGTTAGGTTTAGAGTATGGGTTAGGGTTAAGTTTAGGGTTAGGGTTAGGGTTATAATACGGGTTAGGGTTAGTGTTAGGGTTATGGTTATGTTTAGGGTTAGGGTTAGAATATGGATATGTTTAGGGTTAGGGTTAGGGTTACGGTACGGGTTAGGGTTAGGTTTAGGTTACGGGATAGGGTTAGCATACGGGTTAAGTTTAGGTTTAGGGTTAGGTTTAGGTTACGGGTTAGGGTTAGGGTTAGGTTTAGGTGAGGGTTAGGGTTAGGGTTAGGGTACAGTTTAGGGTTAGATTTAGGGTCAAGGTTAGCGTTAGGTAGAAGGTTAGGGTACGGGTTAGGGTTAGGGTTGGGGTTAGGGTACGGGTTAGTTTTAGGGTTAGGGTACGGTTCAGGGTTACGATTAAGTTTAGGGTTAGGGTTAGGTTTATGGTACGGGTTAGGGTTACAGTACGGGTTAGGGTTAGGGTTAGAGTTAGGTTTAGGTGAGGGTTAGGGATAGGGTTAGAGTATGGTTAGGGTTAGGGTTAGTGTTAGGTTTAGGGTTAGGCTTAGAGTCCAGGTTAGGTTTAGTTTTAGGGTAAGGGTTAGAGTTACGGTTAGGGTTAGGGTACGGGTTAGGGTTAGGGTTTGGGTTAGGGTTAGAGTACGGGGTAGGTTTAGTGTTAGGGTTAGAGTTAGGGTTAGGGTTAGGGTACGGGTTAGGGTTAGAGTTAGGATTAGTGTTAGAGTATGGGGTAGTTTTAGTGTTAGTGTTAGGGTTAGTGTTCATGACCGGGTTAGGCTTAGGGTTAGGTTTAGTGTTAGGTTACGGGTTAGGGTTAGGTTTAGGGTATGGGATAGGGTTTGTGTTAGGTTTAGGGTTAGGGTAAGGTTATGGGTTAGGGATATGGTTGGGGTTAGGGTATGAGTTAATTTTAGGTTTAGGGTATGGGTCAGGGTTACGGTTAAGTTTAGGGTTAGGGTTAGGGTATGGGTTAGGGTTAGGGTACGGTTTAGGGTTATGGTTAGTGTTAGGGTTAGGTTTAGGTTTAGGGTGCGGATTAGGGTTAGGGTTAGGTTTAGGGTTAGCGCTACGGTATGGGTTAGGGTTACTGTTAGGGTTTGGGTGTGGGTTAGGGTTAGGGTTAGGTTACGGTAGGGTTGGTTAAGGGTTAGGTCAAGGGTTAGTGTTAGGTTTAGGTACGGGTTAGGGTTAGGGTTAGGATTAGGGTTAGGGTTAAGGTATGGGTTAGGATAGGGTACGAATTAGGGTTAGGTTCAGGGTCAGGGTTAGGGTTAGGGTTAGGGTACGGGTTAGGGCTAGGTTTAGGGTACGGCTTAGGGTTAGGTTTAGGGTTAGGGTGTGGGTTAGGTTTAGGGTACGGGTTAGGGTTAGGGTTAGGGTCAGTGTTAGGGTTAGGGTTAGGTTTAGGGTTAGGGTTAGGGTGTGGGTTAGGCTTAGAGTCTGGGTTAGGGTTAGGGTACGGGTTAGGGTTAGGGTTATGGTATGGGTTAGGGTTACAGTACGGGTTAGGGTTAGGGTGAGGTTTAGGGTATGGGTTAGGTTTAGGATCCGGGTTAGGGTTAGGGTTAAGGTTAGCCCTAGGGTATGTGTTAGGGTTACTGTTAGGTTTTGCGTACGGGTTAGGTTTAGGTTTAGGGTACGAGATAGGTTTGGGTATGGGTGAGGGAGAGGGTTAGGGTTACATTTAGGGTTCTGGTTAGGGTTCGGGTTAGGTTTAGGTTTAGAGTTAGGGTATGGGTTAGGCTTAGGGTATGGGTTAGTGTTAGGGTTAGGGTCAGGGTTAGGGTAGGTTTAGGGTACGAGTTAGGTTTAGGGTTAGGTTTAGGGTTAGGGTTAGGGTTAGGTTTAAATTACGGGTTAGGTTTAGGGTACAGGTTAGGGTTAGAGTTATGGTCATGGTTAGGGTTAGGGTACGAGTTAGTGTTAGGGTTAGGGTACGAGTTAGGTTTAGGGTTATGGTACGGGTTAGGTTTACAGTACGGGTTAGGGTTAGGGTGAGGGTTAGGGTTAGGGTTAGAGTACGGTTAGGGTTAGGGTTAGGGTTAGGGTTAGAGTACGGGTTAGGGTCAGTGTTAGGGTTAGGGTTAGGGTACGTGTTAGGTTTAGGGTTAGGTTTAGGGTTAGAGTACGGGATAGGATTAGTGTTAGGGTTAGGGTTAGGGTTAGTGTACGGGTTAGGGTTAGCGTTAGGGTTAGAGTATGGGGTAGGTTTTGTGTTAGGGTTAGGTTTGGGTTTAATGTACGGTTCAGGCTTAGGGTTAGGTTTAGTGTTAGAATACAGGTTAGGGTTAGGTTCGGGTATGGGAAGGGTTAGCATATGGGTTAAGTTTAGGGTTACGGTTAGGTTTAGGTCACGGGTTAGGGTTAGGGTTCGGGTAAGGTTAGGTTTTGGGTGCAGGTTAGGGTTAGGGTTAGGATTAGTGTAAGGGTTAGGATCAGGTTTAGGTTCAGGTTTCGGGTTAAGGTTAGTGTTAGGGTACGGGTTAGTGTTAGGTTTGGTGTTAGGGTATGGGTTAGTTTTGGGGTTAGGGTATGGGTTAGGGTTACGGTAAAGGTAAGGGTTAGGGTTAGGGTATGGGTTAGGGTTAGGTTACGGTTAAGGGTTATGGTTTGGGTTAGGGTTAGGGTTAAGTTGAGGGTGCGGGTTATGGTTATGGGTAGGGTTAGGGTTAGAGTACGGGTTTGGGTTAGTGTTAGGGTACGGGTTAGGTTTACCATTTGGGTACGGGTTAGGGTAAGGGTTAGGATTAGGGTTAGGGTTAGGGTATGTGATATTATTAGGGTTTGGGTACGGGTTAGGATTAGGGATAGGATTATGGTACGGGTTAAGGTTAAGGTTGGGGTTACGGTACGGGTTATTTTTAGGGTTATGGTACGGGTTAGGGTTACGGTTAATGTTAGCGTTAGTGTTAGGTTCTGGGTTAGGGTTAGGGTACGGATAAGGGTTATGGTTAGGGTTACGGTTAGGTTTAGGTTTAGGGTTCGGGTTAGGCTTAGTGTTAGGGTTAGGGTTGGCGCTAGGGTATGGGTTAGGGTTACTCTTAGGGTTTGGGTACGGGTTAGGGTTAGGGTTAGGGTACGGGATAGGGTTGGGTACGGGTTAGGACAAGGTTTAGTGTTAGGTTTAGGGTACGGGATAGGGTTCGGCGTAGGTTTAGGTTTAGGTTTAGGGTATGGGTTAGGTTTAGGGTACAGTCTAGGGTTAGGGTCAGTGTTAGGGTTAGGGTTAGGGTACGAGTTAGGGTTAGGGTGAGGTTTAGGGTATGGGTTAGAGTACGGTTAGGGTTAGGGTTAGGGTTAGGATTAGAGTACGGAATAGGGTTAGTGTTAGGGTTAGGGTTAGGCTTAGGGTTAGGGTTAGGGTATGGGTAGGGGTTAGGTTTAGGGTTAGGGTTAGGGTTAGAGTATGGGGTAGGGTTAGGGTTAGGGTTAGGGTTAGGGTTAGGGTATGGGTTAGGCTTAGGGTACGGTTAGGGTTAGAGTTAGGGTAGATTTAGGGTTAGGGTTAGGGTTAGGGTGAGGGTTAGGGTTAGGTTTAGGGTACGGGTTAGGGTTAGGGTACGGGTTAGGTTTATGGTACGGGTTAGGGTTAGGGTTAAGGTTAGTGTCAGGGTTAGGTTTAGGGTTAGGGTACGAATTAGGGTTAGGGTTAGGGTACTGGTTAGTGTTAGGGCTATGGTACGGGGTAGGTTTATAGTTCGGATTAGGGTTAGGTTGAGGTTTAGGGTTAGGGTTAGAATACGGTTAGGGTTAGGGTTAGCGTTAGAGTACAAGTTAGGGTTAGTGTTAGGATTAGTGTTAGGTTTAGGTTTAGTGTTAGTGTACGGGTTAGGGTTAGGGTTAGAGTATGGGATAGGGTTAGTGTTAGTGTTAGGGTTAGGGTTAGAGTACGGGTTTGGTTAGTGTTAGGGTACAAGTTAGGTTTAACGTTTGGGTACGGGTTAGGGTAAGGGTTAAGGTTAAGGTTAGGGTACATGTTAGGGTCAGGGTTTGGGGATGTGTTAGGGTTACGTTTAGGGTAAGGGTACGGGTTAGGTTTAGGGTTAGTGTAAATGTTAGTGTTAGTGTACGGGATAGGGTTAGAGAACGGGTTAGGGTTAGGTTTAGGTTTAGGGTTAGGGTTAGAGTACGGGTTAGGGTTAGTGTTAGTGTTAGGGTTAGGGTTAGTGTACGGATATTGTTAGGGTTACGGTTAGGGTTAGGGTATGGTTTAGGGTTAGGTTTAGGTTACGGGATAGGGTTAGTGTACGGTTTAAGTTTAGGGTTAGGGTTAGGGTTAGGTGATGGGTTAGGGTTAGGGTACGGGTTAGGGTTAGGTTTAGGGTACGGGAAAGGGTTAGCATATGGGTTAAGTTTAGGGTTAGGGTTAGGTTTAGGTTACGGGGTAGGGTTAGGGTACGGGTTAGGGTTAAGTTTAGGGTTAGGGTTAGCGTACGGGTTATGGTTAGTGTTAGGTTTAGGGTTAGGGTTAGGGTTAGAGTGCGGATAGGGTTAGGGTTAGGGGTAGGTTTAGGGTACGGTTTAGGGTTAGGTTTAGGGTACGGGATAGGGTTAGCATATGGGTTAAGTTTAGGTTTAGGGTTAGGTTTAGGTTATGGGTTAGGGTTAGGGTACGGGTTAGGATTAGGTTTAGGTGAGGGTTAGTATTAGGGTTAGGGTTAGGGTACGGGTTAGGGTTAGGTTTAGGGTCAGGGTTAGCATTAGGGATAGGGTTAGGGTACCGGTTAGATTTAGGGTTAGGGTACGGGTCAGGGTTATGCTTAAGGTTAGCGTTAGGGTTAGGAATATGGTACGGGTTAGGGTTACAGTATGGGTTAGTGTTAGGTTGAGGGTTAGGGTTAGGGTTAGAGTACGGTTAGGGTTAGTGTTAGGGTTACGGTTAGGATTAGAGTACGGGTTTGGGTTAGTGTTAGGGTTAGGGTTAGGTTTAGGGTTAGGGTACGGGTTAGGGTTAGATGTAGGTTTAGTTTTAGTGTTAGGGTACGGGTTAAGTTTAGGGTTGGGGTTTGGTACGGGTTAATTTTAGGGTTAGGGTACGGGTCAGGGTTACGGTTAAGTTTAGCGTTAGGGTTAGGGTATGGGTTAGGGTTAAGGTACGGTTAAGGGTTATGGTTAGGGTTAGGTTTAGGTTTAGGTTAGGGTGGGGGTTAGGGTTAGGGTTAGGGTTAGCGCTAGGGTATGGTTAGGGTTACTGTTAGGTTTTGGGTACGGTTTAGGGTTAAGGTTTGGTCACGAATTATGGTTGGGTACGGGTTAGGTTAAGGGTTACGTTTAGGTTTAGGGTACGGGTTAGGTTTAGGGTTAGGGTAAGGGTTAGTGTTAGGGTACGGGTTAGGGTTAGAGTACGGGTTAGGGTTAGGTTTAGTGTTAGGGTTAGGGTTAGAGTTGGGTTAGGGTTAGTGGTAGGGTTAGGTTTAGTGTACGGATAGGATTAGGGTTAGGATAGGTTAGGGTTAGGGTACAGGATAGGGTTAGTTTTAGGGTACGGGATAGGGTTAGTGTACGGGATAAGTTTAGGGTTAGGTTTAGGTTTAGGTTACGGTTTAGGGTTAGGGTACAGTTTTGGGTTAGGTTTAGGTGAGGGTTAGGGCTAGGGTACGGGTTAGGGTTAGGTTTAGGGTCAGGGTTAGCGTTAGGGATAGGGTTAGGGTACAGGTTAGGGTTAGGGTTGGGGTTAGGGTATGGGTTAGTGTTAGGTTTAGGGTACGGGATAGGGTTAGCGTATGGGTTAATTTAGGGTTAGGTTTAGGTTTAGGTTACGGGATAGGGTTAGGGTACGGGTTAGAGTTAGGTTTAGGGTTAGGGTTAGGGTACGGGTTAGGGTTAGGTTTAGGGTACTGGATAGGGTTAGCTTACGGGTTAATTTTAGGGTAGGTTTAGGTTTAGGTTACAGGTTAGGTTTAGGGTACGGGTTAGGGTTACGGTTAGGGTTAGGGTATGGGTTAGTGTTAGAGTTAGGGTTAGTGTTAGGGTACGGGGTAGGGTTAGGGTTAGTGTTAGGGTTAGGGTTAATGGACGGGTTAGGCTTAGGGATAGGTTTAGGGTTAGGGTATGGTTTAGGTTTAGGTTTAGGGTATGGGATAGGGGTAGCGTAGGGGTTAAGTTTAGGGTTAGGGTTAGGTTTAGGTTATGGGTTAGGGTTAGGTTTAGGTGCGGGTTAGGGTTAGGGTACGGGTTAGATTTAGGTTAGGGTCAGGGTTAGTATTAGGGATAGGGTTATGGTACGGTTAGGGTTAGGGTTGGGGTTACGGTACGGGTTAGTTTTAGGGTTAGGGTATGGTTTAGGGTTATGGTTAAGGTTAGGGTTAGTGTTAGGTTATGGGTTAGGGTTAGGGTATGGGTTAGGGTTATGGTTAGGTGACGGTTAGGTTTAGGTTTAGGTTTAGGGTGCAGGTTAGGCTTAGGGTACGGGTTAGGGTTAGGGTTAGGGTCAGGGTTAGGGTTAGGGATAGGGTACGAGTTAGGGTTAGGTTTAGGGTACGGGTTAGGGTTACGGTTAGGGTTAGGGTTAGGGTTAGAGTACGGGGTAGGGTTAGTGTTAGGTTTAGGTTTAGGTTTAAGGTACGGGTTAGGGTTAGAGTTAGGGTTAGGGTTAGAGTACGGTGTAGGGTTTGTGTACGGGTTAGGGTTAGACCAGTGTTAGGTTTAGAGTACGAGTTAGGGTTAGTTTAGGGTATGGTTAAGGGTTATGGTTAGCGTTAGGGTTAGGGTTAAGTTTAGGGTGCGGTTTAGGGTTAGGGTTAGGGTTAGGGTTAGGTTTAGAGTACGGGTTTGGTTTAGTGTTAGGGTACGGGTTAGGTTTACCGTTTGGGTACGGGTTAGGTAAGGGTTAGGGTTAGGGTTAGGGGTTATGGTTAGAGTTAGTGTTAGGCTACGGGATAGATTTAGAGTACGGGTTAGGGTTAGGTTTAGGGTTAGGCTCAGGTTTAGGGTTATAGTATGGGTTTGGGTTAGAGATAGGGTAGGTTTAAGGTTAGAGAATGGGTTAGGAATAGTGTAGGGTTAGGGTTAGTGTTAGGGTACGGGTTAGGGTTAGCATATGGTTTGGGTTACATTTAGGTTTAGGGTTAGTGTAAGAGTACGGGTTAGTGTTAGGGTTAGGGTTAGGGTTAGAGTGCGGATAGGGTTAGGGTTAGGGTTAGCGTTAGGGTAGGGGTTAGGGTTAGTTTTAGGGTACGGGATAGGGTTAGGGTAGGGGTTAAGTTTCGGGTTAGGGTCAGGTTTAGGTTATGGGTTAAGGTTAGGGTACGGGTTAGGGTTAGGTTTAAGTGAGGGTTAGTGTTAGGGCTAGGGATAGAGTACGGGTTAGGTTTAGTTTTAGGGTCTGTGTTAGCGTTAGGGATAGGGTTAGGGTACGGGTTAGTGTTAGGGTTGGGATTAGGGTCCGGTTTTGTTTTAGGGTTAGGGTACGGGTCAGGGTTATGATTAAGTTTAGGGTTAGGGTTGGGTTTATGGTACGGGTTAGGGTTACAATACGGTTAGGGTTAGGGTGAGGGTTAGTGTTACGGTTAGAGTACGGTTAGGGTTAGGGTTAGGGTTAGGGTTAGGGTTAGGGTTAGAGTACGGGTTAGGGTTAGTGTTAGAGTTAGGGTTAGGGTTAGGGTAAGGGTATGGTTTAGGGTTAGGTTTTGTGTTAGGGTTAGAGTACGGGGTAGGGTTAGTGTTAGGGTTAGGGTTAGGGTTAGGATTAGGGTACGGGTTAGTGTTAGTTTTAGGGTTAGGGTTAGGGCACGGGGAAGGGTTAGTGTTAGTGTTAGGTTTAGGGTTAATGTACGGGTTAGGCTTAGGGTTAGGTTTAGTGTTAGGTTACGGTTTAGGGTTAGGTTTAGGGTACGGGATAGGGTTAGCGTACGAGTTAAGTTTAGGGTTAGGGTTAGGCTTAGGTTATGGGTTTGGGTTAGGTTTGGTGTGGGTTAGGGTTAGTGTTATGGTTAGGGTACAGGTTAGGGTTAGGGTTGGTGTTAGGGTACGGGTTAATTTAAGGTTTAGGTTACGAGTCAGGGTTATGGTTAAGTTTAGGGTTAGGGTTAGGGTATGGTTTAGTTTTAGGGTACGCGTATTGTTTAGGGATAGGGTTACGGTTAGTGTTAGCGCTAGGGTATAGTTTAGGGTTACTGTTAGGGTTTGGGTACGGGTTAGGGTTAGGGTTAGGTTACGGGTTAGGTTAAGGGTTAGGGTTAGGTTTATGGTACGGGTTAGGGTTAGGATTAGGATTAGGTTTAGGGTTAGGGTATGGGTTAGGCTTAGGGTACGGGTTAGGGTTAGGGTTAGGGTCAGGATTAGGGTTAGGTTTAGGGTACGGGTTAGGGTTAGGTTTAGGGTTAGGGTATGGGTTAGGTTTAGGATATGGGTTAGGGTTAGGGTTAGGGTCAGGGTTAGGGTTAGGGTACGAATTAGGGTTAGGTTTAGGATACGGGTTAGGTTGAGGGTTATGGTATGGGTTCGGGTTACAGTACGGGTTAGGGTTACGGTAAAGGGTTACGGTTAGGGTTAGAATACGGTTAGGGTTTGGGTTAGGGTTAGCGATAGAGTACAGGTTAGGGTTAGTGTTAGGGTTAGGTTTAGGTTTAGGGTTATGGTACGGGTACGGGTTAGGGTTAGGGTTAGTGTTATAGTACGGGATAGGGTTAGTGTTAGGGTTAGGGTTAGGGTTAGAGTATGGGTTAGGGTTAGGTTTAAGGTTAGGGTTAGGGTTAGAGTACGGGGTAGGGTTAGTGTTAGGGTTAGGGTTAGGGTTAATGTACGGGTTTGGCTTAGGGTTAGGTTTAGGGTTAGTTTACGTTTTAGGGTTAGGTTTAGGGTAAGGGATAGGGTTAGCGTACGGGTTAAGTTTAGGGTTGGGTTTAGGTTTAGGTTACGGGTTAGGGTGAGGGTACCGGTTAGGGTTAGGTTTAGGGTGCGGGTAAGTTTTAGGGTTAGGGTTAGGGTTAGTGTACTGGTTAAGGTTAGGATTAGGGTCAGCGTTAGGGTTAGGGTTAGGGTTAGGGTTAGAGTACAGTTTAGCGTTAGTGTTAGGGTTAGTGTTAGGGTTAGATTTAGGTTTAGTGTTAGGGTTAGTGTACGGGTTAGGGTTAGGTTTAGGGTTAGGGTTGGAGTATGGGGTAGGGTTAGTGTTAGGGTTAGGGTTAGGGTTAGGGTTAATGTACAGATTAGGCTTAGGTTTAGGTTTAGGGTTAGGATACGAGTTAGCGTTAGGTTTAGGGTCCGGGATAGGGTTAGCGTACGGGTTAAGGGTTAGGATACGGGTTATCGTTAGGTTTAGGGTCCGGGATAGGGTTAGCGTATGGGTTAAGTTTAGGGTTAGGGTTAGGTTTAGGTTACGGGTTAGGGTTATGTTATGGGTTAGGGTTAGGTTTAGGGTGCTGGTTAGGGTTAGTGTTAGGGTTAGTTTAAGTGTTAGGGTTAGGTTTAGGGTCAAGTTTAGGGTTAGGGTTAGTGTTAGGGTATGGTTTAGGGTTAGGGTTGGGGTTAGGGTATAGGTTAGTTTTAGGGTTAGGTTACGGGTTAAGGTTAAGTTTAAGGTTAGGGTTAGGTTTAGGGTCAGGGTTAGGGTTAGGTTTAGGGTTAGTGTTAGTGTTAGGGTACGGGTTAGGGTTACTGTACGGGTTAGGGTTAGGTTTAGGTTTAGGTTTAGGGTTAGGGTTAGGGTCCAGGTTAGGGTTAGTGTACTGGATAGTGTTAGGATTAGGGATACTGTTAGTGTTAGGGTTAGGGTACAGGTTAGCGTTAGGGTTAGGGTACGGCATAGGTTGAGGATACGGTTTAGGTCTAGGGTTAGGGTTATGTTTAGTGTGTGGGTTAGGGTTAGGCATCGGGTTAGGGTTAGTGTACGTGTTAGGGTTTTTGTACGGGTTAGGGTTAGTGTTAGGTTTATGGTACGGGTTAGGTTTAGGGTTAGAGTTAGGTTTAGGATGCGGGTTAGTGTTAGGTTAAGGTACGGGATTAGGGTTAGGGTTAGTGTCAGGGTTAGGGTTAGGTTTAGGGTTAGGGTTAGGGTACGGGTTATGGTTAGGGTTAGGGTTAGGGTTATTATACGGTTAGGTTTAGGATTAGGGTTAGTGCTAGTGTTAGGGTTAGGGTACAGGTTAGCGTTAGGGTTAGGTTACGGGATAGGTTTAGGGTACGGTTTAGGTCTAGGGTTAGGGTTAGGTTTAGGGTGTGGGTTTGGGTTAGGCATCTGGTTAGGGATAGGGTACTGGTTAGGGTTAGGTACGGGTTAGGGTTAGTGTTAGAGTTATGGTACAGTTTAGGGTTAGGGTTAGTGTTAGGGTACGGGTTAGGTTTAGAGTACGGATTCGGGTTAGGTTTAGGGTTAGAGTTAGGTTAGAGTACGGGTTAGGATTAGTGTTAGTGTTAGGGTTAGGTTTAGCGTTAGGGTAAGTTTAAGGTTAAGGTTAGGTTTAGGTTACGGGTTAAGGTTTGGGTACGGGTTACTTTTAGGGTTAAGGTTCGGGTTAGGGTTTGGGTACGGGTTAGGGTTATGTTTAGCGTTAGGGTATGGGTTAGGTTTAGTTTTAGGGTTCGTGTATGGTTTAGGGTTAGGGTACGGGATAGGGTTAGTGTTAGGGTAATGGTTAGGGTTAGGTTTAGGATCCGGGTTAGGGTTAGGGTTAGGGTTAGCGCTAGGGTATGGGTTAGGGTTACTGTTAGGGTTTCGGTACGGGTTAGGGTTAGGTCTAGGGTACGGGATATTTTGGGTACGGGTAGGTAGAGGGTTAGGGTTACATTTAGGGTTCGGGTTAGGGTTAGGGTTAGGTTTAGGTTTAGAGATAGGGTATGGGTTAGGCTTAGGGTATGGGTTAGTGTTATGGTTAGCGTCAGGGTTAGGGTAGTTTTAGGGTACGAGTTAGGGTTAGGGTTAGGTTTAGGGTATGGTTTAGTGTTAGGGTTAGGTTTAAATACGGGTTAGGTTTAGGGTACCGGTTAAGGTTAGAGATATGGTCATGGTTAGGTTTAGGGTTAGGGTACAAGTTAGTGTTAGGGTTAGGGTTCGGGTTAGGGTTAGGGTTATGGTATGGGTTAGCGTTACAGTACAGGTTAGGGTTAGGGTGAGGGTTAGGGTTAGGGTTAGAGTACGGTTAAGGTTAGGGTTAGGGTTAGGGTTAGAGTACAGGTTAAGGTTAGTGTTAGTGTTAGGGTTAGGGTTAGGGTATGGGTTAGGGTTAGGGTTAGGTTTAGGCTTAGAATACGGGATAGGATTAGTGTTAGGGTTAGGGTTAGGGTTAGGGTTAGTGTACGGGTTAGGGTTAGGTTTAGGGTTAGGTTTAGAGTATGGGGTAGGATTAGTGTTAGGGTTAGGTTTGGGTTTAATGTACGGTTAGGCTTAGGGTTAGGTTTAGGGTTAGGATACGGGTTAGGGTTAGGTTTCGGGTACGGGATAGGGTTAGCATACGGGTTAAGTTTAGGGTTATGGTTAGGTTTAGGTCACGGGTTAGGTTTAGGGTTCAGGTTAGGGTTAGGTTTGCGGTGCGGGTTAGGGTTAGGTTTAGGATTAGTGTAAGGGTTAGGGTCAGGTTTAGGGTTAGGGTTAGGGTTATGGTTAGTGTTAGGGTACGGGTTAGGGTTAGGTTTGGGGTTAGGTTACGGGTTAGTTTTAGGGTTAGGGTATGGGTTAGGGTTACGGTAAAGGTTAGGGTTAGGGTTAGGGTATGGGTTAGGGTTAGGTTACGGTTAAGGGTTATGGTTTGGTTTAGGGTTAGGGTTAAGTTTAGGGTGCGGGTTAGGGTTATGTTTAGGGTTAGGGTACCGGTTACGGTTAGGGTTAGGGTAAGGGTTAGTTTTAGGGTACGGGATAGGGTTAGAGTACGGGTTAGGGTTAGGTTTAGGGTTAGGGTTAGGTTTAGGGTTAGGGTTAGGGTTAGAGTACGGTTTAGGGTTAGAGTTAGGGTTAGGTTTAGGATCAGGGTTTGGGTTAGGGTTAGTGTTATGGTTAGGGTTAGGGTTAGGGTTAGGGTTAGGGTTAAAGTACGGGTTAGGTTTAGGGTATGGGTTAGGGTTAGCCTTAGGCTTCGGGTACGGGTTAGGTTTAGGGTACGGGTTAGGGTTAGGGTTAGGGTCAATGTTAGGGTTAGGTTTAGGTAACGACTTAGTTTTAGGGTTGGGGTACGGATTAGGGCTTGGGTTATGGTATGGGTTAGGGTTACAGTAAGGTTTAGGGTTAGGGTGAGGGTTAGGGTTAGGTTTAGAGTACGGGTTAGCGTTAGCGTTAGGGTTAGGCTACGGGTTAGGGTTTTGGGTACGGGTTAGGTTTAGGGTTAGGGTTAGAGTACGGGGTAGGGTTAGTGTTATGGTTAGGGTTAGGGTTAATGTACGGGTTAGGTTAGTTTTAGGTTTAGGGTTAGGTTACGGGTTCGGGTTAGGTTTAGGGTACAAGATAGTGTTAGCGTTCGGGTTAAGGTTAGGGTTAGGGTTAGGTTTAGGTTACGGGTTTCGGTTAGGGTACGGGTTAGGGTTAGGTTTAGGTGTGGGTTAGGGTTAGGGTACGGTTTAGGGTTAGGTTTAGGTTACGGGTTTGGGTTAGGCTACGGCTTAGGGTTAGGTTTAGGGTGTGGGTTAGGGTTAGGTTTAGGATTAGTGTAAGGTTTAGGGCTGGGTTTAGGGCCAGGGCTAGGGTTAGGGTCAGTGTTAGGGTATGGGTTATGGTTAGGGTTGTTGTTAGGGTACGGGTTAGGTTTAGGTTTAGGGTACGGGTTAGGATTACGGTTAAGGTTAGGGTTAGGGTTAGGGTTTGGGTTAGGGTTAGGTTACGGTTAAGGGTTATGGTTTGGGTTAGGGTTAGGGTTAAGTTTAGCGTGCGGGTTAGGTTTAGGGTTATGGTTAGGGTTAGAGTACGGGTTTGGGTTAGTGTTAGGGTACGGTGTGGTTTACCGTTTGGGTACATGTTAGGGTAAGGGTTAGGGTTAGGGTTAGGTTTACGGGTTAGGGTTAGAGTACGGGTTAGGGTTAGGGTTCGGGTTAGGGTTTGTGTACGGGTTAGGGTTAGGGTTGTGGTTAGGGTTAGTGTTAGGGTACCGGTACGGGTTAGGGTTAAGATTGGGGTACGGGATAGGTTTAGTGTATGTGTTAGGTCTAGGGTTAGGGTTAGGTTTACTGTGCAGGTAGGATTAGGATTAGGTTTAGGGTACATGTTAGGGTTAGGGTTTGGGTACGGGTTAGCGTTACATTTAGGGATAGGGTACGGGTTAGGTTTAGGGTAATGGGTTATGGTATGGTTTAGGGTTAGGGTACGGGTACGGGTTAGGGTTAGTTTCAGGGTTAGGGTTAGGTTTAGAGTTAGGGTTAGGGTTAGGGTACTGTGTAGAGTTACTATACGGTTTAGGGTTCGGGTTAGGGCTAGGGTTAGGGTTAGGGTTATAGTATGGGTTAGGGTTAGAGTTAGGGTTAGGTTTAGGTTTAGAGTACGGGTTATGGTTAATGTTAGAGTTAGGGTTAGTGTTAGGGTACAGGTTAGGGTTAGTGTTAGGGTTAGGGTTAGTGTACAGATAGGGTTAGGGTTAGGGTTAGGGTACGGGTTAGAGTTCGGAATAGGGTTAGCGTACGGGTTAAGTTAAGGGTTAGGGTTAGGTTTAGGTTACGGGTTAGGGTTAGGGTACTGGTTAGGGTTAGGTTTAGTTGCGGGTTAGGGTTAGGATTAGGGTTAGATTACGGGTTAGGGTTAGGTTTAGGTTCAGGGTTAGTGTTAGGGTACGGGTTAGGGTTAGGTTTCGGTGCGGGATAGGGTTAGGGTACGGGTTAGGGTTAGGATTAGGGATAGTGAACGGGTTAGGGTTACTGTTAGGGTTACGGTTCGGTTTAGTGTATGGTGTAGGGTTAGGGTTAGGGGTTAGGGTTTGCGTTAGTGTTAGGGTACGAGTTAGGGTTAGGGTATGGGTTAGGGTGAGGGGTAGGGTATGGGTTATGTTTATGGTTAGGGTTAGTATTAGTGTTAGGTTTATTGTACGTCTTAGCTACAGTTTAGGGTTAGGTTTAGGTTATGGGTGAGGGTACAGGTTAGGGTTAGGGTTAAGGTACGTGTAATGGTACGGGTTAGGGTTAGGGTACGGGTTAGGGTTAGTGTACGGGATAGGGTTGGGATTAGGGTTAGTGTTAGTGTTAGGGTTAGGGTACAGGTTAGCGTTAAGGTTAGGGTATGGGATAGGTTTAGGGTACGTGTTAGGTCTAGGCTTAGGGTTAGGTTTAGTGTATGGGTTAGGGTTAGGCATCGGTTTAGGGTTAGTGTACGTGTTAGGGTTTTTGTACGGGTTAGGGTTAGTGTTAGGTTTATGGTACGGGTTAGGTTTAGGGTTAGGTTTAGGGTTAGAGTATGGGTTAGTGTTAGGGTTAGGGTACGGGATTAGTGTTAGGGTTAGAGTCAGGGTTAGGCATAGGGTTAGGTTACGGGTTAGGGTACGGGTTAGGGTACGGGTTAGGGTTAGTGTATGGGATAGGTTTAGGATTAGGGTTAGTGTTAGTGTTAGGGTTAAGGTACAGGTTAGCATTAGGGTTAGGTTACGGGATAGGTTTAGGGTACGGTTTAGGTCTAGTGTTAGGGTTAGGTTTAGGGTGTGGGTTAGGGTTAGGCATCGGGTTAGGGTTAGGGTACGGGTTAGGGTTAGGGGATGGGTTAGGGTTAGTGTTAGGGTTATGGTACAGGTTAGGGTTAGGGTTAGTGTTAGGGTACGGGTTAGGGTTAGGGTACGGGTTAGGTCTAGGTTTAGGGTTAAGTTTAGGATGCGGGTTATGGTTAGGGTTAGGGTACGGGATTAGGTTTAGGGTTAGGGTCAGGGTTAGGTTTAGGTTAAGGTTAGGGTTAGGGTTGGGGTACGAGTTCGGGTTACGGTACGAGTTAGGTTTAGGGTTAGGGTTAGGTTTAGGGTTAGGGTTATAGTAGGGGGTTAGTGTTAGTGTTAGGGTTAGGTTTAGGATTAGAGTACGTGTTAGGTTTAGTGTTAGGATTAGGGTTAGGGTTAGGGTACGTGTTAGGGTTAGGGTTTGGGCTCGGGTTAGGGTTACATTTAGGGTCAGGGTATGGGTTCGGTTTAGGGTTAGGGTAAGGGTTAGTGTTAGGGTACGGGTTAGGGTACGGGTAGGGTTAGGGTTAGGGTACGTTTAGGGTTAGGGTTAGGGTTCGGTTTAGGGTTATTCTATGGGTTAGGATTAGGGTTAGGGTTAGGGTTAGGGTTAGTGTTAGGGTTACGGTACGAGTTAGGGTTAAGGTTACGGTTCAGGATAGGTTTAGTGTACGTGTTAGGTCTAGGGTTAGGGTTAGTTTTAGTGTGCGGTTAGGGTTAGGGTTAGGGTACGTGTTAGGGTTAGGGTTTGGGTACGGGTTAGGGTTACGTTTAGTATTAGGGTACAGTTTAGGTATAGTGTTAGGGTTAGGGTTAGTGTTAGGGTACGGGTTAGGGTTACATTTAGGGTTAGGGTTAGTTTTACAGTACAAGTTAGGGTTAGTGTTAGGTTTAGGTTTAGGGTTAGGGTTAGAGTATGGGATAGGGTTAGTGTTAGGGTTAGGGTTAGGCTTAGTGTACGGATAGGGTTAGGGTTAGGGTTAGGTTTAGGGTACAGGTTAGGGTTAGGTTTAGGGTACGGGATAGGGTTAGTGTACGGGATAAGTTTAGGGTTAGATTTAGGTTTAGGTTACGGGTTAGGTTTAGGGTACGGGTTAGGGTATGGTTTAGGTGCGGGTTAGGTTTAGGGTATGGGTTAGGGTTAGGGTATGGGTAAGGGTTATGGTTAGGGTTAGGGTTAGGTTTAGGTTTAGGTTTAGGGTGCGGGTTAGGCTTAGGGTTAGGTTTACGGTTAGCACTAGGGTATGGGGTAGGGTTACTCTTAGGGTTTTGGTACGGGTTATGGTTAGGGTTAGTGTACGGGATAGGGTTGGGTACGGGTTAGGTCAAGAGTTCGGGTTATGTATAGGGTACGGGATAGGGTTAGGGTTAGGTTTAGTGTTAGGATTAGGGTATGGGTTAGGTTTAGGTTACGGGTTAGGGTTAGGGTTAGGTACGTGTTAGGGTTAGGTTTTGGGTATGGGTTAGGGTTAGGGTAAGGTTTTGGGTTAGGGTAAGGATTAGGGTAAGGTTTATGGTTAGGGTACGGGTTAGGGTTAGGGTTAGGATTAGTGTTTGGGTACGGGTTAGGGTTAGGGTACGGGTTAGGTCTAGGGTTAGGGTTAGGTTTAGGATGCGGGTTAGTGTTAGGGTTAGGGTACGAGATTAGGGTTAGGGTTAGGGTCAGGGTTACGGTTATTTTTAGGGTTAGGGTACGAGTTAGGGTTAGGGATAGTTTTAGTGTACAGGTTAGGGTTAGGGTACGGGTTAGGTTTAGGTTAGGGTAAGCGTTAGGGTTACAGTACGGGTTAGGGTTAGGGTTAGGTTTAGTGTTAGGGTACGGGTTAGTGTTAGGATACGGGTTAGGTCTAGGGTTAGGGTTAGGTTTAGGATGCGGGCTAGTGTTAGGGTTAGGGTAGGAGATTAGGGTTAGGGTTAGGATCAGGGTTACGGTTAGGCTTAAGGTTAGGGTTACGGTTAGGGTACGGGTAACGTTAACGGTACGAGTTATGGTTAGTTTTAGGGTTAGGTTTAGGGTTTGGGTTATAGTAGGGGGTTAGGTTTAGTGTTAGGGTTAGGTTTAGTGTTAGGGGACGGGTTAGGTTTAGGGTACGGGTTAGGGTACGGGTTAGGGTTAGGGTCAGGGTTAGGTTTAGGGTACGAATTAAGGTAAGGGTCAAGTTTAGGGTATGGGTTAGGGTTAGTGTTAGGGGTTATGGTGAGGGTTAGGGTTAGGGTACGCGTTAGGGTTACTGTACGGGATAGGGTTAGGTTTAGGGTTAGGGTTAGGTTTACATTACAGGTTAGGGTTAGAGTTAGGGTTAGGTTTAGGGTTTGAGTACGGGGTAGGGTTAGTGTTAGGGTTAGGGTTAGTGTTAGGGTATGGGTTAGGGTTATAGTACGGGTTAGAGTTAGAGTTAGGTTTAGGTTTAAGTTTAGAGTACGGGTTAGGGTTAGTTTTATGGTTAGGGTTAGTGTTAGGGTACGGGTTAGGGTTAGGGTACGTGTTAGGGTTAGAGTACGGGTTAGGGTTAGGTTAAGGTTAGGGTTAGGGTTAGTGTACGGATAGGGTTAGGGTTAGGGTTAGGGTACGGGTTAGGGTTAGAGTACGGGTTAGGGTTAGGTTTAGGTTTAGGGTTAGTGTTAGATTACGAGTTAGGGTTAATGTTAGGGTTAGGGTTAGGGTTAGTGTACGGACAGGGTTAGGGTTGGAGTTAGGGTTTGGGTACGGGTTAGGTTTAGGTTTAGGGTATGGGATAGGATAGTGTACGGGTTAAGTTTAGGGTTAGGGTTAGGTTTAGGTTACGGGTTAGGGTTAGGGTACGGTTTAGGGTTAGGTTTCGGTGCGTGTTAGGGTTAGGGTACGGTTTAGGGTTAGTGTTAGGGTTAGGGTTAGTGTTAGGGTTAGGATACGGGTTAGGACTATGGTTAGGGTATGGGATAGGGTTAGGGTACGGGTTATGTCTAGGATTAGTGTTAGGTTTACGATGCGGGTTAGAGTTAGGCGCTGGGTTAGGGTTAGGTTACGGGTTAGGGTTAGGGTATGGGTTAGGGTTATGGTTAGTGAAGGGGTAGGGTTAGGGTTAGTGTTAGGTTTAGGGTACGGATTAGGGTTAGGCTACGGGTTAGGTCTAGGTTTAGAGTTAGGTTTAGGATGTGGTTTAGGGTTAGGGTTAGGGTACGGGATTAGGGTTAGGGTTAGGGACAGGGTTAGGGTTAGGTTTAGGGTTAGGGTTAGGGTTGGGTACAGGTTCGGGTTACGGTACGAGTTAAGGATAGGGTAAGTGTTAGGTTTACGGTTAGGATTATAGTAGGGGGTTAGGGTTAGTGTTAGGTTTACGTTTACGGTTAGAATACTGGTTAGGGTTAGTGTTAGGGTTAGGTTTAGAGTACGGGTTTGTGTTAGTGTTAGGGTACGTGTTAGGTTTACCGTTTGGGTACGTGTTACGTTAAGAGTTAGGGTTAGGGTTAGGGTTAGGGGTTACGGTTAGAGTTAGTTTTAGGCTACGGGAAGGGTTAGGGTACGGGTTAGGGTTAGGGTTAGGGTTAGGGTTAAGTTTAGGGTGCGGTTTAGGGTTAGGTTTAGTGTTAGGGTTAGGGTTAGAGTATGGGTTTGGGTTAGTGTTAGGGTACGGGTTAGGTTTACCGTTTGGGTACGGGTTAGGGTAAGGGTTAGGGTAAGAGTTAGGGGTTAGGTTTAGAGTTAGGGTTAGGCTATGGGATAGGGTAAGAGTATGGGGTAGTGTTAGGGTTAGGGTTAGGGTTAAGGTTAGGTTATAGTACAGGTTAGGTTTAGGGTAAGTGTACGAGTTACGGTTAGGGTTAGGGTACGGGTTAGGGTTAGTGTTATGGTACGGGTTAGGGTTACAGTACGGGTTAAGGTTAGGGAAGGGTTAGGGTTAGGGTTAGGTTTAGAGTACAGGTAAGGGTTAAGGTTAGGTTTAGAGTACGTGATTGGGTTAGTGTTAGGGTTAGAGTTAGGGTTAATGTACGGGTTAGGCTTAGGGTTAGGTTTAGGGTTAGGATACGGGTTCGGGTTTGGTTTAGGGTCCGGGATAGGGTTAGCGTACGGGTTAAGTTTAGGGTTAGGGTTAGGTTAAGTTACGGGTTAGGGTTAGGGTACGTGTTAGGGTTAGGTTTAGGGTGCGGATTAGGATTAGGGTTAGGGTTAGTGTAAGGGTTAGGGTTAGGTTTAGGGTCAGGGTTAGGTTTAGGTTTCGTGTTAGGTTATGGATTAGGGTTAGGGTTCGTGTTAGGGTACAGGTTAGTTTTAGGGTTAGGGTATGGGTTAGTGTTAGGTTACGGTTAAGGGTTAGGGTTTGGGATAGGATTAGGGTTAAGTTTAGGGTGCGGGTTAGGCTTAGGGTTAGGGTTAGTGTTAGAGAACAGGTCTGGGTTAGTGTTAGGGTACGGGTTAGGTTTACCGTTTGGGTACGTGTTACGTTAAGAGTTAGGGTTAGGGTTAGGGTTAGGGTTAGGGGTTAGGTTTAGGATTAGGCTATGCGTAGTTTTAGGGTACAGGTAAGGGTTAGGGTTAGGGTTCGTGTTAGGCTTAGTCTACGGGTTAGGGTTATTGTTAGGTTTAGGGTTAGGGTTAGGTTCAGTGTTAGGGTTACGGTACGGGTTATGGTTAAGGTTACGGTACGGTTTAGGGTTAGTGTACGTGTTAGGTGTAGGGTTAGGGTTAGGTTTAGTGTTCGGGTTAGGGTTAGGTTTAGGGTTAGGTTTAGGGTACATGTTAGGGTTAGGGTTTGTGAACGGGTTAGGGTTAAGTTAAGGGTTAGGGTACGGGTTAGGTTTAGGGTTATGGTAAGGGTTAGTGTTAGGGTACGGGTTAGGGTTAGAGTACGGGTTAGGGTTAGGTTAGGGTTAGGGTTAGTGTTAGTGTACGGTTTAGGGTTAGTGTTAGAGTTAGGGTTAGGGTTAGAGTACGGGTCGGTTTAGTATTAGGGTAAGGGTTAGGGTTAGAATACGGGTTTGGTTTAGTGTTAGGGTACGTGTTGGTTTTACCTTTTGGGTATGGGTTAGGTCAAGAGTTAGGTTTAGGTTAGGGTACGGGTTACTGTTAGGGTTAGGTTTATGGTTAGGGTTAGGGTATGGGTTAGTTTTAGGGTACGGGTTAGGGTTAGGGTTATTGTCAGGTTTAGGGTTAGGGTTAGGGTACGAGTTAGGTTTAGGGATAGGTTAAGTGTACGGATTAGGGATACAGTACGGGTTAGGGTTAGGGTGAGGGTTATGGTTAGGATTAGAGTACGGTTATGGTTCGGGTTAGGGTTAGAGTATGTGTTAGCGTTAGTGTTAGGGTTAGGGTTAGGGTTAGGTTTAGGGTTAGGGTTCAAGTTAGGGTTAGGGTTATGGTACGGGTTAGGTTACAGTACGGGTTACGGTTAGGGTGAGGGTTAGGGTTAGGGTTAGAATACGGTTAGGGTTAGGGTTAGGGTCAGAGTACGGTTTAGGGTTAGTGTTAGGGTTAGGGTTAGGGAACGGGATAGGGTTAGGGTTAGGGTTAGTGTTAGCACGGGGTAGGGTTAGTGTTAGTGTTAGGGTTAGGGTTAGAGTACCTGTTAGGGATAGTGTTCGGGTTAGGGTTAGGGTTAGGGTATGGGTTAGGGTTAGGGTTAGGGTTAGAGTACGGTGTAGGGTTAGTATTAGTGTAAAGGTTAGGTTTAGAGTACGGGTTTGGGTTAGTGTTAGGGTACGGGTTAGTTTTACCGTTTGGTACGGGTTAGGGATAGCGTTAGCGTTAGGGTCAGGGTTAGGGTACGTGTTAGGGTTAGGGTTTGGGGACGGGTTAGAGTTATGTTCAGGGTTAGGGTACGGGTTAGTTTTAGGTTTAGGGTAAGGGTTAGTGTTAGGTTATGGGATAGGGTTAGAGTACGGGTTAGGGTTAAGTTTAGGGTTAGTGTTGGGGTTAGAGTACGGGTTAGGGTTAGTGTTAGGGTTAGGGTTAGGGTTAGTGTACGGATAGGGTTAGGGTTAGGGTTATGGTACGGGTAAGGGTTAGGGTTATTGTACCGGTTAGGGTTACAGTGCAGGTTAGGTTTATGTTGAGGGTTAGGGTTAGGGTTAGAGTACGATTAGGGTTAGGGTTAGGGTTAGGGTTAGAGTACGGGTTAGGGTTAGTGTTAGGGTTATGGTTAGGGTTAGGGTACGGGTTAGGGTTAGGGTTAGGTTTAGGGTTACAGTACGGGTAGAATTAGTGTTAGGGTTAGGTTTAGGGTTAGGGTTAGTGTACGGGCTAGTTTTAGGGTAAGGGTTAGGGTTAGAGTACGGTGTAGGGTTAGTGTTAGGGTTAGGTTTGGGTTTAATGTACGGTTTAGGCTTAGGGTTAGGTTTAGTGTTAGGATACGGGTTAGGGGTAGGTTTCTGGTACAGGATAGAGTTAACGTACAGGTTAAGTTTAGGGTTATGGTTAGGTTTAGGTCATGGGTTAGGTTTAGGGTTCGGGTTAGGGTTAGATTTTGGGTACGGGTTAGGGTTAGTGTTAGGATTGGTGTAAGGGTTAGGGTTAGGTTTAGGGTCAGGGTTAGATTTAGGGTTAGTGTTAGGGTACGGGTTAGGGTTAGGGTTGGGTTTAGGGTGCGGGTTAGTTTTTGGGTTAGGGTATGGGTTAGGGTTACGGTTAAGTTTAGGGGTAGGGTTAGGGTATGGGTTAGGGTTAGGTTACGGTTAAGGGTTATGGATTGGGTTAGGGTTAGGTTTAAGTTTAGGGTGTGGGCTATGGTTATGGTTATGGTTAGGGTTAGAGTACGGGTTTGGGTTAGTGATAGGGTACGGGTTAGGTTTACTGTTTGGGAAAGGGTTAGGGTAAAGTTTAGGGTTAGGGTTAGGGTTAGGGTACGTGTTATGGTTAGGTTTTGGGTACGGGTTAGGATTAGGGATAGGGTTATAGTACGGGTTGGGGTTAGGGTTGGGGTTATGGTACGGTTTATTTTTAGCTTTATGGTATGGGTTAGGGTTATGGTTAATTTTAGGGTTAGTGTTAGGTTATGGGTTAGGTTTAGGGTACAGGTAAGGGTTATGTTTAGGGTTACGTTTAGGGTTCGGGTTAGGCTTAGGGTTAGGGTTAGGGTTAGCGCTAGGGTATGGTTAGGGTTACTGTTAGGTTTTGGGTACGGGTTAGGGTTAGGGTTAGGTTACGAATTAGGGTTGGGTACGGTATAGGTCAAGGGTTACATTTAGGTTTAGTGTACGGGTAGGTTTAGGGTTAGGGTAAGGGTTAGTGTTAGGGTACGGGTTAGGGTTAGAGTACAGGTTAGGGTTAGGTTTAGGGTTAGGGTTAGGGTTAGAGTATGGGTTAGGTTTAGTGTTAGGGTTAGGGTTAGTGATACTGTACGGATAGGGTTAGGGTTAGGGTTAGGGTTAGGGTTAGGGTATAGGTTAGGGTTAGGTTTAGGGTACAGGATAGGGTTAGTGTACGGGAAAAGTTTAGGATTAGGTTTAGGTTTAGGTTACGGTTTAGGGTTAGGGTATGGGTTGGGGTTAGGTTTAGGGATAGGGTTAGGATTAGGGATAGGGTTATGGTACGGGTTAGGGTTAGGTTTTGGGTTACGTTACGGGTTAGTTTTAGGGTTAGGGTATGGTTTAGGGTTATGGTTAAGGTTAGGGTTAGTGTTAGGTTATGGGTTAGGGTTAGGGTACGGGTAAGCGTTATGGTTAGGGTTACGGTTAGGTTTAGGTTTAGGGTGCGTGTTAGGCTTATGGTTAGGGTTAGGGTTAGCACTAGTGTATGGGTTTGGGTTACTCGTAGGGTTTGGATACGGTTTAGGGTTAGGGTTATGGTTCGGGATAGGTTTGGGTACGGGTTAGGACAAGGGTTAGGGTTAGGTTTAGGGTACGGGTTAGGGTTACGGATAGGGTTAGGGTTAGGGTTAGGGTTAGGGGTAGGGTTAGGGTACGTTTTAGGGTTAATGTACGGGTTAGGGTTAGAGTCAGTATTAGGGTTAGGGTACGAGTTACGGTTAGGTTTAGGGTACGGTTAAGGGTTATGGTTAGCGATAGGGTTTGGGTTAAGTTTAGGGTGCGGTTTTGTATTAGGGTTAGGGTTAGGGTCAGGGTTAGAGTACGGGTTTTGTTTAGTGTTATGGTTCGGGTTAGGTTTACTGTTTTGGTATGGGTTAGGTAAGGGTTAGGTTTAGGTTTAGGGGTTAGGGTTAGAGTTAGTGTTAGGCTAAGGGATAGGGTTAGAGTACGGGATAGGATTAGGTTTAAGGTTAGGGTTAGGTCTAGGGTTATAGTACCGGTTTGGGTTAGAGATAGGGTTAGGTTTAGTGTTAGAGTATGGGATAGGGATAGTGTTAGGTTTAGGGTTAGTGTTAGGGTACAGGTTAGGGTTAGCGTATGGGTTAGGGTTACGTTTAGGGTTAGGGTTAGTGTTAGAGTACGGGCTAGGGTTAGTGTTAGGGTTAGGGTTAGGGTTAGGGTTAGAGTGCGGATAAGGTTAGGGTTAGGGTTAGGTTACGGGTTAGGGTTAGGGTACGGGTAAGGTTTAGGTTTAGGTGAGGGTTAGGGTTAGGGTTAGGGTTAGGGTATGGGTTAGGTTTAGGTTTATGTGAGCGTTAGGTTTAGGGTTAGGGATAGGGTATGGGTTAGGTTTAGGTTTAGGGTCAGGGTTAGCGTTAGGGATAGGTTTAGGGTACGGGTGAGGGTTAGGGTTCGGGTTAGGGTACGGGTTAGTTTTATGGTTATGGTACGGGTTAGGGTTACGGTTCAGGTTGGGGTTAGTGTTAGGGTATGCTTAGGTTCAGGGTACGGGTAAGGGTTATGGTTAGGGTTAGCGTTAGGTTTAGGTTTAGGGTGCGGGTTAGGATTAGGCTTAGGGTTAGGTTTAGCGCTAGGGAATGGGTTAGGGTTACTGTTAGGTTTGGGTATGGGTTAGGGTTAGGGTTAGGGTACGAGATAGGGCTGGGTACGGGTTAGGTCAAGGGTTAGGATTAGGTTTAGGGTAAGAGTTAGGGTTAGCGTTAGGTTTAGGATTAGGGTTAGGGTATGGGTTAGGTTTAGGGTACGGGTTAGGGTTAGGGTCAGGGTTAGGGTTAGGGTTAGGGTATGAGTTAGGGTTAGGGTTAGGTTTAGGGTAAGGCTTACGGTTAGGTTTAGGGTTAGGGTACGGATTAGGTTTAGGGTATGGTTTAGGGTAAGGGCCAGGGTTAGTGTTAGGCTATGAGTTAGGGTTAGGGTTAGGGTACGGGTTAGAGTTAGGCTTATGTTACATGTTAGGGTTACAGTACGGGTTAGGGTTAGGGTGAGGTTTAGGGTTAGGGTTAGAGTACAGTTAGGGTAAGGGTTAGGGTTAGGGTTAGAGTAAGGCTTATGGTTAGTGTTAGGGTTAGGGAAAGGTTTAGGGTTAGGGTTAGGGTATGGGTAAGGGCTAGGGTTAGGGTTAGGTTTAGTGTTAGATAGGGATAGGGTTAGTGTTAGGGTTAGGATTAGGGTTAATGTACAGTTTAGGCTTAGGGTTAGGTTTAGCGTTAGGTTACGGGTTAGGGTTAGGTTTAGGGTATGGGATAGGGTTAGCGTACGGGATAAGTTTAGGGTTAGGGTTAGGATTAGGTTATGGGATAGGGTTAGGGTACGGGTTATGCTTAGGTTTAGGGTGCGGGTTAGGGTTAGGGTTAGGGTTAGTGTACGGGTTAGGGTTAGGTTTAGGATCAGGGTTAGTGTTAGGGTTAGTGTTAGGTTATGGGTTAGGGTTAGGGTTGGGGTTAGGGATGGGTTAGTTTTAGGGTTAGGTTGCGGGTTAGGGTTACGGTTAATGTTAGGGTTAGGGTTAGGGTAGGGTTAGGGTTAGGGTACGGTTAAGGGTTAAGTTTATTGTTAGTGTTAGGGTTAAGTTTAGGGTGCGGTTTAGGGATAGGGTTAGGGTTATGGTTAGGGTTAGAGTACGGGTTTGGGTTAGTGTTAGGGTATGGGTTAAGTGTTCCATTTGGGTACGGCATAGGGTAAGGAATAGGGTTAGGGTTAGGGTTAGGGTTTAGGGTTAGGGTTAGGGTTAGGCTACGGGATAGGGTTAGATAACGGGTTAAGGTTAGGTTATGGTTAGGGTTAGGTTTAGGGTTATAGTACGGGTTAGGGTTAGAGTTAGGGTTAGGTTTAGGGTTAGAGTACGGTTAGGGATAGTGTTAGGGTTAGGGTTAGTGTTAGGGTACGGGTTAGGGTTAGTGTAAGGGTTAGAGTTATGTTTAGGGTTAGGATTAGTGTTAGAGTACGGGTTAGGGTTAGTGTTAGGGTTAGGGTTAGGTTTAGGGTTAGAGTACGGGGTAGGATTTTTGTTAGGGTTATGGCTAGGGTTAGTGTATGGGTTAGGGTCAGGGTTAGGGTAGGGTTAGCGTACGGGGTAGTGTTAGTGTTAGGGTTAGGGTTGGGGTTAATGTACGGTTTAGGCTTACGGTTAGGTTTAGGTTACGGGTTAGGGTTAGTGTTAGGATTAGTGTAAGGGTTAGGGTTAGTTTTAGGGTCAGGGTTAGGGTTAGGGTTAGGGTTAGGGTATGGGTTAGGGTTAGGTTTGGGGTTAGGGTATGGGTTAGTTTTAGGGATGGTGTATGGGTTAGGTTTACGGTTAAGTTTAGGGTTAGGGTTATGGTATGTGTTAGGGTTAGGTTACGGTTAAGAGTTATGGTTTGTGTTAGGGTTAGGGTTAAGTTCAGTGTGCGTGTTAGGTTTACGGTTAGGGTTAGGGTTAGAGTACGGGTTTGGGTTAGTGTTAGGGTACGGGTTAGGTTTACCGTTTGTGTACGGGTGAGGGTAAGGGTTAGGGTTAGGTTTAGGGTACGGGTTAGGTTTAGGGTATAGTTTGGAGTTAGTGTTAGGATCAGGGTTAGGGTTAGGGTTAGTGTATGAGTTAGGTTTAGGGTTAGGGTACGGGTTACGTTTAGGGTTATGGTACGGTATAGGGTTACAGTCGGGTTAGGTTTAGGGTTAGAGTATGGTTACGGTTAGGGTTAGGGTAAGAGTACGGGTTAGGGTTAGTGTACGTGTTAGGGTTAGGGTTAGGATTAGGGTTAGGGTTAGGGTTAGTGTTAGGGTTACGGTAATGGTGAGGGATAAGGGTAGTGTACGGTATCGGGGTAGTGTACGTCTTAGGTCTAGGGTTAGGGTTAGTTTTAGTGTGCGGCTTAGGGTTAGGGTTAGGTTAGGGTACGTGTTAGGGTTAGGGTTTGGGTACGGGTTAGCGTTACGTTTAGGGTTACGGTATGGTTTAGGTTTAGGTTTAGGGTTAGGGTTAGGGTACGGTTTAGGGTTAGGTTACGCGTTAGGGTTAGGTTTTGGGTACTTGTTAGGGTTACTGTACCGGTTAGGGTTAGGGTTAGGGTTAGGATTAGGGTTAGGGTTATAGTACGGGTTAGCTTTAGAGTTAAGGTTAGGTTTAGGGTTAGAGTACGGGTTAGTGTTAGTGTTAGGGTTAGGGTTAGTGTTAGGGTACGTGTTAGGGTTAGAGTACGGTTTAGGGTTAGGTTTAGAGTTAGGGTTAGGTTTACAGTACGGGTTAGGGTTAGTGTTAGTGTTAGGGTTAGTGTTAGTGTTAGTGTACGGATAGTGGTAGGGTTAGGGTTAGGCTATGGGTAAGGTTTAGGTTTAGGTTACGGGATAGGGTTAGCGTACAGGTTAAGTTTAGGGTTAGGGTTAGGTTTAGGTTCTGGGTTAGGGTTAGGTTTAGGTGCGGGTTAGGTTTAGGGTTAGGGTACAGGTTAGGGTTAGGTCGAGGGTCAGGGTTAGTGTTAGTGATAGGGTTATGGTACGGGTTAGGCTTAAGGTTGGGGTTAGGGTACGGGTTAGTTTTAGGTTTAGGGTATGGGTTAGGGTTACGGTTAATGTTAGGGTTAGGGTTAGGGTATGGGTTAGGGTTAGGGTACGGGTAAGGGTTATGGTTAGTGTTAGGGTTAGCTTTAGGTTTAGGGTGCGGGTTAGGGTTAGGGTTAGTGTTAAGTTTAGCGCAAAGGAATGGTTTAGGGTAACTGTTATGGTTTGGGTACGGTTTAGGGTGAGGGTTAGTTTATGGGATAGGGTTGGGGAGGCGTTATGTCAAGGGTTAGGGTTAGGTTTAGGGTACGGGTTAGGGTTAGGGTTTGGATTAAAGTTAGGTTTAGGGTATGGGTTAGGCTTAGGGTTTGAAGTTAGGGTTAGGGGTAACGTCAGTGTTAGGGTTAGGGTTAGCATTAGGGTATGGTTTAGGGTTAGGTTTAGGGTACAGGTTAGTGTTAGGGTTATGGTTAGAGTACGGGTTAGCTTTAGGGTACGGGTTAGGGTTAGGTTTAGGGTCAGGGTTAGGGTTAGGGTTAAGGTACGAGTTAGGGTTAGGGTTTGGGTACGGGTTAGGGTTAGGGTATTGGTATGGGTTAGGGTTACAGTACGGGTTAAGGTTAGGGTGAGGGTTAGGGTTAGGTTTAGAGTACGGTTAGGGTTAGGGTTAGGGTTAGGGTTAGAGTATGGTTTAGGGTTAGTGTTAGGGTTAGGGTTAGGGTTAATGTACGGGTTAGGCTTAGGGTTAGGTTAGGGTTAGGATACGGGTTAGGGTTAGCTTTAGGGTACGGGATAGGGTTAGCGAACGGGTTAAGTTTATGGTTAGGGTTCAGTTTAGGTTGCGGTTTAGGGTTAGGGTACGGGTTAGCGTTAGGTTTAGGGTGCGGGTTGGGTTAGAGTTAGGGTTAGTGTAAGGGTTAGGGTTAGGTTTAGTGTCAGGGTTAGGGTTAGTGTTAGGGTAAGGGTTAGCGTTAGGTTAGGGGTTAGGGTATGGGTTAGTTTTAGGGTTTGGGTACGGATTAGGGTTATGGTTAAGTTAGGGTTAGGGTTAGGTTATGGGTTAGGGTTAGGTTACGGTTAAGGGTTATGGTTTGGGTTTTGGTTAGGGTTAAGTTTAGGGTGCATGTTAGGGTTAGGGTTAGGGTTATGGTTAGGGTTAGAATACAGGTTTGGGTTAGTGTTAGGGTATGTGTTAGGTTTACCGTTTGGGTACGGGTTCGATTAAGGGTTAGGGTTAGGCTTAGGGTTAGGAGTTAGGGTTAGAGTTAGGATTACGCTACGGGTGGGGTTACGGTACGGGTTAGGTTTAGGGTTAAGGTTCGGGTTAGGGTTTGGGTACGGTCTAGGTTTACGTTTAGCGTTAGGGTATGGGTTAGGTTTAGGGTTAGGGTTTGTGTACGGTTTAGGGTTAGGGTACAGGATAGGGTTAGTGTTAGGGTCAGGGTTAGGGTTAGGTTTAGGGTCCGGGTTAGGGTTAGGGTTAGGGTTAGCGCTAGGGTATGGGCTAGGGTTTCTGTTAGGTTTTGTGTACGGGTTAGAGTTAGGGTTAGGGTACAGGATAGGTTTGGGTACGGGTTAGGTAGAGGGTTAGGGGTATGTTTAGGTTTCGGGTTAGGGTTAGGGTTAGGGTTAGGTTTAGGTTTAGGGTTAGGGTATGGGTTAGGCTTAGTGTATGGGTTAGGATTAGGGTTAGGGTCAGGGTTAGGGTAGGTTTAGGGTACGAGTTAGGGTTAGGGTTAGGTTTAGGGTACGGGTTATGGTTAGGGTTAGGTTAAAAGTACGGTTTAGGTTTAGGTTACCGGTTAGGGTTAGGGTCATGGTCATGGTTAGGCTTAGGGTTAGGGTACGGGTTAGGGTTAGGGTTAGTGTACGGGTTAGGTTTAGAGTACGGGTTATGGTTAGGTTTAGGGTTTGGGTTAGGGTCAGTGTACCGATAGGGTTAGGGTTAGGTTTAGGGTTAGGGTTCGGGTATGGGTTAGGTTTAGGTTTAGGTGCGGGTTAGGGTTAGGATTAGGGTTAGGTTTAGGTGCGGGTTAGGGTTAGGGTTAGGGTTAGGGGTTAGGGTTAGAGTTAGGGTTAGGCTACGGGTAGGGTTAGGGTATGGGTTACGGTTAGGGTTAGGGTTCGGGTTAGGGTTAGTTGATGGGTTAGGTTTAGTGTTAGGGTTAGGGTTAGGGTTACGGTTAATGTTAGGGTACCGGTACGGGTTAGGGTTAAGGTTCCGGTATGGGATAGGGTTAGTGTAAATGTTAGGTCTAGGGTTAGGATTAGTTTTAAGGTGCGGGTTAGAGTTAGGCCCTGGGTTAGGGTTAGGTTACGGGTTAGGGTTAGATTACGGGTTAGTGTTAGGTTTAGGGTTAGGGTTAGTGTTAGAGTACGTGTTAGGGTTAGGGTTAGGGTTAGTGTACGGATAGTGTTAGGGTTAGATTTAGGTTTAGGGTACGGGTTAGGGTTAGGGTTAGGGTACGAGATAGGGTTGGGTACGGGTTAGGTCAAGGGTTAGGATTAGGTATATTGTAAGAGTTAGGGTTAGCGTTAGGTTTAGGATTAGGGTTAGGGTATGGGTTAGGTTTAGGGTACGGGTTAGGGTTAGGGTGAGGGTTTGGGTTAGGGTTAGGGTATGAGTTAGGGTTAGGGTTAGGTTTAGGGTACGGCTTAGGGTTAGGTTTAGGGTTAGGGTACAGGTTAGGTTTAGGGTACGGGTTAGGGTTAGGATCAGGGTTAGTGTTAGGCGATGAGTTAGGATTAGGGTTAGGGTACGGGTTAGAGTTAGGGTTATGTTACATGTTAGGGTTACACTACGGGTTAGGGTTATGGTGAGGTTTAGGTTTAGGGTTAGAGTACAGTTAGGGTAAGGGTTAGGGTTAGGGTTAGAGTAAGGGTTAGGGTTAGTGTACGGGTTAGGGTTAGGTTTAGGGTCAGGGTTAGTGTTAGGGTAGTGTTAGGGTATGGGTTAGGGTTAGGGTTGAGGTTAGGGGACGGGTTAGTTTTAGGGTTAGGTTACGGGTTAGGGTTACGGTTAAAGTTACGGTTAGGTTTAGGGTGTGGGTTAGGGTTAGGGTACGGTTAAGGGTTAAGGTTAGTGTTAGGGTTAGGGTTAAGTTTAGGGTGCAGTTTAGGGATAGGGTTTGGGTTATGGTTAGGGTTAGAGTACGGGTTTGGGTTAGTGTTAGGGTATGGGTTAGGTGTTCCGTTTGGGTACAGCATAGGGTAAGGAATAGGGTTAGGGTTAGGGTTAGGGTTTAGGGTTAGAGTTAGGGTTAGGCTACGGGATAGGGTTAGATTACGGGTTAAGTTTAGGTTATGGTTAGGGTTAGGTTTAGGGTTATAGTACGGGTTAGGGTTAGAGTTAGGTTTAGGTTTAGGTTTAGAGTAGGGATAGAGTTAGGGTTAGGGATAGTGTTAGGGTTAGGGTTAGTGTTAGGGTTAGGTTTAGGGTTAGAGTACGGGATAGGATTAGTGTTAGGTTTATGGTTAGGGTTAGTGTATGGGTTAGGGTAAGGGTTAAGGTTAGGGTTAGGGGTTAGGTTTAAAGTTAGTGTTAGGCTACGGGTAGGGTTATGGTATGGATTAGGTTTAGGGTTAGGGTTCGTGTTAGGGTTACGTTACGGGTTAGGGTTAAGGTTAGGGTATGGGATAGGGTTAGTGTAGGTGTTAGGTCTAGGGTTAGGGTTAGGTTTAGTGTGCATGTTAGGGTTAGGGTTAGGGTTAGGGTACGTATTAGGGTAGGGTTTGGGTAAGGGTTAGGGTTACATTTAGGGTTAGGGTACAGGTGAGGTTTAGGGTTAGGGTTAGGTTACAGTTTAGGGTTAGGGTATGGGTTTTGTTAGGTTTTAAGGTCAAGTTTAGGGTTAGGTTTAGGGTTTGGATACAGTTTAGGGTTAGGTTTAGGGTACGGGATAGGGTTAGCGTACGGGTTAAGTTTATGGTTAGGCTTCGGTATAGGTTACGGTTTAGCTTTAGGGTACGGGTTAGGGTTAGGTTTAGGGTGCGGGTTCGGTTAGGGTTAGTGTTAGGGTCAGGGTTAGGGTTAGGTTTAGGGTCAGGGTTAGGGTTAGGGTTAGAGTTAGGGTACGGGTAGCGTTAGGGTTGGGGTTAGGGTATGGGTTAGGTTTAGGTTTTGGGTACGGATTAGGGTTATGGTTAAAGTTAGGGTTAGGGTTAGGTTATGGTTTAGGGTTAGGTTACGGTTAAGGGTTATGGTTTGGGTTAGGGTTAGGGTTAAGTTTAGGGTGTGGGTTAGGGTTAGGGTTAGGGTTATGGTTAGGGTTAGAGTACGGGTTTGGGTTAGTGTTAGGGTATGGGTTAGGTTTACCGTTTAGGTACGGGTTCGGGTAAGGGTTAGGGCTAGGCTTAGGTTTAGGGGTTAGGGTTAGAGTTAGGATTACGCTACAGGTAGGCTTAGGGTACGGGTTAGGGTTAGGGTTAAGGTTCGGGTTAGGGTTTGGGTACAAGCTAGGGTTATGTTTAGGGTTAGGGTATGGGTTAGGTTTAGGGTTAGTGTTCGTGTACGGTTTAGGGTTACGGTACGCGATAGGGTTAGTGTTAGGGTCAGGGTAAGGGTTAGGTTTAGGGTCCGGTTTAGGGTTAGTGTTAGGGTTAGTGCTAGGGTATAGGTTAATGTTACTGTTAGAGTTTGGGTATGGGTTAGGGTTAGGGTTAGGTTACGGGATAGGTTTGGGTACGGGTTAGGTAAAGGGTTAGGGTTATGTTTAGGGTACGGTTTAGGGTTAGGGTTAGGTTTATGGTTAGGGTGGGTATGGGTTAGGCTTAGGGTATGGGTTAGGGTTAGGGTTAGGGTCAGTGTTAGGGTAGGTTTAGGGTACGAGTTAGGGTTAGGGTTAGGTTTAGTGTAGGGGTTAGGGTTAGGGTTAGGTTTAAAGTACGGGTTAGGTTTAGGGTACGGGTTAAGGTTAGGGTTAGGGTCAGGGTTAGGGTTAGGGTTAGGGTACGAGTTAGGGTTAGGGTTAGGGTACGGGTTAGGTTTATGGTTATGGTATGGGTTAGGATTACAGTACGGATAGGGTTAGGGCAGGGTTAGGTTTAGGGTTAAAATACAGTTAGTGTTATGGTTAGGGTTAGGGTTAGTGTTAGGGTACGGGTTAGGGTACGGGTTAGGGCTAGGGTTAGGTTTAGGGTTAGAGTACGGGGTAGGATTAGTGTTAGGGTTAGTGTGAGGGTTAGGGTTAGTGTACGGGTTAGGGTTAGGGTTAGGTTTAGGGTTAGAGTACGGTGTAGGGTTAGTGTTAGGTTTACGTTTGGGATTAATGTACAGTTTAGGCTTAGGGTTAGCTTTAGGGTTAGGATACGGTTTAGGGTTAGGTGTAGGGTACGGGATAGAGTTAGCATACGGGTTAAATTTAGGGTTATGGTTAGGTTTAGGTTACAGGTTAGGGTTAGGGTATGGGTTATGGTTAGGTTTTGGTGCGGGTTCGGGTTAGGGTTAGGATTAGTGTAAGGGTTAGGGTTAGGTTTAGGGTCAGGGTTAGGGTTAGGGTTAGTGTTAGGGTACGGGTTAGGGTTAGGGTTGGGTTTAGGGTACGGGTTAGTTTTAGGGTTAGGGTATGTGTTAGGGTTACGGTTAAGGTTAGGGTTAGGTTTAGGTTATGGGTTAGGGTTAGGTTATGGTTAAGGATTATGGTTTGGGTTAGGGTTAGGGCTAAGTTTAGGGTGCGGGTTATGGTTATAGTTAGGATTAGGGTTAGAGTACTGGTTTGGGTTAGTGTTAGGGTACGGGTTAGGTTTACCGTTTGGGTATGGTTTAGGTTAAGGGTTAGGGTTAGGTTAGGTTTAGGGTACGTGTTATGGTTAGGTTTTGGGTACGGGTTAGGATTAGGGATAGGGATATGGTACGGGTTAGGGTTAGGGTTGGGGTTACGGTACGGGTTATTTTTAGGGTTATGCTACGGGTTAGGGTTACGGTTAAGGTTAGGGTTAGTGTTAGGTATGGGTTAGGTTTAGGCTATGGGTAAGGGTTATGTTTAGGGTTACGGTTAGGTTTAGGTTTAGGGTGCGGGTTAGGCTTAGGGTTAGGTTTAGGGTTAGCGCTAGGTTATGGGTTAAGGTTACTCTTAGGGTTTGCGTACAGGTTAGATTTAGGGTTAGGTTAAGGGATAGGGTTGGGTACGGGTAAAGACAAGGGTTAGGGTTAAATTTAGGGTACGGGATAGGGTTAGGGTTAGGTTTAGGGTATGGGTTAGGTTTAGGGCACGGGTTAGGGTTAGGGTTAGGGTCAGGTTAGGGTTAGTGTTAGGGTACGAGCTAGGGTTAGGGTGTGGTTTAGGGTACGGGATAGGGTTAGGTTTAGAGTACGGGTTAGGTTTAGTGTTAGGGTTAGGGTTAGGGTTAGGGTTAGAGTGCCGATAGGGTTAGGGTTAGGGTTAAGGTCAGGGATAGAGTATGGTTTAGGGTTAGAGTTTGTGTTAGGGTTAGAGTATGGGGTAGGGTTAGTGTTAGGGTTAGGGTTAGGGTAAGGTTTAGGGTACAGGTTAGGGTTAGAGTTAGGGTTAGGTTTAGAGTGTGGGGTAGGGTTAGTGTTACGGTTAGGGATAATGTATGGGTTAGGCTTAGGGTTAGGTTTAGGCTTAGGTTACGGTTTAGGGTTAGGTTTAGGGTACGGGATATGGTTAGTGTACCGGTTAAGTTGAGGGTTAGGGTTAGGCTTAGGTTACTGGTCAGGGTTAGGTTTGGTGTGGGTTAGGGTTAGGGTTAGGGTTATGGTACAGGTTAGGGTTAGGTGGGGTTAGGGTACGGGTTAATTTTAGGTTTAGTGTACAGGTCATGGTTACGGTTAAGTTTAGGGTTAGTGTTAGGGTATGGTTTAGGGTTAGGGTACGGGAAAGGGTTATGGTTAGGGTTACGGTTAGGTTTAGGTTTAGGGTGCGGGTTAGGCTTAGGGTTAGGTTTAGGGTTAGCGCTAGGGTATGGGTTAGTGTTACTGTTAGGGTTTGGGTACGGGTTAGGGTTAGGGTTACGGTTAGTGTTAGCGCTAGGGTATGGTTTAGGGTTACTGTTAGGGTTTGGGCACAGGTTAGGTTTAGGTTTAGGGTACGAGATAGGGTTAGTGTACGGGTTAAGTTTACGGTTAGGGTTAGGTTTAGGTTATGGGTTAGAGGTAGGGTACGGGGTAGGGTTAGGTTTAGGTGCGGGTTAGGGTTAGGGTACGGGTTAGGGTTAGGTTTAGGGTCAGCGTTAGGGTTAGGGATAGGGTTATGGTACGTGTTAGGGTTAGTGTTCGGGTTAGGGTACGGGTTAGTTTTAGGGTTAGGGTACGGTTTAGGGTTACGTTTAAGGTTAGGGTTAGTGTTAGGTTATGGGTTAGGGTTAGGGTACGGGTAAGGGTTATGGTTAGGGTTACGGTTAGGTTTAGGTTTAGGGTGCGGTTTAGGCTTAGGGTTAGGGTTAGGGTTAGCGCTAGGGTATGGGTTAGTGTTACTGTTAGGGTTTGGGTACGGGTTACTGTTAGGGTTAGGGTACGGGATAAGGTTGGGTACGGGTTAGGTCAAGAGTTAGGGTTAGGTTTAGGGTACGGGTTAGGGTTAGGGTTAGGTTTATGTTTAGGGTTAGGGTATGGGTTAGTTTTAGGGTACGGGTTAGGGTTAGGGTTAGGGTCAGTTTTTGGGTTAGGTTTAGGGTACGAGTTAGGGTTAGGGATAGGTTAAGGGTACGGGTTAGGGTTAGGGTTAGGGTTAGGGTTAGAGTACCGGGTAGGGTTAGTGTTAGGGTTAGGGTAAGGGTTAATATACGGGTTAGGCTTAGGTTTAGGTTAGGGTTTGATATGGGTTAGGGTTAGGTTTAGGGTACGGGATAGGGTTAGCGAACGGGTTAAGTTTAGGGTTAGGCTTCGGTTTAGGTTACGTTTTAGCTTTAGGGTACGGATTAGGGTTAGGTTTAGGGTGCGGGTTGGGTTAGGGTTAGGGTTAGGGTAAGGGTTAGGGTTAGGTTTAGGGTCAGGGTTAGGGTTAGGTTTAGTGTTAGGGTATGGGTTAGCATTAGGGTTGGGGTTAGGGTATGGGTTAGTTTTAGGGTTTGGGTACGGATTAGGGTTATGGTTAAGGTTAGGGTAAGGGTTAGGTTATGTGTTAGGGTTAGGTTACGGTTAAGGGTTATGGTTCGGGTTAGGGTTAGGGTTAAGTTTAGGGTGCGAGTTAGGGTTAGGGTTATGGTTATGGTTAGGGTTAGAGTACGGGTTGGGGTTAGTGTTAGGGTACGGGTTAGGTTTACCATTTGGGTACAGGTTCGGGTAAGGGTTTGGGTTAGGCTTAGGTTTAGGAGTTAGGTTTAGAGTTAGGATTAGGCTACGGGTAGGGTTAGGGTACGGGTTAGGTTTAGGGTTAAGTTTCGGGTTAGGGTTTGGGTACGGGCTAGTGTTACGTTTAGGGTTAGGGTATGGGTTAATTTTAGGGTTAGTGTTCGTGTATGGTTTAGGGTTAGGGTACTGGATAGGGTTAGTGTTAGGGTCAGGGTAAGAGTTAGGTTTAGGGTCCGGGTTAGGGTTAGGGTTAGGGTTAGCGCTAGGGTATGGGTTAGGGTTACTGTTAGGGTTTGGGTACAGGTTAGGGTTAGGGTTAGGTTACGGGATAGGTTTGGGTACGGGTTAGGTAAAGGGTTAGGTTTATGTTTAGGGTACGGTTTAGGGTTAGGGTCAGTGTACGGATAAGGGTTAGGGTTAGGGTTAGGATTAGGGTTCGGGTACGGGTTAGGGCTAGGTTTAGGTGCGGGTTAGGGTTAAGGTTAGGGTTAGGGGTTAGGGTTAGAGTTAGGGTTAGGCTACGGGTAGGGTTAGGGTACGGGTTATGGTTAGGGTTAGGGTTCGGGTTAGGTTTAGTGTACGGGTTAGGTTATGATTAGGGTTAGGGTTAGGGTTACAGTTAATATTAGGGTACCGGTACGGGTTAGGGTTAAGGTTCCGGTACGGGATAGGTTTAGTGTAAGTGTTAGGTCTAGGGTTAGGGTTAATTTTACGGTGCGGGTTAGAGTTAGGCCCTGGGTTAGGGTTATGTTACGGGTTAGGGTTAGATTACGGTTTAGTGTTAGGTTAAGGGTTAGGGTTAGTGTTAGAGTACGTGTTAGGGTTAGTGTTAGGGTTAGGGTTAGTGTACGGATAGTGTTAGGGTTAGATTTAGGGTGAGGGTACGGGTTAGGGTTAGGTTTAGGGTATGGGATAGGGTTCGTTTACGGGTTAAGTTTAGGGTTAGGGTAGGGTTTAGGTTACGGGTTAGGGTTAGGGTACGGGTTAGGGTTAAGTTTCAGTGCGGGTTAGGGTTAGGGTACGGGTTAGTGTTAGGGTTAGGGTTAGTGTACAGGTTGGGGTTAGTGTTAGGGTTAGGGTTAGTGTTAGGTTTAGGATACGGTTTAAGACTAGGGTTAGGTCACGTGATAGGGTTAGGGTACGGGTTATGTCTAGGGTTAGGGTTAGGTTTACAGTGCGGGTTAGAGTTAGGCCCTGGGTTAGGGTTAGGGTATGGGTTAGGGTTAGGTTATGGGTTAGGGTTATGGTTAGTGTACGGGTTAGGGTTAGGGTTAGTGTTAAGGTTAGGGTTCGGGGTAGTGTTAGGGTATGGGTTAGGGTTAGGCTACGGGTTAGGTCTAGCGTTAGGGTTAGGTTTAGGATGCGGGTTAGGGTTAGGGTTAGGGTACGGGATTAGGGTTAGGGTTAGGGTCAAGTTTAGGGTTAGGTTTAGGTTTAGGGTTAGGTTTGGGTACGGGTTTGGGTTACGGTACGAGTTAGGGTTAGGGTAAGGGTCAGGTTTAGGGTTAGGATTATAGTAGGGGGTTAGGGTTAGTGTTAGTGTTACGTGTAGGGTTAGAGTACTGGTTAGGTTTAGTGTTAGGGTTATGGTTAGTGTTAGGGTTAGGGTTAAGGTTAGAGTATGGGTTAGGTTTAGGGTTAGGGTTAGGGTTAGGTTTAGAGTACGGGATAGGGTTAGTGTTAAGGTTAGGGTTAGGGTTAGGGTTAGTGTGCGGCTGGGTTAAGTTTAGGGTCAGGGTTAGGGTTAGGGTTAGTGTTAGTGTACGCGTTAAGGTTAGGGTTGGGGTTAGGGTACGGGTTTGTTTTAGGGTTAGGGTAGGAGTTAGGGTTATGGTTAAGGTTAGGTTTAGGGTTAGGGTATGGTTTAGGGTTAGGTTACGGTTAAGGGTTATGGTTTGCGTTAGCGTTAGTGTTAAGTTTAGGGTGCGGGTTAGGGTTAGGGTTAAGGGTAGAGTTAGGTTTAGAGTACGGGTTTGGGTTAGTGTTAGGGTATGTGTTAGGTTTACCGTTTGGGTACGTGTTAGGGTAAGGGTTAGGGTTAGGGATAGGGTTAGGGGTTAGGTTTAGAGTTAGGGTTATGCTACGGGAAGGGTTAGGGTACGGGTTAGGTTTAGGGTTAGGGTTAGGGTTAGGATTAGAGTACAGGTTTGGGTTAGTGTTAGGGTACGGGATACGTTTACCGTTTGGGTACGTGTTAGGGTAAGGGTTAGGTTTAGGGTAGGGGGTTTGGGTTAGAGTTAGGGTTAGGCTACGGGTAGGGTTAGGGTACGGGTTAGTGTTAGGGTTAGTGTTAGGGTTACGGTACGGGTTAGGGTTAAGTTTAGGGTACGGGATAGGGTTAGTGTACGTGTTAGGTTTAGCGTTAGGGTTAGGTTTAGTGTGCGGGTTAGGGTTAGGGTTAGGGTACGTATTAGGGTTAAAGTTTGGGTACGGGTTAGGGTTACATTTAGGGTTAGGGTACGGGTTAGGTTTAGGGTTTGTGTAACGGTTAGTGTTAGAGTACAGTTTAAGGTTAGAGTACGGGTTAGGGTTAGGTTTAGGGTTAGGTTTAGTGTTAGAGTACGGGTTAGGGTTAGTGTTAGGGTTAGGGTTACGGTTAGGGTTAGTGTATGGATAGTGTTAGGGTTAGGGTTAGGGTTAGTGTATAGTTTAGGGTTAGGATTAGGGTACGGGATAGGTTTAGTGTTCAGGTTAAGTTTAGGTTTAGGTTTAGGTTTAGGTTACGGGTAAGGGTTAGGTTACGGGTTAGGTTTAGGTTTAGGTTACGGGTAAGGGTTAGGTTACGGGTTAGGGTTAGGTTTAGGTGCGCGTGAGGGTTAAGGTTGGGCTTAGGGTACGGGTTAGTTTTAGGGTTAAGGTACAGGTTAGAGTTACGGTTCAGGTTGGAGTTAGTGTTAGGGTTGCTTAGGGTCAGGGTACGGGTAAGGGTTATGGTTAGGGTTAGCGTTAGGTTTAGGTTTAGGGTGCGGGTTAGGATTAGGTTTAGGGTTAGGCTTAGCACTAGGGAATGGGTTAGGGTTACTGTTAGGTTTGGGTACGGGTTAGGGTTAGGGTTAGGGTACGAGATAGGATTGGGTACGGGTTAGGTCAAGGGTAAGGATTAGGTTTAGGGTAAGAGTTAGGGTTAGTGTTAGGTTTAGAATTAGGGTTAGGGTATGGGTTAGGTTTAGCATACGGGATAGAGTTAGGGTCAGGGTTAGGGTTAGGGTTAGGGTATGAGTTTGAGTTAGGGTTAGGTTTAGGGTACCGCTTAGGGTTAGGTTTAGGGTTAGGGTACGGGATAGGTTTAGGGTGCGGGTTAGGGTTAGGGTCAGGGTTAGTGTTAGGCTATGAGTTAGGGTTAGGGTTAGGGTACGGGTTAGAGTTAGGGTTCTGTTACGTGTTAGGGCTACAGTACAGGTTAGGGTTAGTGTGAGGTTTAGGGTTAGTGTTAGAGTACAGTTAGGGTAAGGGTTAGGGTTAGGGTTAGAGTAAGGGTTAGGGTTAGTGTTAGGGTTAGGGAAAGGTTTAGGGTTAGGGTTAGGGTATGGGTTAGGGTTATGGTTAGGGTTATGGTTAGGGTTAGATCCCGGGGTAGGGTTAGTTTTAGGGTTATGGTTAGGGTTAATGTACGGGTGAGGCTTAGGGTTAGGTTTAGGTTTAGGTTACGGTTTAGGGTTAGGTTTAGGGTATGGGATAGGGTTAGCGTACGGGATAAGTTTAGCTTTAGGGTTAGGATTAGGTTATGGGATAGGGTTAGGGTACGGGTTATGCTTAGGTTTAGGGTGCGGGTTAGGGTTACGGTTAGGGTTAGTGTACGGGTTAGCGTTAGGTTTAGTGTCAGGGTTAGTGTTAAGGTTAGTGTTAGGGTATGAGTTAGGGTTAGGGTTGGGGTTAGGGTACGGGTTAGTTTTAGGGTTAGGTTACGGGTTAGGGTTACGGTTAAAGTTAGGGTTACGGTTAGGGTGTGGGTTAGGTTTAGGGTACGGTTAAGGGTTAAGGTTAGTGTTAGGGTTAGGGTTAAGTTTAGGGTGTGGTTTAGGGATAGGGTTAGGGTTATGGTTAGGGTTAGAGTATGGGTTTGGGTTAGTGTTACGGTACGGGTTAGGTGTTCCGTTTGGGTACGGCATAGGGTAAGGAATAGGGTTAGTGTTAGGGTTAGGGTTTAGGGTTAGAGTACGGTTAGGGATAGTGTTAGGGTTAGGGTTAGTGTTAGGGTACGGGTTAGGGTTAGCTTAAGGGTTAGGGTTACGTTTAGAGTTAGGGTTAGTGTTAGAGTATGGGTTAGGATTAGTGTTAGGGTTAGGGTTAAGTTTAGGGTTAGAATACGGGGTAGGATTAGTGTTCGGGTTATGGTTAGGGTTAGTGTATGGGTTAGGGTCAGGGTTAAGTTAGGGTTAGAGTACGGGGTAGTTTTAGTGTTAGGGTTAGGGTTGGGGTTAATGTACAGTTTAGGCTTAGGGTTAGGTTTAGGTTACGGGTTAGGGTTAGGGTTAGGATTAGTGTAAGGGTTAGGGTTAGGTTTAGGGTCAGGGTTAGGGTTAGGGTTAGTGTTAGGGTGTGGGTTAGGGTTAGGGTTGGGGTTAGGGTACGGGTTAGTTTTAGGGTTAGTGTATGGGTTAGGTTTACGGTTAAGGTTAGGTTTAGGGTTTTGGTATGTGTTAGGGTTAGGTTACGGTTAAGGGTTATGGTTTGTGTTAGGGTTAGGGTTACGTTCAGGGTGCGTGTTAGATTTACGGTTAGGGTTAGGGTTAGAGTACGGGTTTGGGTTAGTGTTAGGGTACGGGTTAGGTTTACCGTTTGTGTACGGGTGAGGGTAAGGGTTAGGGTTAGGGTTAGGTTTAGGGTACTGATTAGGTTTAGGGTATAGTTTGGAGTTAGTGTTAGGATCAGGGTTAGGGTTACGGTTAGTGTACGAGTTAGGTTTAGGGTTAGGGTACGGGTTACGTTTAGGGTTATGGTACGGTATAGGGTTACAGTCGGGTTAGGGTTAGGGTGAGGGTTAGGTTTAGGGTTAGAGTATGGTTACGGTTAGGGTTAAGGTTAGAGTACGGTTTAGGGTTAGTGTACGGGTTAGGGTTAGGGTTAGGATGGGTTAGGGTTAGGGTTAGTGTTAGGGTTACGGTACTGGTGAGGGATAAGGGTCGTGTACGGTATCGGGGTAGTGTACATCTTAGGTCTAGTGTTAGGGTTAGTTTTAGTGTGCGGCTTAGGGTTAGGGTTAGGTTAGGGTACGTGTTAGGGTTAGCGTTTGGGTATGGGTTAGCGTTACGTTTAGGGTTACGGTATGGTTTAGGTTTAGGTTTAGGGTTAGGGTTAGGGTACGGTTTAGGGTTAGGTTACAGGTTAGGGTTAGGTTTTGGGTACTTGTTAGGGTTACTGTACCGGTTAGGGTTAGGGTTAGGGTTAGGATTAGGGTTAGGGTTATAGTACGGGTTAGCTTTAGAGTTAAGGTTAGGTTTAGGGTTAGAGTACGGGTTAGTGTTAGTGTTAGGGTTAGGGTTAGTGTTAGGGTACGGGTTAGGGTTAGGGTTAGGGTACGGGTTAGGGTTAGGGTTAGGTTTAGAGTACGGGGTAGGGTTAGTGTTAGGTTTAGGGTTAGGGTTAGGGTTAGGGTACGGGTTAGGGTTAGGGTTAGGTTTAGAGTACGGGGTAGGGTTAGTGTTAGGGTTAGGGTTAGGGTTAATGTACGGGTTAGGCTTAGGGTTAGGTTTAAGGTTAGGATACGGGTTAGGTTTAGGTTTAGGGTACGAGATAGGGTTAGCGTACGGGTTAAGTTTGGGTTAGGGTTAGGTTTAGGTTACGGGTTAGGGTTAGGGTACGGGTTAGGGTTAGGTTTAGGGCGCGGGTTAGGTTTAGGGTTAGGTTTAGTGTAAGTGATAAGGTTAGGTTTAGGGTCTGTGTTAGGGTTAGGGTTAGTGTTAGGGTACGGGTCAGGGTTAGGGTTGGGTTCAGGGTACGGGTTAGTTTTAGGGTTAGGATACGGGTTAGCGTTATGGTTAAGGTTAGGGTTAGGGTTAAGGTATGGGTTAGGGTTAGGTTACGGTTAAGGGTTATGGTTTGGGTTAGGGTTAGGGTTAAGTTTAGGGTGCTGGTTAGGGTTAGGGTAGGGTTAGGTTTAGAGTACGGGTTTGGGTTAGTGTTAGGCTATGGTTTAGGTTTACCGTTTGGGTACGGCTTAGGGTAAGGTTTAGGGTTAGGGTTAGGGGTTAGGGTTAGAGTTACGGTTAGGCTCCAGGTTGGGTTAGGGTACGGGTTAGGGTTAGTGTTAGGATTCGGGTTAGGGTTAGTGTACGGCTTAGGGTTTGGTTTAGGGTTAGGGTTAGTGTTAGGGTTAGCGCTCGGGAATGGGTTAGTGTTACTGTTAGGGTTTGGGTACAGGTTAGTTTAGGGTTAGGTTACGGGATAGGGTTGGGTACGGGTTAGGTCAAGGGTTAGGTTTAGGTTTAGGGTACAGGTTAGGCTTAGGGTTAGGATTAGGTTTAGGTTTAGGGTATGGGTTAGGCTTAGGGTACGGGTTAGGGTTAGCGTCAGGGTTAGGGTTAGGGTTAGCGTATTGTTACGGGTTAGGGTTAGGTTAGGGTTAGGTTTAGGGTTAGGGTAAGAGTTAGGGTTAGGGTTAGGGTACGGGTTAGGTTTAGGGTATTGGTACGGTTTAGTGTTACAGTACGGGTTAGGGTAAGGGTGAGGGTTAGGGTTAGTTTTAGAGTATGGTTAGGGTTAGTGTTAGGGTTAGGGTTAGAGTACGGGTTAGGGTTAGTGTTAAGGTTAGGGTTAGGGTTAGGGTATGGGTAAGGGTTAGGGTTAGGGTTAGGTTTAGAGCACGGGAAAGGGTTGGGTACGGGTTAGGTGAAGGTTTAGGGTTAGTTTTAGGGTACGGGTTAGGGTTAGTGTTAGGTTTAGGGTTAGGGTTAAGGTATGGGTTAGGTTTAGGGTACGGGTTAGGGTTAGGGTCAGGGTTAGGGTTAGGGTTAGGGTTAGGGTATGAGTTAGGGTTAGGGTTAGGTTTAGGTTACGGGTTAGGGTTAGGGTTAGGGTTAGGGTTAGGTTAGAGTACAGGGTAGGGTTACTGTTAGGGTTAGGGTTAGGGTTGATGTACGGGTTAGCATAGGGTTAGGTTAGGGTTAGGATATGGGTTAGGGTTATGTTTAGAGTACGGGTTAGGGTTAGCGTATGGGTTAAGTTTAGGGTTAGGGTTAGGTTTAGGTTACGGGTTAGGGTACAGGTTAGGGTTAGGTTTAGGGTGCGGGTTAGGGTTAGGGTTAGGTTTAGTGTAAGGGTTAGGGTTCGGGTTAGGGTTCTGGTTCGGGTTAGGGTTCGGGTTCGGTTTAGGGTTAGGGTTAGTGTTCGGGTTTGGGTTAGGGTTCGGGTTAGGTTTAGGGTTAGGGTTCGGGTTAGGGTTAGGGTATTGGTACGGGTTAGGGTTACAGTACGGGTTAAGGTTAGGGTGAGGGTTAGGGTTAGGTTTAGGGTACAGTTAGGGTTAGGGTTAGAGTACGGGTTAGGGTTAGGGTTAGGTTTAGTGTAAGGGTTAGGGTTAGGGTTAGGGTTAGTGTACAGATTATGGTTATGGTTGGGCTTAGGGTACGGGTTAGTTTTAGAGTTATGGTACGGGTTAGGGTTATGGTTAAGTTTAGGTTTAGGTTGAGGGTATGGGTTAGGGTTAGGTTACGGTTAAGGGTTATAGTTTGGGTTAGGTTTAGGGTTAAGTTTAGAGTGTGGGTTAGGGTTAGGGCTAGGTTTAGGGTTAGGGTTAGAGTACGGGTGTGGGTTAGTGTTAGGGTACGGGTTAGGTTTACCGTTTGGGTACGGGTTAGGGTAAGGGTTAGGGATAGCTTTAGGTTTAGGGTTAGAGTACGGGGTAGGGATAGTGTTAGGGTTAGGGTTAGGGTTAGGTTACGGGTTAGTGTTAGGCTTAGGGTACGGGATAGGGTTAGCGTACAGGTTAAGTTTAGGGTTTGGGTTAGGTTTAGGTTACGGGTTAGGGTTAGGGTACTGGTTAGGGTTAAGTTTAGGTTGCGGGTTAGAGTTATGGTTAGGGTTAGTGTACGGTTTAGGGTTAGGTTTAGGGTCAGGGTAAGGGTTAGGGTTAGTGTTAGGGTATGGGTTAGGGTTAGGGTTGGGGTTAGGGTACGGGTTAGTTTTAGGGTTAGTGTATGGGTTAGGGTTACTTTTAAAGTAAAGGTTAGGGTTAGGGTTAGGGTTTGGTTTAGGTTTAGGGAACGGTTTAGGTCTAGGGTTAGGGTTAGGTTTAGGGTGTGTGTTAGGGTTAGGCATCGGGTTCGGGATAGGGTACGGGTTAGGTTTAGGGTACGGGTTAGGGTTAGCGTTAGGGTTATCGTATGGGTTAGGGTTAGGGTTGGGGTTAGTGTTAGGGTACGGGTTAGGGTTTGGGTACGGGTTAGGTCTAGGGTTAGGGTTTGGTTTAGGATGCGGCTTATGGTTAGGTTTAGAGTACGTTTAGGGTTAGGGTTAGGGTTAGGGTTCGGGTTAGTGTTAGTGTATGGTTTAGGGTTAGGGTTAGGGTTAGTGTTAGGTTTACGGTACGGTTTATCGTTAAGTTTATGGTAGGGATAGATTTAGTGTACGTGTTAGGTCTAGGGTTAGGGTTAGGTTTAGTGTGCGGGTTAGGGTAATGGTTAGGGTTAGGGTACTTCTTAGGGTTAGGATTTGGGTACGGGTTAGGGTTACGTTTAGGGTTAGGGTATGGGTTAGGTTTACGGTTAGGGTAAGGGTTAGTGTTAGGGTACGGATTAGTGTTAGGGTACAGGTTAGGGTTAGGGTTGGGGTTAGGGTACCGGTTAGTTTTAGGGTTAGGGCACGGGTTTGGGTTACGGTTAAGGTTAGGGTTAGGGTCAGGGTATGGGTTAGGGTTAGGTTACGGTTAAGGGTTATGATTTGGGTTAGGGTTAGTGTTAAGTTTATGGTGGGGGTTGGGTTAGGGTTAGGGTTAGAGTACAGGTTTGGGTTAGTGTTAGGGTATGGTTTAGGTTTACCGTTTGGGTACGGGTTAGGGTAAGGGTTAGGTTTAGGGTTAGGGTTAGGGGTTAGGGTTAGATTTAGGGTTAGGCTACAGGTAGGGTTAGGGTACAGGTTAGGGTTAGGGTTAGGATTCGGGTTAGGGTTAGTGTACGGGTTAGGGTTAGGTTTAGGGTTAGTGTTAAGGTTACGGTATGGTTTTGGACTAAGGCTGGGTACGGGATAGGGTTAGTGTACGTGTTAGGTCTAGGGTTAGGGTTAGGTTTAGTGTGCGGGTTACGGTTAGGGTTAGGGTACGTGTTATGGATAGGGTTTGGGTACGGGTTAGCGTTACATTTAGGGTTAGGGTACGGGTTAGGTTTAGGGTTAGGGTTAGGGTACGGTTTAGGGTTAGGGTATGGGTTAGGGTTCGGTTTAGGCTCAGGGTTAGGGTTAGGTTTAGTTTTAGGGTTAGAGTTAGGGTACGGGTTAGGGTTAGGTTACGGGTTAGGGTTAGGTTTTGGGTACGGGTTAGGGTTACTGTAACGGTTAGGGTTAGGTTTAGGGTTAGGGTTAGGGTTATAGTACGCGTTAGCTTTAGAGTTAAGGTTAGGTTTAGGGTTAGAGTACGGGTTAGGGTTAGTGTTAGGATTAGGGTTAGTGTTAGGGTATGGGTTAGGGTTAGAGTACGGGTTAGGGTTAGGTTTAGGGTTAGGGTTAGGGTTAGAGTACGGGTTAGGGTTAGTGTTAGTGTTAGGGTTAGTGTTAGTGTTAGTGTACGGATAGTGGTAGGGTTAGGGTTAGGCTACGGGTTAGGTTTAGGTTTAGGTTACAGGAAAGGGTTAGCGTACGGGTTAAGTTTAGGGTTAGGGTTAGGTTTAGGTTCTGGGTTAGGGTTAGGTTTAGGTGCGGGTTAGGGTTAGGGTTAGGGTTAGGGTACGGGTTAGGGTTAGGTTTAGGGTCAGGGTTAGGGTTAGTGATAGGGGTATGGTACGGGTTAGGGTTAAGGTTGGGGTTAGGGTACGGGTTAGTTTTAGGTTTAGGGCACGGGTTAGGGTTATGGTTAATGTTAGGGTTAGGGTTAGGGTATGGGTTAGGGTTAGGGTACGGGTAAGGGTTATGTTTAGGGTTAGGGTTAACTTTAGGTTTAGGGTGCGGGTTAGGGTTAGTGTTAGGGTTATTGTTAAGTTTAGCGCTAGGGAATGGTTTAGGGTAACTGTTAGGGTTTGGGTTCGGGTTAGGGTGAGGTTTAGTTTATGGGATAGGGTTGGGGAGGGGTTAGGTCAATGGTTAGGGTTAGAATTAGGGTACGGGTTAGGGTTAGGGTTTGGATTAAGTTTAGCTTTAGGGTATGGGTTAGGCTTAGGGTATGAGTTAGGGTTAGGGTTAACGTCAGTGTTAGGGTTAGGGTTAGCGTTAGAGTATGGTTTAGGGTTAGCTTTAGGGTACGGGTTAGTGTTAGGTTTACGGTTAGTGTACGGGTTAGCTTTAGGGTACGGGTTAGGGTTAGGTTTAGGGTCAGAGTTAGGGTTAGGGTTAGGGTACTAGTTAGGGTTAGGGTTTGGGTACGGGTTATGGTTAGGGTATTGGTACGGGTTAGGGTTACAGTACGGGTTAAGGTTAGGGTGAGGGTTAGGGTTAGGTTTAGGGTACAGTTAGGGTTAGGGTTAGAGTACGGGTTAGGGTTAGTGTTAGGTTTAGTGTTAGGGTTAGGGATAGTGTATGGATAGTGTTAGGGTTAGGGTTAGGGTTAGGTTACGCATTAGGGTTAGGTTTAGGGTACGGGATAGGGTTATGGTACGGGTTAGGGACAGGGTTAGGGTTAGGGTTAGGGTACGAGTTAGGGTTAGGGTTAGGTTTAGGGTATGGGTTAGGGTTAGGGTTAGGGGTTAGTGTAAGGGTTAGGGTTAGGGTACGAGTTAGGGTTAGGGTATGGGTTAGGGTGAGGGGTAGGGTATGGTTTAGGTTTAGGGTTAGGGTTAGGATTAGGGTTAGGGTTATGGTACGTGTTAGCGTACAGGTTAGGTTTAAGGTTAGGTTACGGGTTAGAGAACGGGTTAGGGTTACGGTTTTGGTTAGGGTTAGAGTACGGGATAGGGTTAGTGTTAGGGTTAGAGTTAGGGTTAGGGTTAGGTACGGGTTAGGGTTAGGGTTAGGGTTAGTGTACGGGATAGTGTTAGGATTAGGGTTAGTGTTAGGGTTAGGGGTAGGGTTAGGGTACGGTTTAGGTTTAGGTTTAGGGTTAGTGTTAGGGTACGGGTTAGGGTTAGAGTACGGGTTAGGTCTAGGGTTAGGGACAGGTTAGCATTAGGGTTAGGGTACGGGATAGGTTTAGGGTTTGGGTTTGGATTAGGCTTACATTTAGGGTTAGGGTACGGGTTAGGTTTAGGGTTAGGGTAGGGTTAGTGTTAGGGTACAGGTTAGGGTTAGAGTACGGGTTAGGGTTAGGTTTAGGGTTAGGGTTAGGGTAAGAGTATGGGTTAGGGTTTGTGTTAGGGTTAGGGTTAGGTTTAGTGTACAGATAGGGTTAGGGTTAGGGTTAGGGTACAGGTTGGGGTTAGGTTTAGGGTACGGTATAGGGTTAGTGTACGGGATAAGTTTAGGTTTAGGTTTACATTTAGGTTACGGTTTAGAGTTAGGGTACGGGTTAGGGTTAGGATTAGGTGCGGTTTAGGGTGAGGGTACGGGTTAGGGTTAGGTTTAGGGTCAGGGTTAGGATTAGGGTTAGGCTTATGTTATGGTTTAGGGTTAGGGTTTGGGTTACGGTACGGGTTAGTTTTAGGGTTAGGGTACGGTTTAGGTTTACGGTTAAGGTTAGGGTTAGTGTTAGGTTATGAGTTAGGGTTAGGGTACTGTTAAGGGTTATGGTTAGGGTTACGGTTATGTTTAGGTTTAGGGTGCAGGTTAAGCTTAGGGTTGGGGTTAGGGTTAGTGCTAGTGTATGGGTTAGGGTTACTCGGAGGCTTTAGGTACGATTTAGGGTTAGGTTTAGGGTACGGGATAGGTTTGGGTACGGGTTAGGACAAGGGTTAGGGTTAGGTTTAGGGTACGGGTTAGGGTTACGGATAGGGTTAGGGTTAGGGTTAGGGTACGGGTTAGGGTTAGTGTACGGGTTAGCTTTAGGGTCAGTGTTAGGGTTAGGGTACGAGTTAGGGTTAGGTTTAGGGTACGGTTAAGGGTTATGGTTAGCGTTAGGGTTAGGGTTAAGTTTAGGGTGAGGTTTAGGGTTAGGGTTAGGGTTAGGGTTAGGGTTAGAGTATGGGTTTGGGTTAGTGTTATGGTACGGGTTAGGTTTACTTTTGGGTACGGGTTAGGTAAGAGTTAGGGTTAGGTTTAGGGGTTAGGGTTAGAGTTAGTGTTAGGCTATGGGATAGGGTTAGAATACGGGTTAGGGTTAGGTTTAAGGTTAAGGTTAGGTTTAGGGTTATAGTACGGGTTAGGGTTAGATATAGGGTTAGGTTTAGGTTTAGAGTATGGGTTAGGGATAGTGTTAGGGTTAGGGTTAGTGTTAGGGTACGGGTTAGGGGTAGCGTATGTGTTAGGGTTACATTTAGGGTTAGGGTACGGGTTAGGGCTAGGGTTAGGGTTAGTTTTAGAGTGCGGGGTAGGGTTAGTGTTAGGGTTGTGGTTAGGGTTAGAGTACGGGTTTGGGTTAGTGTTAGGGTACTGGTTAGGTTTACCGTTTGGGTATGGGTTAGAGTAAGGGTTAGGGTTAGGGTTAGGGTTAGGGTACGTGTTAGGTTTAGGGTTTGGGTACAGGTTAGGGTTACGTTTAGGGTTAGGGTACGAGTTAGGTTTAGGGTTAGGTTAACTGTTAGTGTTAAGGGACGGGATAGCGTTAGAGTACGGGTTAGGGTTAGGTTTAGGTTTAGGGTTAGGGTTAGAGTACGGGTTAGGGTTAAAGTTAGGGTTAGGGTTAGGTTTAGGGTCAGGGTTAGGGTTAGGGTTAGTGTTAGGGTTAGGGTTAGGGTTAGGGTTAAATTACGGGTTAGGTTTAGGGTACGGGTTAGGTTTAGGGTATGGGTTACTTTTAGGGTTATGGTACGGTATAGGGTTACAGTACGGGTTAGGGTTAGGGTCAGCCTTAGGGTTAGAGTACGAGTTAGGTTTAGGGTTAGGGTACAGGTTAAGGTTAGGGTTTTGGTACGGGTTAGGGTTACAATACGTGTTAGGTTTAGGGTGAGGGTTAGGGTTAGTGTACGGGTTAGGTTTAAGGTACGGGTTAGGGTTAGGGTTAGGGTCAGGGTTAGGTTTAGGGTTAGGGTTAGGATTAGAGTATGGTTAGGGTTTGTGTAGGGTTAGGGTTAGGGTTAGTGTACGGATAGGGTTATTGTTAGGGTTAGGGTTAGGGTTAGGTTACGGGTTAGGGTTAGGTTTAGGGTACAGGATTGGTTTAGCGTATGGGTTAAGTTTAGTGTTAGGTTAGGTTTAGGTTACGGGTTTGTGTTAGGGTACGGTTTAGGGTTAGGTTTAGGTGAGGGTTAGGGTTAGGGTTAGGCATAGGGTTAGGATATGAGTACGGGTTAGGGTTAGGTTTAGGGTCAGGGTTAGCGTTTGGGATAGGGTTATGGTACGGGTTAGGGTTGGGGTTGGGGTTAGGTTACGGGTTAGTTTTAGGGTTAGGGTACAGGTCAGGGTTATGGTTAAGGTTAGAGTTAGGGTTAGGGTATGGGTTAAGGTCACAGTACGGTTAAGGGTTATGGTTAGGGTTAGGGTTAGGTTTAGGTTTAGGGTGCCGGTTAGGGTTAGGGTTAAAGCTAGGGTATGGGTTAGGGTTAGGGTAAGGGTTCGGGATAGGGTTGGGTACGGGTTAGGTCAAGGGTTAGGGTTAGGTTTAGTGTACGGTTTAGGGTTAGGGTTAGGTTTAGGGTTAGGATTAGAGTATGGGTTAGGCTTAGGGTACGGGTTAGGATTAGGATTAGAGTCAGGGTTAGGGTTAGGGTTAGGGTACGAGTTATGGTTAGGTTTAGGTTTGGGGTACGGATTAGGTTTAGGGTTAGGGTTAGTGTGCTGGTTAGGTTTAAGGTACGGGTTAGGGTTAGGGTTAGGGTCAGGGTTAGTTTTAGGTTTAGGGTTAGGGTTAGAGTACGGTAAGAGTTTGTGTTAGGGTTAGGGTTAGGGTTAGTGTACGGATAGGGTTAGGGTTATGGTTAGGTTTAGGCAACGGGTTAGGATTAGGGTTAGGGTACCTGTTAGGGTTAGGTTTAGGTGCGGGTTACGGTTAGGGTACGGGTTTTGGTTAGGCTTAGGGTCAGGGTTAAGGTTAGGGATAGGTTTATGATACGGGTTAGGGTTAGGGTTCGGGTTAGGGTACGGGTTAGTTTTAGGGTTAGGGTACGGTTTAGGGTTAGGGTACGGTTTAGGGTTAGCGTTAGGGTTGTGTTATGGGTTAGGGTTAGGGTTGGGGTTAGTGTTAGTGTACGGGTTAGTTTTAGGGTTATAGTACGGGTTAGGGTTACAGTACGGGTTAGGTTTAGGGTTAGGGTTAGGGTTAGGGATAGAGTACGGGTTAGGGTTAGTGTTAGGGTTAGGGAAAGATTTAGGGTTAGGGTTAGGGTACGGGATAGGTTTAGGGTTAGTGTTACTGTTAGGGTTAGAATACGGGGTAAGGTTAGTGTTAGGGTTAGGGTTAGGGATAATGTACGGGTTAGGCTTAGGGTTAGGTTTAGGGTTAGGGATAATGTACGGGTTAGGCTTAGGGTTAGGTTTAGGGTTAGGTTACGGGTTAGTGTTAGGTTTAGGGTACGGGATATGGTTAGCATATGGCTTAAGTTTAGGGTTTGGGTTAGGTTTAGGTTACGGGTTAGGGTTAGGGTACTGGTTAGGGTTAAGTTTAGGTTGCAGGTTAGGGTTAGGGTTAGGGTTAGTGTACGGGTTAGGGTTAGGTTTTGGGTCAGGGTATGGGTTAGGGTTAGTGTTAGGGTATGGGTGAGGGTTAGGGTTGGGGTTAGAGTACGGGTTAGTTTTAGGGTTAGGGTACGGGTTAGGGTTACTTTTAAAGTAAGGGTTAGGGTTAGGTGTGGGTTAGGTTTAGGGTATGGTTTAGGTATAGGTTTAGGTTTAGTTTTAGGGTGTGGGTTAGGGTTAGGCATCGGGTTAGGGATAGGGTATGGGTTAGGTTTAGGGTACAGGTTAGGGTTAGCGTTAGGGTTATGGTATGGGTTAGGGTTAGGGTTGGGGTTAGTGTTAGGGTACGGGTTAGGGTTAGGGAACGGGTTAGGTCTAGGGTTAGGGTTAGGTTTAGGATGCGGGTTAGAGTTAGGGTTAGCGTACGGGATTAGGTTTAGGGTTACGGTCAGATTTGGTTTAGGTTTAGGGATAGGGTTAGTGTTAGGGTACGGGTTCGGGTTACGGTACGAGTTAGGGTTAGGGTTAGGGTTAGGTTTAGGGTTAGTGTTATAGTAGGGGTTAGGGTTAGTGTTAGGGTTAGGTTTAGGGTTAGAGAACGGGTTAGGTTTAGTGTTAGGGTTATGGTTAGTGTTAGGTTTAGGGTTAGGGTTAGAGTACGGAATAGGGTTAGGTTTAGTGTTAGGGTTAGTTTAGAGTACGCGTTAGGGTTAGTGTTAGTGTTAGGGTTAGGGTTAGGGTTAGGGTTAGTGTACGTTTAGGGTTAGGGTTAGGGTTCGGATTAGTGTTAGTGTACGGGTTAGGGTTAGGTTTAGGGTTAGGGTTAGTGTTAGGTTTACGGTATGGTTTAGCGTTAAGTTTACGGTACGGGATAGTTGTAGTGTACGTGTTAGGTCTAGGGTTAGCATTAGGTTTAGAGTGCGGGTTAGGGTTAGGGTTAGGGTTAGGGTACGGGTTAGGATTAGGGTTTGGGTACAGGTTAGGGTTACGTTTAGGGTTAGGGTACGGGTTAGGTTTATGGTTAGTGTATGGGTTAGTGTTAGGGTACGGGTTAGTGTTAGGGTACAGGTTAGGGTTAGGTTTGGGGTTAGGGTACGGGTTAGTTTTAGGGTTAGGGTACAGGTTAGGGTTACGGTTAAGGTTAGGGTTAGGGTATGGGTTAGGTTTAGGTTACGGTTAAGGGTTATGGTTTGGGTTAGGGTTAGGGTTAAGTTTAGGGTGCGGGTTTGGGTTAGGGTTAGGGTTAGAGTACGGGTTTGGGTTAGTGTTAGGGTACGGGTTAGGTTTACCATTTGAGTAAGGGTTAGGGTAAGGGTTAGGTTTAGGGTTAGGGTTAGGGGTTAGGGTTAGATTTAGGGTTAGGCTACAGGTAGGGTTAGGGTACGGGTTAGGGTTAGGGTTAGGGTTCGGGTTAGGGTTAGGTTTAGGGTTAGGGTTAGTGTTAGGGTTACGGTACGGGTTTGGATTAAGGCTGGGGTATGGGATAGGTTTAGTGTACGTGTTAGGTCTAGGGTTAGGGTTAGGTTTAGTGTGCAGGTTAGGGTTAGGTTTAGGGTTAGGGTACAGGTTAGGTTTAGGGTTAAGGTTAGGGTACGGTTTAGGGTTAGGGTATGGGTTAGGGTTTGGTTTAGGGTCAGGGTTATGGTTAGGTTTAGGTTTAGGGTTAGGGTTAGGGTACGGGTTAGGGTTACTGTACAGTTTAGGGTTAGGTTTAGGGTTAGGGCTAGGTTTAGTGTTATAGTACGGTTTAGGGTTAGGGTACGGGTTAGGGTTAGGTTTAGGTGCGGGTTAGGGTACGAGTTAGGGTACGGCTTAGGGTTAGGTTTAGGGTCAGGGTTAGGGTTAGTGATAGGGTTCTGGTATGGGTTAGGGTTAATGTTGGGGTTAGGGTACGGGTTAGTTTTAGGTTTAGGGGACGGGTTAGGGTTACGGTTAATGTTAGGGTTAGGGTTAGGTTATGGGTTAGGGTTAGGGTATGGATAAGGGTTATGGTTAGGGTTAGGGTTAGCTTTAGGTTTAGGGTGCGGGTTAGGTTTAGGGTTAGTGTTAGTGTTAGGGTTAGCGCTAGGGAATGGTTTAGGGTAACTCTTAGGGTTTGGGTACGGGTTAGGGTGAGCGTTAGTTTATGAGATAGGGTTGGGGACGGGTTAGGTCAATGGTTAGGGTTAGGTTTAGGATACGGGTTAGGGTTATTTTTTTTTTTAAATTTTTTATTGGTGTTCAATTTATCAACATACAGAATAACTCCCTGTGCTCATCCCATCAAGTATCCACATCAGTGCCCGCCACCCACTCAGGCCCACCCCCCACCCCCCTCCCCTTCAACCATCCCCAGTTCGTCTCCCAGAGTTAGGAGTCTTTATGTTCTGTCTCCCTTGCTGATATTTCCCGCATATTTCTTCTCCCTTCCCTTATATTCCCTTTCGCTATTATTTATATTCCCCAAATGAATGAGAACATACACTGTTTGTCCTTCTCCAATTGACTTACTTCACTCAGCATAATACCCTCCAGTTCCATCCACGTTGAAGCAAATGGTCGGTATTTGTCGTTTCTAATGGCTGAGTAATATTCCATTGTGTACATAAACCACATCTTCTTTATCCATTCATCTTTCGATGGACACCTAGGGTTAGGGTTAGGGTACGGGTTAGGGTTAGAGTTTGGATTAAGGTTAGGTTGAGGGTATGGGTTAGGCTTAGGGTACGAGTTAGGGTTAGGGTTAACGTCAATGTTAGGGTTAGGGTTAGCGTTAGGGTATGGTTTAGGGTTAGGTTTATGGTACGGGTTAAGGTTAGGGTTACGGTTAGAGTACGGGTTAGGTTTAGGGTACGGGTTAGGGTTAGGTTTAGAGTCAGGGTTAGGGTTAGGGTTAGGGTACGGGTTAGGGTTAGGGTATTGGTACGGGTTCGGGTTACAGTACGGGTTAAGGGTAGGGTGAGGGTTAGGGTTAGGTTTAGAGTACGGTTAGGATTAGGTTTAGGGTTAGAGTACGGGTTAGGGTAAGTGTTAGGGTTAGGGTTAGGGTTAGGGTACGGGTTAGGGTAGGATAAGAGTACAGGGCAGGGTTAGTGTTAGTGTTAGGTTTAGGGTTGATGTACGGGTTAGGCTTAGGGTTAAGTTTAGGGTTAGGATACGGTTTAGGGTTAGGTTTAGGGTACGGGATAGGGTTATAGTACGAGTTAAGTTTGGGTTAGGGTTAGGTTTAGGTACGGTTTAGGGTTAGGGTATGGGTTAGGGTTAGGTTTAGGGCGCGGGTTAGGTTTAGGATAAGGTTTAGTGTAAGTGATAAGGTTAGGTTTAGGGTCTGTGTTAGGGTTAGGGTTAGTGTTAGTGTGCGGGTTAGGGTTAGGGTTGGGTTCAGGGTACGGGTTGGTTTTAGAGTTAGGATACGGGTTAGCGTTATGTTTAAGGTTAGGGTTAGGTTTAAGGTATGGGTTAGGGTTAGGTTACGGTTAAGGGTTATGTTTTGGGTTAGGATTAGCGTTATGTTTAGGTTGCTGATTAGGGTTAGGGTAGGGTTAGGGTTAGAGAACTTGTTTGGGTTAGTGTTAGGCTATGGGTTAGGTTTACCGTTTGGGTACAGTTTAGGGTAAGGGTTAGGGTTAGGGTTAGGGGTTAGGGTTAGAGTTATGGTTAGGCTACGGGTAGGGTTAGGGTACGGGTTAGGGTAAGGGTTAGGGTTCGGGTTAGGGTTAGTGTACGGCTTAGGGTTAGGGTTAGGGTTAGGGTTAGTGTTAGGGTTACGGTACGGGTTAGGGTTAAGTTTAGGTTACGGGATAGGGTTAGTGTACGTGTTAGGTCTAGGGTTAGGGTTAGGTTTAGTGTGCGGGTTAGGGTTAGGGTTAGGGATAGGTTACGTGTTAGGGTTAGGGTTTGGGTACGTTCTAGGCTTATGTTTAGGGTTACGGTACGGGTTAGGTTTAGGGTTAGGGTAAGTGTTAGTGTTAGGTTGCGGGTTCGGGTTAGAGTACGGGTTAGGTTTAGGTTTAGAGTTAGGGTTAGGTTTAGAGTACGGGTTAGGGTTAGTGTTAGTGTTAGGGTTAGGGTTAGTGTACGGATAGGGTTAGGGTTAGGGTTAGGGTACGGGTTTAGGTTAGGATTAGGGAACGGGATAGGGTTAGTGTATGGGTTAAGTTTAGGTTTAGTGTTAGGTTTAGGTTACGGTTTAGTGTTAGGGTAAAGGTTTGGGTTAGGTTTAGGCGCGGGTTAGGGTTAGGGTACGGGTTATGGTTAGGGTATGTGTTAGGGTTAGGTTTTGGGTACGGGTTAGGGTTACGTTTAGGTTTAGGGTACGGGTTAGGTTTAGGGTTAGGGTTAGGGTACGGTTTAGGGTTACGGTATGGGATAGGGTTAAGATTAGGGTCAGGGTTAGGGTTAGGTTATGGGTTAGGGTTACTGAACTGGTTAGGGTTAGGTTTAGGGTATGGGATAGGGTTAGCGTACGGGTTAAGTTTAGGGTTAGGGTTAGGTTTAGGTTATGGGTTAGGTTTAGGGTATTGGTTAGGGTTATGTTTAGGGTCAGGGTTAGCGTTAGGGTACGAGTTAGGTTTAGGGTTAGGGTGCGGGTATTGGTACAGGTTAGGGTTACAGTACGGGTTAAGGTTAGGGTGAGGGTTAGGGTTAGGTTTAGAGTACGGTTACGGTTAGGGTTAAGGTTAGGGTTAGAGTACGGGATAGGGTTAGTGTTAGGGTTAGGGTTAGGGTACGGGTTAGGGTTAGGGTTAGGGTTAGAGTATGGGATAGGCTTAGTGTTAGGGTTATGGTTAGGGTTAATGTAAGGGTTAGGCTTAGCGTTAAGTTTAGGGTTAAGATACGGGTTAGGGTTAGATTTAGGGTATGGGATAGGGTTAGCATACCGGTTAAGTTTAGGGTTAGGGTTAGGTTTAGGTTACGGGTTAGGTTTAGGGTATTGGTTAGTGTTAGGTTTAGGGTTAGGGTTAGGGTACAGGTTAGAGTTAGGTTTAGTGTCAGGGTTAGGGTTAGGGATAGGGTTATGGTACGGGTTAGGGTTAGGGTTGGGGTAAGGGTACGTGTTAATTTTAGGGTTAGGGTACGGGTTAGAGTTACGGTTAAGGTTAGAGTTAGGGATAGGGTATGGGTTAGGGTTAGGGTTAGGGTTTGGGTAAGTGTTAGGTTTACGATTAGGATTAGGATACGGGTTAGGGTTAGGGTCCGGGTTAAGGTTAGCTTTAGGGTTAGGGTACGGGTTAGGTTTAAGGTTATGGTACGTGTTAGGGTACGGTTTAGGGTTAGGTTTAGGGTTGGTGTTAGGGTTAGGGTTATGGTACGGGTTAGGGTTACAGTACAGTTTCGGGTTAGGGTTAGGGTTAGGGTTAGATTTACGGTTAGTGTACGGGTTAGGGTTAGGTTGAGGGTATGCGTTAGGGATAGGAAAGGGGTTAGGGTTAGGAGTAGGGTATGGGTTAGATTTAGGGTTAGGGTTAGGGTTAGGTTTAGGGTTATGGTGCGGGTTAGTGTACGGGTTAGGGTTACGGTTAAGGTATCAGTAACGGTACGGTTTTGTGTTACGGTACGGGTTAGGGTACGGGTTTGGATTAGTGTTAGGGTACATGTAGGTTTACTGTTTGGGTACGGGTTACGGTAGGGTTAGTGTTAGGGTTAGGCTTAGGGGTTAGGGTTAATATTAGGCTACGGGATAGGGTTAGGGTACAGTTTAGGGTAGGGTTTAGGGTTGGGTTTAGTGTATGTTTATGGGTTTGGGTTAGGTTTAGGGTTAGGGTTAATACTGGTTTAGGGTGCGTGTTAGGGTTAAGGTTAGGGTACGGGATGGGGATAGTGTACATGTTAGGTCTAGGATTCGGGTTAGGTTTAGTGTGAAGGTTAGAGTTAGGGTTAGGGTTAGGGTACGAGTTAGGGTTAGGGTTTGGGTACGGGTTAGGGTTACATTTAGGGTTAGGGTATGGGTTAGGTTTAGGGCTAGGGTTAGGATACGGTTTAGGGTTAGGGTACTGGTTAGGCTTATGGTTACGGTCAGTGTTAGGGTTAGGTTTAGGGTAAGGGTTAGGGTACGGGTTAGTGTACGGGTTAGTTTTAGGGTTAAGGTACGGGTTAGGGTTATGGTTAAAGTTAGGTTTAGGGTTAGGGTGTAGGTTACGGTCAGGGTACGGTTAAGGGTTATGGTTAGGGTTAGGTTTATGGTTAAGTTTAGGGTGCGGTTTAGGGTTAGGGTTAGCGTTAGGGTTAGGGTATGGGTTCGGGTTACGGTACGAGTTAGGGTTAGGGTTAGGGTTAGGTTTAGGGTTAGGGTTATAGTAGGGGTTTAGGGTTAGTGTTAGGGTTAGGTTTAGGTTTATAGAACGGGTTAGGTTTAGTGTTAGGGTTATGGCTAGTGTTAGATTTAGGGTTAGGGTTAGTGTACGGGATCTGGTTAGGTTTAGGGTTAGGGTTAGTTTAGAGTAAGGGTTAGGTTTAGTGTTAGGGATAGGGTTAGGGTTAGGGTACGTTTAGGGTTATGGTTAGGATTAGGGTTCGTGTTAGTGTTAGTGTACGGGTTAGGGTTAGGGTTAGTGTTAGGTTTACGGTACGGTTTAGCGTTAAGTTTACGGTACAGGATAGGTTTAGTGTACGTGTTAGGTCTAGGGTTAGGTTTAGGTTTAGTGTGCGGGTTAGGGTTAGGGTTAGGGTACGTGTTAGGGTTAGGTTTAGGGTTAGGGTACGGGTTAGTTTTAGGGTTATTGTACGGGTTAGGGTTATGGTTAAAGTTAGGGTTAGGGTTAGGGTATGGGTTAAGGTTAGGTTACGGTTAAGGGTTATGGTTTGCGTTAGGGTTAGTGTTAAGTTTAGGGTGCGGGTTTGGGTTAGGGTTAGGTTTAGAGTACGGGTTTTGGTTAGTGTTAGGGTACGGGTTAGGTTTACCGTTTCGTTACGGGTTAGGGTAAGGGTTAGGTTTAGGGTTAGGTTTAGGGGTTAGGGTTAGATTTAGGGTTAGGCTACAGGTAGGGTTAGGGTACGGGTTAGGGTTAGGTTTAGAGTTCGGTTTAGGGTTAGTGTACGGGTTAGGGTTAGGTTTAGGGTTAGTGTTAAGGTTACGGTACGGGTTTGGATTAAGGCTGGGTATGGGATAGGGTTAGTGTACGTGTTAGGTCTAGGGTTAGGGTTAGGTTTAGTGTGCAGTTTAGCGTTAGGGTTAGGGTACGTGTTAGGAATAGGGTTTGGCTACGGATTAGCGTTACGTTTAGGGTTAGGGTACGAGTTAGGTTTAGGGTTAGGGTTAGGGTACGGTTTAGGGTTAGGGTACGGGTTAGGGTGAGGGGTAGGGTATGGTTTAGGATTAGGTTTAGGGTTAAAATTAGGGTTAGGGTTATGGTACGTGTTAGCGTACAGGTTAGAGTTATGGTTAGGTTACGGTTTAGGGTCCGGTTTAGGGTTAGGGTTAAGGTACGTGTTACAGTACGGGTTAGGGTGAGGGTACAGGTTAGGGTTAGGGTTAGGGATAGTGTACGGGAATAGGGTTAGAATTAGGGTTAGTGTTAGTGTTAGGGTTAGGGTACAGGTTAGCGTTAGGGTTAGGGTACGGGATAGGTTTAGGGTACGGGTTAGGTCTAGGTTTAGGGTTAGTTTTAGGGTTTTAATTAGGGTTAGGCATCGGGTTAGGGTTAGTGTACGTGTTAGGGTTTTGGTACGGTTTAGGGTTAGTGTTAGGTTTATGGTACGGGTTAGGGTTAGGGTTAGGTTTAGGATGTGGGTTAGGGTTATGGTTAGGGTACGGGATTAGGTTTAGTGTTAGGGTCAGGGTTAGGGTTAGGTTTAGGGTTAGGGTTAGGGTTAGAGTACGGGTTAGGTTTAGGGTTAGGATTAGTGTACGGGATAGGGTTAGCATTAGGGTTAGTGTTAGTGTTAGGGTTAGGGTACAGGTTAGCTTTAGGATTAGGTTACGGGTTAGGTTTAGGGTACGGTTTAGGTCTAGGGTTAGGGTTAGGTTTAGGGTGTGGGTTACGGTTAGGCATCGGGTTAAGGATAGGGTACGGGTTAGGGTTAGGGTACGGGTTAGGGTTAGTGTTAGGGTTATGGTACGGAATAGGGTTAGGGTTGGTGTTAGGGTACGGGTTAGTGTTAGGTTACGGTTTAGGTCTAGGTTTAGGGTTAGGTTTAGTATGCGGGTTAGGGTTAGGGTTAGTGTACAGGATTAGGTTTAGGGTTAGGGTCAGGGTTAGGGTTAGGGTTTGGGTTAGGGTACGAGTTAGCGTTACCGTACGAGTTAGGTTTAGGGTTAGTGTTAGGTTTAGGGTTAGGGTTATAGTAGGGAGTTAGGGTTAGTGTTAGGGTTAGGTTTAGGGTTAGAGAACCAGTTAGGGTTACAGTTAGTGTTAGGGTTAGAGTACGGGTTAGGGTTAGTGTTAGGGTTAGGGTTAGGGTTAAGGTTAGGGTTAGAGTACGGGTTTGGGTTAGTGTTAGGGTACGGGTTAGGTTTACCGTTTGGGTACGTGTTAGGGTAAGGTTAGGGTTAGGGTTAGGTTTAGGGTTAGGGGTTAGGGTTAGACTTAGTGTTAGGGTACAGGATAGGGTTAGAGTATGGGTTAGGTTTAGGGTTAGGGTTAGGGTTAGGTTTATGGTTATAGTACGGGTTAGGATTAGATTTCGGGTTAGGTTTATGTTTAGAGTACGGGTTAGGGATAGTGTTAGGGTTAGGGTTAGGGTTATGGTTAGGGTGCGGGTTAGGGTTAGGGTTAGGGTTAGAGTACGGGGTAGGGTTAGTGTTAGGGTTAGGGTTAGGGTTAAGTACGGGTTTGGGTTAGTGTTAGGGTACGGGTTAGGTTTACCGTTTGGGTACATGTTAGGGTAAGTGTTAGGGTTAGTGTTTGGTTTAGGGTTAGGTGTTAGGGTTAGACTTAGTGTTAGGCAACGGGATAGGGTTAGAGTACGTGATAGGTTTAGGTTTAGGGTTAGGGTTAGGTTTATGGTTATACTACAGGTTAGGGTTAGATTTAGGGTTAGGTTTAGGTTTAGAGTACGATTTAGGGATAGTGTTAGGGTTAGGTTTAGGATTAGGTTACGGGTTAGCTTCGGGTACGGGTTAGGGTTAGGTTTAGGTGTGGGTTAGGGTTAGGGTTAGGGTTAGGGTTAGGGTTAGGTGCGGTTTAGGATTAGGGTTAGGGTTAGGGTTTAGGGTTAGAGTTAGGGTTAGGGTACGGGTAGGGTTAGGGTACGGGTTACGGTTAGGGTTAGGGTTCGGGTTAGGGGTAGTGTATGAATTAGGGTTAGGATTAGGGTTAGGGTTAGGATACGTGTCAGTGTTAGATTTTGGGTACGGGTTAGGTTTACATTTAGGGTTAGGGTACGAGTTAGGTTTAGGGTTAGGGTTAGGGTACAGTTTAGCGTTAGGTTACGGGTTATGGTTAGGTTTAGGTTCAAGATTAGGGTTAGGGTTAGGGTTAGGGTACGCGTTAGGGTTACTGTACTGGTTAGGGTTAGGGTTAGGGTTAGGGTTAGAGTTTGGGTTTGGGTTAGTGTTAGGGTACGGGTTAGGTGTACTGTTTGGGTACGGGTTAGGGTAATGGTTAGGGTTAGGGTTAGGGTTAGGGTTTAGTGTTAGAGTTAGTGGTAGGATACGGGTAGGGTTAGGGTATGGGTTAGAGTTACGGTTAGGGTTAGGGTACGGGTTAGGGTTAGGGTTAGGATTAGGGTTAGGGTTAGGGTTAGTGTTAGGGTTACGGACCCGGTGAGGGTTCAGGTTAGGGTACGGTATCGGGGTAGTGTACATGTTAAGTCTAGGGATAGGGTTAGGTTTAGTGTGCGGGTTAGGTTTAGGGTTAGGTTAGGGTACGTGTTAGGGTTAGGGTTTGGGTACGGGTTAGCGTTACGTTTAGGGATAGGGTACGGTTTAGGTTTAGGGTTAGGGTTAGGGTACGGTTTAGGGTTAGGTTACGGGTTAGGGTTAGGTTTAGGGTCGGGTTAGGGTTACTGTACCGGTTAGGGTTAGGGTTAGGGTTAGGGTTATAGTACGGGTTAGCTTTAGAGTTAGGGTTAGGTTTAGGGTTAGATTACGGGTTAGGGTTAGTGTTAGGGTTAGGGCTAGTGTAAGGGTACGGGTTAGGGTTAGAGTACGGGTTAGGGTTAGGTTTAGGGTTAGGGTTAGGGTTAGAGTATGGGTTAGCATTAGTGTTAGTGTTAGGGTTAGTGTTAGTGTTAGTGTACGGATAGTGTTAGGGTTAGGGTTAGGGTACGGGTTAGGTTTAGGTTTAGGTTACGGGATAGGGTTAGCGTACGGGTTAAGTTTAGGGTTAGGGTTAGGTTTAGGTGTGGGTTAGGGTTAGGTTTAGGGTACGGGTTAGGGTTAGGTTTAGGGTCAGGGTTAGGGTTAGTGATAGGGTTAAGGTAGGGGTTAGGGTTAAGGTTGGGGTTAAGGTACGGGTTAGGGTTACGGTTAATTTTAGGGTTAGGGTTAGGGTATGGGTTAGGGTTAGGGTACGGGTAAGGGTTATGGTTAGGGTTAGGGTTAGCTTTAGGTTTAGGGTGCGGGTTAGGGTTAGGGTTAGGGTTAGGGTTAGTGTTAGGGTTAGCGCTAGGGAAAGGTTTAGGGTAACTGTTAGGGATTGGGTACGGGTTAGGGTGATGGTTAGTTTATGGGATAAGGTTGGGGACGGGTTAGGTCAAGGGTTAGGGTTAGGTTTAGGGTTAGGGTTAGGGTTAGGGTTTGGATTAAGGTTAGGTTTAGGGTATGGGTTAGGCTTAGGGTACGAGTTAGGGTTAGGGTTAACGTCAGAGTTAGGGTTAGGGTTACCGTTAGTGTATGGTTTAGGGTTAGGTTTAGGGCATGGGTTAGGGTTAGGGTTACGTTTAGAGTACGGGTTAAGTTTAGGGTACGGGTTAGGGTTAGGTTTAGGGTCAGGGTTAGGGTTAGGGTACGAGTAAGGGTTAGGGTTTGGGTACGGGTTAGGTTTAGGGTATTGGTATGGGTTAGGGTTACAGTACGGGTTAAGGTTAGGGTGAGGGTTAGGGTTAGTTTTAGAGTACGGTTAGAGTTAGGGTTAGTGTTAGATTACGGGTTAGGGTTAGTGTTAGGGTTAGGGTTAGGGTTAGGTTTAGGGTTAGGGTACGAGTTAGGGTTAGGGTTAGGGTTAGGATTAGAGTACGGGGTAGGGTTATTGTTAGGGTTAGGGTTAGGGTTAATGTACGGGTTAGGCTTAGGGTTAGGTTTAGGGTTAGGATACGGGTTAGGGTTAGGTTTAGGGTACGGGATAGGGTTAGCATACGGGTTAAGTTTGGGTTAGGATTAGGTTTAGGTTACGGGTTAGGGTTAGGGTACGGGTTAGGGTTAGGTTTAAGGTGCGGGTTAGGTTTAGTGTTAGGTTTAGTGTAAGTGATAAGGTTAGGTTTAGGGTCTATGTTAGGGTTAGGGTTAGTGTTAGTGTACGGGTTAGGGTTAGGGTTGGGTTCAGGGTACTGGTTAGTTTTAGGGTTAGGAAACTGGTTAGCGTTATGGTTAAGGTTAGGATTAGGGTTAGGGTACGTGTTAGGGTTAGGGTTTCGGTACGGGTTAGGGTTACATTAAGGGTTAGGGTACGGGTTAGGTTTAGGGTTAAGGTAAGGTTTAGTGTTAGGGTACGGGTTAGTGTTAGGGTACGGGTTAGGGTTATTGTTGGGGTTAGGTTACGGGTTAGTTTTAGGGTTAGAGTACGGGTTAGGGTTATGGTTAAGGTAAGCGTTAGGGTTAGGGTATGGGTTAGGGTTAGGTTACGGTTAAGGTTTATGGTTAGCATTAGGGTTCGGGTTAAGTTTAGGGTGCGGTTTAGGGTTAGGGTTAGGGTTAGAGTACGGGTTTGGGTTAGTGTTAGGAAACGGGTTAGGTTTACCGTTTGGGTACGGGTAAGGTAAGGGTTAGGGATAGGGTTAGAGTTAGGGGTTAGTGTTAGAGTTTGTGTTAGGCTATGGGATAGGGTTATAGTACGGGTTAGGATTAGGTTTAGGGTTAGGGTTAGGTTTAGGGTTATAGTACGGGTTTGGGTTAGAGATAGGGTTAGGTTTAGGGTTAGAGTCCGGGTTAGGGATAGTGTTAGGGTTAGGGTTAGTGTTAGGGTACGGGTTAGGGTTATCGTATGGGTTAGGGTTACGTTTAGTTTTAGGGATAGTGCTAGAGTACGGGTTAGGTTTAGTGTTAGTGTTAGTGTTAGGGTTAGGGTTAGAGTGCGGATAGGTTAGGGTTAGGGTTAGGGTCAGGGATAGAGTACGGTTTAGGGTTAGGGTTTGTGTTAGGGTTAGAGTATTGGGTAGGGTTAGTGTTAGGGTTAGGGTTAGGGTTAGGTTTAGGGTACGGGTTAGGGTTAGAGTTAGGGTTAGGGTTAGAATACGGGGTAGGGTTAGTGTTAGTGTTAGGGTTAGGGTTAATGTATGTGTTAGGCTTAGGGTTAGGTTTAGGGTTAGGTTACGGTTTAGGGTTAGGTTTAGGGTACGTGATAGGGTTAGCGCACGGGTTAAGTTAGGGTTAAGGTTAGGCTTAGGTTACTGGTCAGTTTTAGGTTTGGTGTGGGTTAGGGTTAGGGTTAGGGTTAGGGTACAGGTTAGGGTTAGGGTGGGTTTAGGGTACGGGTTAATTTTAGGTTTAGTGTACGAGACATGGTTACGGTTAAGTTTAGGGTTTGTGTTAGGGTATGGTTTAGGGTTAGTGTACGGGTAATATTAGGGTTAGGGTTAGGGTTAGTGTTAGCGCTAGGGTATGGTTTAGGGTTACTGTTAGGGTTTGGGTACGGGTTAGGTTTATGTTTAGGGTACGGGATAGGGTTAGTGTACAGGTTAAGTTTACGGTTAGGGTTAGGTTTACGTTATGGGTTAGAGTTAGGGTTCGGGGTAGGGTTAGGTTTAGGTGCAGGTTAGGGTTAGGGTCAGGGTTAGGGTTAGGTTTAGGGTCAGGGTTAGGGTTACGGATAGGATTATTTTACGTGTTATGGTTGGGTTGGGGTTAGGGTATGGGTAAGTTTTAGGGTTAGGGTACGGGTTAGGGTTACGGTTAAGTTTAAGGTTAGTGTTAGGGTATGGGTTAGGGTTAGGGTACGGGTAAGGGTTATGGTTAGGGTTACGGTTAGGATTAGGTTTAGGGTGCTGGTTAGGCTTAGGATTAGGGTTAGGGTTAGCGCTAGGGTATGGGTTAGTGTTACTGTTAGGGTTTGGGTACGGCTTAGGGTTAGGGTTAGGGTACGGGATAAGGTTGGGTATGGGTTAGGTCAAGGTTTAGGGTTAGGTTTAGGGTGCGGGTTAGGGTTAGGGTTAGGTTTATGGTTAGGTTTAGGGTATGGTTTAGTTTTAGGGTACGGGTTAGGGTTAGGGTTAGGGTCAGTTTTAGGGTTAGGGTTAGGGTACGAGTTAGGGTTAGGGATAGGTTAAGGGTACAGGTTCGGGTTAGGGTTAGGGTTAGGGTTAGGGTTAGAGTACAGGGTAGGGTTAGTGTTAGGGTTAGGGTAAGGGTTAATGTACGGGTTAGTCTTAGGGTTAGGTTAGGGTTTGGATACGGGTTAGGGTTAGGTTTAGGGTAGGGGATAGGGTTAGCGAATGGGTTAAGTTTAGGGTTAGGGTTCGGTTTAGGTTACGGTGTAGGTTTAGGGAATGGGTTAGGGTTAGGTTTAGGGTACGGGATAAGGTTAGCGAACGGGTTAAGTTTAGGGTTAGGGTTCGGTTTAGGTTACGGTGTAGGTTTAGGGTATGGGTTAGGGTTAGGTTTAGGGTACGGGATAAGGTTAGCGAACGGGTTAAGTTTAGGGTTAGGGTTTGGTTTAGGTTACAGTTTAGCTTTAGGGTACAGGTTAGGGTTAGGTTTAGGGTGCGGGTTGGGTTAGGGTTAGGGTAAGGGTTAGGGTTAGGTTTAGGGTCAGGGTTAGGTTTAGGGTTAGTGTTAGGGTACGGGTTAGCATTAGGGTTGGCGTTAGGGTATGGGTTAGTTTTAGGGTTTGGGTACGGATTAGGGTTATGGTTAAGGTTAGGGTGATGGATAGGTTATGGGTTAGGGTTAGGTTACGATTAAGGGTTATGTTTTGGGTTAGGGTTAGGGTTAAGTTTAGGGTGCGTGTTAGGGTTAGGGTTAGCGTTATGGTTAGGTTTAGAGTACCGGTTTGGGTTAGTGTTAGGGTACGGATTAGGTTTACCGTTTGGGTACGGGTTCGGGTAAGGGTTAGGGTTAGGCTAAGGTTTAGGGGTTAGGGTTAGGTTTAGGATTAGGCTACGGGTAGGGTTAGGGTACGGGTTAGGGTTAGGGTTAATTTTTGGGTTAGAGTTTGGGTACGGCCTAGGGTTACGTTTAGGGTTAGGGTATGGGTTAGGTTTAGGGTTAGTGTTCGTGTACGGTTTAGGGTTAGGGTACGGGATAGGGTTAGTGTTAGGGTAAGAGTTAGGTTTAGGGTCCAGGTTAGGGTTAGGGTTACGGTTAGCGCTAGGGTATGGGTTAGGGTTACTTTTAGGGTTTGGGTACGGGTTAGGGTTAGGGTTAGGTTATGGGATTGGTTTGGGTATGGGTTAGGTAGAGGGTTAGGGTTACGTTTAGGGTACGGTTTAGGGTTAGGTTTAGGTTTAGGGTTAGGGTGAGGGTATGGGTTAGGCTTATGGTATGGGTTAGGGTTAGGGTTAGGGTCAGGGTTAGGGTAGGTTTAGGGTACGAGTTAGGTTTAGGGTTAGGTTTAGGGTACAGGTTAGGGTTAGGGTTAGGTTTAAAGTACGGGTTAAGTTTAGAGTACGGGTTAGGGTTAGGGTTAGGGTCAGGGTTAGGGTTAGGGTTAGGGTACGAGTTAGGGTTAGGGTTAGGGTACGGGTTAGGTTTACCGTTTGGGTACGGGTTAGGGTAAGGTTTAGGGTTAGGGTTAGGGTTAGGGTAGGTGTTATTGTTAGGTTTTGGGTACGGGTTAGGATTAGGGATAGGGTTATGGTACGGGTTAGGGTTAGGGTTGGGGTTATAGTACGGGTTATTTTTAGTGTTATGGTACGGGTTGGGTTACGGTTAATGTTAGGGTTAGTGTTAGGTATGCGTTAGGTTTAGGCTACGGGTAAGGGTTATGGTTAGGGTTACGGTTATGTTTAGGTTTAGGGTGCGAGTTAGTCTTAGGGTTAGGGTTAGGGTTAGCGCTAGGGTATGGGTTAGGGTTACTCTTAGGTTTTGTGTCCGGGTTAGGGTTAGGGTTAGGTTACGGCATAGGGTTGGGTACAGGTTAGGACAAGGGTTAGGGTTAGATTTAGGGTACGGGATAGGGTTAGGGTTAGGTTTAGGGTTAGGTTTAGGGTATGGGTTAGGTTTAGGGTACGGGTTAGTGTTAGGTTTAGGGTCAGGGTTAGCGTTAGTGTTAGGGTACGAGTTAGGGTTAGGGTGTGGTTTAGGGTACGGGTTAGGGTTAGGGTTAGATTACGGGTTAGGTTTAGTGTTAGGGTTAGGGTTAGGGTTAGGGTACGGGTTAGAGTTAGGGTTAGGGTTAGGGTACGAATTAAGTTTAGGGTTAGCGTAAGGGTTAGGTTTAGGGTTATGGTACGGGTTTGGGTTACAGTACGGGTTAGGGTTAGGGTGAGGTTTAGGGTTAGGGTTAGAGTACAGTTAGGGTTATGTTTAGGGTTAGTGTTAGAGTACGGGATAGGTTGGTGTTAGGGTTAGGTTTAGGGTTAGAGTTAGGGTACGGGTACGGGTTAGGGTTAGGGTTAGAGTTAGGGTTAGGATTAGAGTACGGGGTAGGGTTAGTGTTAGGGTTAGGGTTAGGGTTAATGTACAGGTTAGGCTTAGGGTTAGGTTTGGGGTTAGGTTACGTGTTAGGGTTAGGTTTAGGGTACGGGATAGGGTTAGCATACGGGTTAAGTTTAGGGTTAGGGTTAGGTTTTGGTTACGGGTTAGGGTTAGGTTTAAGTGTGGGTTAGGTTTAGGGTTAGGGTTAGGGTTAGGTTACGGGTTAGGGTTAGGGTTGGGGTTAGGGTATTGGTTAATTTTAGGGTTAGGGTATGGGTCAGGGTTACGGTTAAGTTTAGGGTTTGGTTTAGGGTATGGGTTAGGGTTAGTGTACGGGTAAGTGTTATGGTTAGGTTTAGGGTTAGGTTTAGGTTTAGGGGGCGGTTTAGGGTTAGGGTTAGGGTTAGGGTTAGCGCCTGGGTATGGGTTAGGGTTACTGTTAGGTTTTGGGTACGGGTTAGGGTTAGGTTTAGGGTTAGGGTACAGGTTAGGTTTAGGGTACCGTTTAGGGTTAGGGTTACGGTAAGTGTTAGGATTAGGGTTAGGGTACGAATTAGGGTTAGGGTTAGGGTACGGGTTAGGGTTCGGGTTATGGTACGTGTTAGGGTTACAGTACAGGTTAGGGTAAGGGTGAGGGTTAGGGTTAGGGTTAGAATACGGTTAGGGTTAGAGTTAGGGTTAGAGTACGGTTTAGGGTTAGTGTTAGGGTTAGGGTTACGGTCAGGGTTAGAGTACGGGTTAGGGTTAGGGTAAGGGTTAGTGTTAGAGTACGGGGTAGGGTTAGTGTTAGGGTTATGGTACGGGTTAGGGTTAAGGTTACGGTACAGGATAGGTTTAGTGTACGTTGTAGGTCTAGGGTTAGGGTTAGTTTTAGTGTGCGGGTTAGGGTTAGGGTTAGGGTGCGTGTTAGGTTTAGGGTTTCGGTTTGGGTTAGTGTTACGTTTAGGGTTAGGTTACGGGTTACGTTTATGGTTAGTGTAAGGGTTAGTGTTTGGGTACGGGTTAGGGTTAGAGTATGGGTTAGGGTTAGTGTTAGGGTTAGGGTTAGGGTTAGTGTACGGATAGGGTTAGGGTTAATGTTAGGGTTAGCGTACAGGTTAGGGTTAGGTTTAGGGTACAGGATAGGGTTAGTGTACGAGATAAGTTTAGGTTTAGGTTTAGGTTTAGGTTACGTGTTAGGGTTAGGTTACGGGTTAGGGTTTGGTTTAGGTGCGGGTTAGGGTTAGGGTACGGGTTAGATTTGGTTTAGGGTCAGGGTTAGGATTAAGGATAGGGTTATGGTACGGGTTAGGGTTAGGGTTGGGGTTACGGTACAGGTTAGTTTTAGGGTTAGGGTATGGATTAGGCTTACGGTTAAGGTTAGGGTTATTGTTAGGTTATGGGTTAGGGTTAGGGTACGGGTAAGGCTTATGGTTAGGGTTAGGGTTAGGTTTAGGTTTAGGGTGTGGGTTAGGCTTAGAATTAGGGTTAGGGTTAGCTCTAGGGTATGGCTTAGGGTTACTCTTAGGGTAGGTACGGGTTAGGGTTATGGTTAGGTTACGGGATATGGTTGGGTACGGGTTAGGACAAGGGTTAGTGTTAAGTTTAGGGTACGGGTTAGGGTTAGGGGTAGGTTTAGGGTTAGCGTTAGGCTATGGGTTAGGTTTAGGGTACGGGTTAAGGTTTGGTTTAGGGCCAGGGTTAGGGTTGGGGTTAGGGTACAAGTTAGGGTTAGGGTTAGGTTTATTGTACGGGTTAGTGTTAGGGTTAGGGTAAGGGTTAGAGTACGGGGTAGGTTTAGTGTTAGGGTTAGGGTTAGGGTTAGGGTACGGGATAGGGTTAGAGTTAGGGTTAGGGTTAGAGTACGTGGTAGGTTTAGGGTTAGGGTTAGAGTACGGATAGGGTTAGGGTTTGGGTTAGGGTTAGGGTATGGGTTAGGCATAGGGTACGTTTTAGGGTTAGGGTTAGTGTCAGGTTTAGGGTTAGGTTTAGGGTTAGGGTACGGGTTAGGATTAGGTTTAGGATACGGTTTAGGGTTAGGTTTAGGGTTAGGGTACAGGTTAGGTTTAGGGTATGGGTTAGTGTTAGGTTTAGTGTCAGGGTTAAGGTTAGGGTTAGGGTACGAATTATTGTTAGGGTTAGGGTACTGGTTAGGGTTAGGGTTATGGTACGGGTTAGGGTTAGAGTACGGGTTAGGGTTAGGGTTAGGGTTACGGTTAGGTTTAGAATACGGTTAGGGTTAGGGTTAGGGTTAGGGTTAGGGTTAGTGTTAGAGTATGGGGTAGGGTTAGTGTTAGTGTTAGGGTTAGGGTTAGAGAACGGGTTAGGTTTAGGGTTAGGGTTAGTGTTAGAGTATGGGGTAGGGTTAGTGTTAGGGTTAGAGTTAGGGTTAGTGTACGGGTTAGAGTTAGTGTTAGGTTTAGGGTTAGGGTTAGGGTTAGGGTACAGGTTTGGGTTAGGGTTAGTGTTAGAGTACGGGGTAGGGTTAGTGTTAGTGTAAGAGTTACGGTTAGATTCGGGTTTGGGTTAGTGTTAGGGTACGGGTTAGTTTTACCGTTTGGGTACGGGTTAGGGAAAGTTTAGGGTTAGGTTTAGGGTTAGGGTACGTGTTAGGGTTAGGGTTAGGGTACGGGTTAGGTTTAGGTTTAGGGTGCGGGATAGGGTCAGTGTATGGGTTAAGTTTACAGTTAGGGTTAGGTTTAGGTTATGGGTTAGAGTTAGGGTGTAGGGTAGGGTTAGGTTTAGGTCGGGTTAGGGTTAGGGTACGGGTTAGGGTTATGTTTAGGGTCAGGGTTAGGGTTAGGGATCGGGTTATGGTACGTTTTAGGTTTAGGGTTGGGGTTAGGGTACGGGTTAGTTTTAGGGTTAGGGTACGGGTTAGGGTTATGGTTAAGGTTAGGGTTAGTGTTAGGGTATGGGTTAGGGTTATGATACGGGTAAGGTTTATGGTTAGTGTTAGGGTTAGGTTTAGGTTTGGGTGCTGGTTAGGCTTAGGGTTAGGGTTAGGGTTAGCGCTAGGGTATGGGTTAGTGTTACTGTTAGGGTTTGGGTACGGGTTAGGGTTAGGGTTAGGGTATGGGATAAGGTGGGGTACGGGTTAGGTCAAGGGTTAGGGTTAGGTTTAGGGTACGGGTTAGGGTTAGGTTTATGGTTAGGGTTAGAATGTGGGTTAGTTTTAGGGTACGGGTTAGGGTTAGGGTTAGGGTCAGGTTTAGGTTTAGGGTTAGGGTACGAGTTAGGGTTACATATAGGTTAAGGGTATGGGTTAGGGTTAGGGTTAGGGTTAGGGTTAGAGTACGGTGTAGGGTTAGTGTTAGGGTTAGGGTAAGGGTGAATGTACGGGTTAGGCTTAGGGTTAGGTTAGGGTTTGGATACGGGTTAGGGTTAGGTTTAGGGTACGGGATATCGTTAGCGAACGGGTTAAGTTTAGGTTTAGGGTTCGGTTTAGGTTACGGTTTAGCTTTAGGGTACGGGTTAGGTTTAGGTTTAGGGTGCGGTTTGGGTTAGGGTTAGGGTTAGGGTCAGGGTTAGGGTTAGGTTACGGTTAAGGGTTATGGTTTGGGTTAGGGTTAGGTTTAAGTTTAGGGTGCGGGTTAGGGTTAGGGTTAGGGTTATGGTTAGGGTTAGAGTACGGGTTTGGGTTAGTGTTAGGGTACGGATTAGGTTTACCATTTGGGTACGGGTTCAGGTAAGGGTTAGGGTTAGCCTTAGGTTTAGGGGTTAGGGTTAGAGTTACGATTAAGCTACGGGTAGGGTTAGGGTACGGGTTAGGGTTAGGGTTAAGTTTTGGGTTATGGTTTGGGTAAGGGCTAGAGTTACATTTAGGGTTAGGGTATGGGTTAGTTTTAGGGTTAGTGTTCGTGTACGGTTTAGGGTTAGGGTACGGGATAGGTTTAGTGTTAGGGTCAGGGTAAGGGTTAGGTTTAGGGTCCGGGTTAGGGTTAGGGTTAGGGATAGCGCTAGGTTATAGGTTAGGGTTACTGTTAGGTTTTGGGTACGGGTTAGGGTTAGGGTTAGGTTACGGGATAGGTTTGGGTACGGGTTAGGTAGAGGGTTAGGTTACGTTTAGGGTACGGTTTAGGGTTAGGGTTATGTTTAGGGTTAGGGTGGGTATGGGTTAGGCTTAGGGTATGGGTTAGGGTTAGGGTTAGTGTCAGGGTTAGGGTAGGTTTACGGTACGAGTTAGGGTTAGGGTTAGGTTTAGGGTACGGGTTAGTGTTAGGGTTAGGTTTAAAGTACGGGTTAGGTTTAGGCTACAGGTTAGGGTTAGGGTTAGGGTCAGGGTTAGGGTTAGGTTTAGGGTACGAGTTAGGGTTAGGGTTAGGGTACGAGTTAGGTTTAGGGTTATGCTATGGGTTAGGGTTACAGTAAGGGTTAGGGTTAGGGTGAGGTTTAGGGTTAGGGTAAGAATACAGTTAGTGTTAGGTTTAGGGTTAGGGTTAGGGCTAGTGTTAGGGTACGGGTTAGGGTTAGTGTTAGGGTTAGGTTTAGGGTTAGATTACGGGGTAGGATTAGTGTTAGGGTTAGGGTTAGGGTTAGGGTTAGTGTATGTGTTAGGGTTAGGGTTAGGGTTAGAGTACGGTGTAGGGATAGTGTTAGTGGTAGGTTTGTGATTAATGTACGGTTTAGGCTTAGGGTTAGCTTTAGGGTTAGGATACGGTTTAGGGTTAGGTGTAGGGTACGGGATAGGGTTAGCGTACGGGTTAAGTTTAGGGTTATGGTTAGGTTTAGGTTACGGTTTAGGGTTAGGGTTCTGGTTATGGTTAGGTTTTGGGTGCGGGTTAGGGTTAGGGTTAGGATTAGTGTAAGGGTTAGGGTTAGGTTTAGGGTCAGGGTTAGGGTTAGGGTTAGTGTTAGGGTACGGGTTAGGGTTAGGGTTGGGTTTAGGATACGGGTTAGTTTTAGTGTTAGGGTATGGGTTAGGGTTACAGTTAAGATTAGGGTTACGTTTAGGGTATGGGTTAGGGTTAGGTTACGGTTAAGGGTTATGGTTTGGGTTAGGGTTAGGTTTAAGTTTAGGGTGCGGGTTATGGTTATAGTTAGGGTTAGGGTTAGAGTACGGGTTTGGGTTAGTGTTAGGGTATGGGTTAGGTTTATCGTTTGGGTACGGGTTAGGGTAAGGGTTAGGTTTAGGGTTAGGGTTAGGGTACGTGTTATGGTTAGGTTATGGGTACGGGTTAGGATTAGGGATAGGGTTATGGTATGGGTTAGGGTTAGGGTTGGGGTTACGGTACAGGTTATTTTTAGGGTTATGGTACGGGTTAGTGTTACGGTTAAGGTTAGGGTTAGTGTTAGGTATGGGTTAGGTTTAGGCTACGGGTAAGGGTTATGGTTGGGGTTACAGTTAGGTTTAGGTTTAGGGTGTGGGTTAGGCTTAGGGTTAGGTTTGGGGTTAGCGCTAGGGTATGGGTTAGGGTTACTCTTAGGGCTTGGGTACTAGTTAGGGTTAGGGTTAGGTTACGGGATAGGGTTGGGTATGGGTTAGGACAAGGGTTAGGGTTAGATTTAGGGTACGGGATAGGGTTCGGGTTAGGTTTAGGGTTACGTTTAGGGTATGGGTTAGGTTTAGGGTATGGTTTAGGGTTAGAGTTGCGTCAGGTTTAGGGTTAGTGTTAGGGTACGAGTTAGGGTTAGGGTGTGGTTTAGGGTACGGGATAGGGTTAGGGTTAGAGTACGGGTTAGGTTTAGTGTTAGGGTTAGGGTTAGGGTTAGGGTACGGGATAGGGTTAGAGTTAGGGTTTGGGTTAGAGTACGGGGTAGGGTTAGTGTTAGGGTTAGGGTTAGGGTCAGTGTTAGGGTTAGGGTACGAGTTAGGGTTAGGGTTAGGGTACGGTTAAGGGTTATGGTTAGCATTAGGGTTAGGGTTAAGTTTAGGGTGCGGTTTAGGTTTAGGGTTTGGGTTAGGGTTAGAGTACAGGTTTGGGTTAGTGTTAGGAAACGGGTTAGGTTTACCGTTTGGGTACGGGTTAGGTAAGGGTTAGGGATAGGGTTAGAGTTAGGGGTTAGGGTTAGAGTTTGTGTTAGGCTATGGGATAGGGTTAGAGTACGGGTTAGGGTTAGATTTAGGGTTAGGTTTAGGGTCAGGGTTAGGGTTAGGTTTAGTGTTAGGGTTAAGTTTAGGGTTACGGTTAAAGTACGGGTTAGGTTTAGGGTACGGGTTAGGTTTAGGGTTCGGGTTAGTTTTAGGGTTATGGTACGGTATAGGGTTAAAGTACGGGTTAGGTTTAGGGTCAGCGTTAGTGTTAGAGTATGAGGGTTAGGGTTAGGGTACCGGTTAAGGTTAGGGTTTTGGTACGGGTTAGGGTTACAATACGTGTTAGGGTTAGGGTGAGGGTTAGGGTTAGTGTTAGAATACGGTTAGGGTTAGTGTTAGTGTTAGGGTTAGGGTTAGAGTTCAGGTTAGGGTTAGTGATAGGGTTAGGGTTAAGGTTAGGTTTAGGGTTAGGGTTAGGGTTAGGGTTAGGGTTAGGGTAAGGGTTAGGGTTAGGGTTAGGGTTAGGGTTAGAGTACTGGGTAGGATTAGTGTAAGTGTTAGTGTTAGGGTTGGGGTTAATGTACAGTTTAGGCTTAAGGTTAGGTTTAGAGTTAGGATACGGGTTAGGGTTAGGTTTAGTGTACGGGATAGGTTTAGCGTATGGGTTAAGTTTAGGATTAGGGTTAGTTTTAGGTTTAGGCATAGGGTACGGGTTAGGGGTAGCGTTAGGTTCAGGGTTAGGGTTAGGGTACAGGTTAGGGTTAGGGTTAGGTTTAGGGTACGGGTTAGTGTTAGGGTACGTATTAAGGTTAGGTTTGGGGTTAGGTTAGGGTTAGTTTTAAAGTTAGGGTACGGTTTAGGGTTATGGTTAAGGTTAGGGTTATGTTTAGGGTATGGGTTAGGGTTAGGTTACGGTTAAGGTTTATGGTTTGGGTTAGGGTTAGGGTTAATTTTAGGGTGCGGGTTAGGGTTAGAGTCCGGGTTTGGGTTAGTGTTAGGGTACGGGTTAGGTTTATCGGCAGGGTACGGGTTAGGGTAAGTGTTAGGATTAGTGTTAGGGTTAGGGGTTATATTTAGGGTTAGGGTTAGGAAACGGTTAGGGTTAGGGTACGGGTTAGGGTTAGGGTTAGGTTTCAGTTTAGGGTTAGCGTACGGGTTAGGGTTAGGTTTAGGTTTAGGGTTAGGGTTAGTGTACCGATAGGGTTAGGTCTAGGGTTAGGGTTAGGGTTAGGTTACGGGTTAGGTTTAGGTTTAGGGTAGAGGATAGGGTTAGCGTATGGGTTAAGTTTAGTGTTAGGTTAGGTTTAGGTTATGGGTTAGTGTTAGGGTACGGGTTAGGGTTAGGTTTAGGTGAGGGTTAGCGTTAGGGTTAAGGGTAGGGTTAGGATTAGGGTACGGGTTAGGGTTAGGTTTAGGGTCATGGTTAGCGTTTGGGATAGGGTTATGGTTAAGGTTAGGGTTAGGTTTAGGGTATGGGTTAGGGTTACGGTACGGTTAAGGATTATGGTTAGTGTTAGGGTTAGGTTTAGGTTTAGGGTGCGGGTTAGGGTTAGGTTTAGAGCCAGGGTATGGGTTAGGGTTAGGGTAAGAGTTCGGGATAGGGTTGGGTACGGGTTAGGTCAAGAGTTTGGGTTAGGTTTAGTGTACGGGATATGGTTAGGGTTAGGGTTAGGATTAGAGTATGGGATAGGCTTAGGGTACGGGTTAGGCTTAGGATTAGGTCAGGGTTAGGGTAGGGTTAGGGTTCGATTTATGGTTAGGGTTAGGTTTGGGGTACGGTTTAGGGTTATGGTTAGGGTTAGTGTACGGGTTAGGTTTAATGTACGGGTTAGGGTTAGGTTTAGGGTCAGTGTTAGGTTTAGTGTTAGGGTTAGGGTTAGAGTACGATTAGGGTTTGTGTTAGGGTTAAGGTTAGTGTACGGATAGGGTTAGGGTTAGGGTTAGGGTTAGGTTACGGGTTAGGGTTAGGTTTAGGGTACAGGATAGGGTTAGCGTATGGGTTAAGTTTAGTGTTAGGTTAGGTTTAGGTTACCGGTTAGTGTTAGGGTACGGGTTAGGGTTAGGTTTAGGTGAGGGTTAGGGTTAGGGTTAGGGATAGGGTTAGGATTAGGGTACGGGTTAGGGTTAGGTTTAGGGTCAGGGTTAGCGTTTGGGTTAGGGTTATGTTACGGGTTAGGGTTGGGGTTGGGGTTAGGTTACAGGTTAGTTTTAGGGTTAGGGTACAGGTCAGGGTTATGGTTAAGGTTAGGGTTAGGGTTAGGGTATGGGTAAGGGTCACGGTACAGTTAAGGGTTATGGTTAGGGTTAGGGTTAGGTTTAGGTTTAAGGTGCAGTTTTGGGTTAGGCTTAAAGCTAGGGTATGGGTTAGGGTTAGGGTAAGGGTTTGGGATAGGGTTGGGTACGGGTTAGGTCAAGAGTTAGGGTTAGGTTTAGGGTTAGGATTAGAGTATGGGTTAGGCTTAGGGTACGGGTTAGGATTAGGTTTAGGGTCAGGATTAGTGTTAGGGTTAGGGTACGAGTTATGGTTAGGGTTAGGTTTGGGGTTCGGATTAGGGTTAGGGTTAGGGTTAGTGTACAGGTTAGGTTTAAGGTACGGTTTAGGGTTAGGGTTAGGGTCAGGGTTAGTTTTAGGGTTAGGGTTAGGGTTAGAGTACGGTAAGGGTTGGTGTTAGGGTTAGGGTTAGGGTTAGTGTACAGATAGGGTTATTGTTCGGGTTAGGTTTAGCCAACGGGTTAGGATTAGGGTTAGGGTACGGGTTAGGGTTAGTTTTAGGTGCGGGTTACGGTTAGGGTACGGGTTAGGGTTAGACTTAGGTTCAGGGTTAAGGTTAGGGATAGGGTTATGATACGGGTTAGGGTTAGGGTTGGGGTTAGGGTACGGGTTAGTTTTAGGGTTAGGGTACGGGTTAGGGTTAGGGTACGGGTTAGGGTTAGCGTTAGGCTTGTGTTATGGGTTAGGGTTAGGTTTGGGGTTAGTGTTAGGGTACGGGTTATGGTTAGGGTTATGGTACGGGTTAGGTTTACAGTAAGGGTTAGGGTTAGGTTTAGGGATAGAGTACGGGTTAGGGTTAGTGTTAGGGTTAGGGAAAGGTTTAGGGTTAGGGTTAGGGTACGGGATAGGGTAAGGGTTAGGGTTACTGTTAGGGTTAGAGTACGGGGTAGGGTTAGTGTTAGGGTTAGGGTTAGGGTTAATGTACGGGTTAGGCTTAGGGTTAGGTTTAGGGTTAGGTTACGGGTTAGTGTTAGGTTTAGGGTATGGGATAGGGTTATCATACGGCTTAAGTTTAAGGTTTGGGTTAGGTTTAGGTTACGGGTTACAGTTAGGGTACTGGTTAGGGTTAAGTTTAGGTTGCAGGTTAGGGTTAGGGTTAGGGTTAGTGTACGGGTTAGGGTTAGGTTTTGGGTCAGGGTAAGGGTTAGGGTTAGTGTTAGGGTATGGGTGAGGGTTAGGGTTGGGGTTAGAGTACGGGTTAGTTTTAGGGTTAGGGTATGGGTTAGGGTTACTTTTAATGTAAGGGTTAGGGTTAGGGTGTGGTTTAGGTTTAGGGTACGGTTTAGGTCTAGGGTTAGGGTTAGTTTTAGGGTGTGGGTCAGGGTTAGGCATCGGGTTAGGGATAGGGTACGGGTTAGGTTTAGGGTACAGGTTAGGGGTAGCGTTAGGTTTATGGTATGGGTTAGGGTTAGGGTTGGGGTTAGTGTTACGGTACGGGTTAGGATTAGGGTACGGGTTAGGTCTAGGGTTAGGGTTAGGTTTAGGTGCGGGTTAGGGTTAGGGTTTGGGTACGGGATTAGGTTTAGGGTTACGGTCAGGGTTAGGTTTAGGTTTAGGGTTAGGTTTAGTGTTAGGTTACGGTTTCGGGTTACGGTACGAGTTAGGGTTAGGGTTAGGGTTAGGTTTAGTGTTAGGGTTATAGTAGGGGTTTACGGTTAGTGTTAGGGTTAGGTTTAGGGTTAGAGAACGGGTTAGGTTTAGTGTTAGGGTTATGGTTAGTGTTAGGTTTAGGGTTAGTTTTAGAGTACGGGATAGGGTTAGGTTAAGGGTTAGGGTTAGTTTAGAGTACGGGTTAGGGTTAGTGTTAGGGTTAGGGTTAGGGTTAGGCTTAGGGTTAGGGTTAGTGTATGTTTAGGGTTAGGGTTAGGGTTAGGGTTCGGGTTAGTGTTAGTGTACGGGTTAGGGTTAGGTTTAGGGATAGGGTTAGTGTTAGGTTTACGGTACAGTTTAGCGTTAAGTTTACGGTACGGGATAGGTTTAGTGTACGTGTTAGGTCTAGGGTTAGGGTTAGTTTTAGTGTGCGTGTTAGGGTTAGGGTTAGGGTACGGGTTAGGTTTAGGGTTTGGGTACGGGTTAGGGTTACGTTTAGGGTTAGGGTACGGGTTAGGTTTATGGTTAGGGTAAGGGTTAGTGTTAGGACACGGGTTAGTGTTAGGGTACGGGTTAGTGTTAGGTTTGGGGTTAGGGTATGGGTTAGTTTTAGGGTTAGGTTACGGGTTAGGGTTACGTTTAAGGTTAGGGTTAGGGTTAGGGTATGGGTTAGGATTAGGTTACGGTTAAGGGTTATGGTTTGGGTTAGGGTTAGGGTTAAGTTTAGGGTGCGGGTGTGGGTTAGTGTTAGGGTTAGAGTACGGGTTTGGGTTAGTGTTAGGGTACGGGTTAGGTTTACCGTTTGGGTAAGGGTTAGGGTAAGGGTTAGGTTTAGGGTTAGGGTTAGGGGTTAGGGTTAGATTTAGGGTTAGGCTACAGGTAGGGTTAGGTACGGGTTAGGGTTAGGGTTAGGGTTCGGGTTAGGGTTAGTGTATGGGTTAGGGCTAGGGTTAGGGTAGTGTTAGGGTTACGGTACGGGTTTGGATTAAGGCTGGGGTACGGGATAGGTTTAGTGTACGTGTTAGGTCTAGGGTTAGGGTTAGGTTTAGTGTGCGGGTTAGGGTTATGGTTAGGGTTAGGGTATGTGTTAAGGATAGGGTTTGAGTACGGGTTAGCGTTACATTTAGGGTTAGGGTACGGGTTAGGTTTAGGGTTAGGGTTAGGGGACGGTTTAGGGTTAGGGTACGGGTTAGGGTTTGGTTTAGGGTCAGGGTTATGGTTAGGTTTAGTTTTAGGGTTAGGGTTAGGGTACGGGTTAGGGTTACTGTACGGGTTAGGGTTAGGTTTAGGGTTAGGTTTAGGTTTAGGGTTAGGGTACGGATTAGGGTTAGGATACGGTTTAGGGTTAGGGTTAGGGTCAGGGTTAGGGTTAGGGTTAGGGTACGGGTTAGGGTTTGGGTTAGATTTAGGGTACGGGTTAGGGTTAGGGTTAGGGGTAGGGTACGGTTTAGGTTTAGGGTATGGGTTAGGTTTAGGGTACGGGTTAGTTTTAGGGTTATGGTACAGTATAGGGTTACAGTTCGGGTTAGGGTTAAGGTGAGGGTTAGTGTTAGGGTTAGAGTATGGTTAGGGTTAGGGTTATGGTTAATATACGGGTTAGGCTTAGGGTTAGGTTTAGGGTTAGGATATGGTTTAGGATTAGGTTTAGGGTACAAGATAGGGTTAGCGTACGGGTTAAGTTTAGGGTTACGGTTAGGTTTAGGTTACGGGTTAGGGTTAGGGTACGGGTTAGGGTTAGGTTTAGGGTGCGGGTTAGGGTTAGGGTTAGGGTTAGTGTAAGGGTTAGGGTTAGGTTTAGGGTCAGGATTAGGGTTAGCGTTAGTGTTAGGGTACGTATTAAGGTTAGGAATGGGGTTAGGGTACAGGTTAGTTTTAGAGTTAGGGTATGGGTTAGGGATATGGTTAAGGTTAGGGTTATGGTTAGGGTATGGGTTAGGGTTAGATTACGGTTAAGGTTTATGGTTTGGGTTAGGGTTAGGGTTAAGTTTAGGCTGCGGTTTAGGGTTAGCGTTAGGGTTAGAGTACGGGTTTGGGTTAGTGTTAGGGTACGGGTTAGGTTTACCGCCAGGGTACGGGTTAGGGTAAGGGTTAGGGTTAGTGTTAGGGTTAGAGGTTATATTTAGGGTTAGGGTTAGGCTACGGGTAGGGATAGGGTACGGGTTAGGGTTAGGGCTAGGGTTCGGGTTAGGGTTAGGGTACAGGTTAGCTTTAGGGTTAGGGTTAGGGTTAGTGTACGGATAGGGTTAAGTTTAGGGGTAGGGTTAGGTTACGGGTTAGGGTTAGGTTTAGGGTACAGGATAGGGTTAGCGTATGGGTTAAGTTTAGTGTTAAGTTAGGTTTAGGTTACGGGTTAGTGTTAGGGTACGGGTTAGGGTTAGGTTTAGGTGAGGGTTAGCATTAGGTTTAGGGGTAGGGTTAGGATTAGGGTACGGGTTAGGGTTAGGTTTGGGTCAGGGTTAACGTTTGGGATAGGGTTATGGTACGGGTTGGGTTAGGGTTGGGGTTAGGGTACGGGTTAGTTTTAGGGTTAGGCTACAGGTCAGGGTTACGGTTAAGTTTAGGGTTAAGTTTAGGGTATGGGTTAGGGTTACGGTACGTTTAAGGGTTATGGTTATGGTTAGGGTTAGGTTTAGGTTTAGGGTGCGTGTTAGGGTTAGGGTTAGAGCTAGGGTATGGGTTAGGGTTAGGGTAAGGGTTCGGGATAGGGTTGGGTACGGGTTAGGTCAAGGGTTAGGGTTAGGTTTAGTGTACGGGTTAGGGTTAGGGTTAGGTTTAGGGTTAGGATTAGAGTATGGGTTAGGCTTAGGGTACGGGTTAGGATTAGATTTAGGGTCAGGGTTAGGGTTAGGGTTAGGGTACGAGTTATGGTTAGGGTTAGGTTTGGGGTACGGATTAGGTTTAGGGTTAGGGTTAGTGTACGGGTTAGGTTTAAGGTACGGGTTAGAGTTAGGGTTAGGCTCAGGGTTAGGTTTAGGGTTAGGGTTAGTGTTAGAGTACAGTTAGGGTTTGTGTTAGGGTTAGGGTTAGTGTACGGATAGGGTTAGGGTTAGGGTTAGGGTTAGGGTTAGGGTACGTGTTAGTGTTAGGGTTTGGGTACAGGTTAGGGTTACATTTAGGGTTAGGGTTCGGGTTAGTTTTAGGGTTAGGGTAAGGGTTAGTGTTAGGGTACGGTTTACTGTCAGGGTACGGGTTAGGGATAGGGTTGAGGTTAGGGTACGGGTTAGTTTTAGGGTTAGGTTACGGGTTAGGGTTATGGTTAAGGTTTGGGTTAGGTTTAGGGTATGGGTTAGTGTTAGGTTACGGTTAAGGGTTATGGTTTGTTTTAGGGTTAGTGTTAAGTTTAGGGTGCGGGTTTGGGTTAGGGTTAGAGTACGGGTTTGGGTTAGTGTTAGGGTACGGGTTAGGTTTACCGTTTGGGTACGGGTTAGGGTAAGGGTTAGGTTTAGGGTTAGAGTTAGGGGTTAGGGTTAGATTTAGGGTTAGACTACAGGTAGGTTTAGGGTACGGGTTAGGCTTACGGTTAGGGTTTGTGTTAGGGTTAGTGTACGGGTTAGGTTTAGGGTTAGGGCTAGTGTTACGGTTACGGTACGGGTCTGGATTAAGGCTGGGGTACGGGATAGGTTTAGTGTACGTGTTAGGTCTAGGGTTAGGGTTAGGTTTAGTGTACAGGTTAGGGTTAGGGTTAGGGTTAGGGTACGTGTTAGGGATAGGGTTTGGGTACGGGTTAGCGTTGCGTTTAGGGTTATGGTACGGGATAGGTTTAGGGTTAGGGTTAGGGTACGGGTTAAGCTTTGGTTTAGGGTCAGGGTTAGGGTTAGGTTTAGGTTTAGGGTTAGGGTTAGGATACGGGTTATGGATACTGTACTGGTTAGGGTTAGGTTTAGTTTTAGGGTTAGGGTTAGGGTACGGATTAGGGTTAGGATACGGGTTAGGGTTAGGGTTAGGGTCAGGGTTAGGGTTAGGGTTAGGGTACGGGTTAGGGTTAGGTTTAGGTTTAGGGTATGGGTTAGGGTTAGGGTTAGGGTTAGGGGTTACGATAAGTGTTAGGGTTAGGGTTCGAGTTAGGGTTAGGGTATGGGTTAGGGTGAGGGGTAGGTTATGGATTAGGATTAGGGTTAGGGTTAGGATTAGGGTTAGGGTTAAGGTACGTGTAACGGTACGGGTTAGGTTTAGGTTACGGTTTAGGTTTAGGGTTAGGGTTAGTGTACGGGAATAGGGTTAGGATTAGGGTTAGTGTTAGTGTTAGGGTAGGGTACAGGTTAGCGTTAGGGTTAGGGTACAGGATAGGTTTAGTGTACGGTTTAGGTCTAGGGTTAGGGTTAGTTTTAGGGTTTTAGTTAGGGTTAGGCATCGGGTTAGGGTTAGTGTACGTGTTAGGGTTTGGGTACGGGTTAGGGTTAGTGTTAGGTTTATGGTACGGGTTAGGGTTAGGGTTAGGGTTAGGTTTAGGTTGCGGGTTAGGGTTACGGTTAAGGAATGGGATTAGGTTTAGGGTTAGGGTCAGGGTTAGTGTTAGGTTTAGGGTTAGGGTTAGGGTTAGGGTACGGGTTAGGTTTAGGGTTAGGATTAGAGTACGGGATAGGGTTAAGATTAGGGTTAGTGTTAGTGTTAGGGTTAGGGTACAGGTTAGCGTTAGGGTTAGGTTACAGGATAGGTTTAGGGTACGGCTTAGGTCTAGGGTTAGGGTTTGGTTTAGGGTGTGGGTTAGGGTTAGGCATCGGGTTAAGGATAGGGTACGGGTTAGGGTTAGGGTACGGGTTAGGGTTAGTGTTAGGGTTATGGTACGGGATAGGGTTAGGGTTGGTGTTAGGGTACAGGTTAGGGTTAGGGTACGGTTTAGGTCTAGGTTTAGGGTTAGGTTTAGTATGCGGGTGAGGGTTAGGGTTAGTGTACAGGATTAGTTTTAGGGATAGGGTCAGGGTTAGGGTTAGGTTTAGGGTTAGGTTTAGGGTACGAGTTCGGGTTACGGTACGAGTTAGGGTTAGGGGTAGCGTTATATTTAGGGTTAGGGTTATAGTAGGGGTTTAGGGTTAATGTTAGGCTTAGGTTTAGGGTTAGAGAATGGGTTAGGGTTACGTTTAGGGTTAGAGTTAGGGTTAGAGTACGGGTTAGGGTTAGTGTTAGGGTTAGGGTTAGGGTTAAGGTTAGGGTTAGAGTATGGGTTTGGGTTAGTATTAGGGTACGGGTTAGGTTTACCGTTTGGGTACATTTAGGGTAAGGATTAGAGTTAGGGTTAGTTTAAGGGTTAGGGGTTAGGGTTAGACTTAGTGTTAGGCAACGGGATAGGGTTAGAGTACGGGTTAGGTTTAGGTTTAGGGTTAGGGTTAGGTTTATGGTTATACTACAGGTTAGGGTTAGATTTAGGGTTAGGTTTAGGTTTAGAGTACGATTTAGGGATAGTGTTAGGGTTAGGTTTAGGTGCAGGTTAGGGTAGGGTTAGGGTTAGGGTTAGGTTTAGGTGCGGGTTAGGGTTAGGGTCAGGGTTAGGGGTTAGGGTTAGGGTTAGGGTTAGACTACCGGTAGGGTTAGGGTACGGGTTACGGTTAGGGTTAGGATTCGGGTTAGGGTTAGTGTACGAGTTAGGGTTAGGTTTAGGGTTAGGGTTAGGGTACGTGTTAGGGTTAGATTTTGGGTACGGGTTAGGGTTACATTTAGGGTTAGGGTACGGGTTAGGTTTAGGGTTAGGTTTAGGGTACAGTTTAGCATTAGGGTACGGGTTATGGTTAGGTTTAGGTTCAAGATTAGGGTTAGGTATAGGGTTAGGGTTAGGGTTAGGGTACGCATTAGGGTTACTGTACGGGTTAGGGTTAGGGTTAGGGTTAGGGTTAGGGTTAGGGTTAGAGCTCGGGTTTGGGTTAGTGTTAGGGTAAGGTTTAGATTTACCGTTTGGGTACGGGTTAGGATAATAGTTAGGGTTTGGGTTAGGGTTAGGGGTTAGGGTTAGAGTTAGTGGTAGGATACAGGTAGGGTTATGGTACGGGTTAGAGTTAGGGTTAGGGTTCAGGTTAGGGTGAGTGTACGGGTTAGGGTTAGGAATAGGGTTAAGGTTAGTGGTAGTGTTAGTGTTATAGTACCGGTGAGGGTTAAGGTTAGGGTACGGTATCGGGGTAGTGTACGTGTTAGGTCTAGGGTTAGGGTTAGGTTTAGTGTGCGGGTTAGGGTTAGGGTTAGGTTAGGGTACTTGTTAGGGTTAGGGTTTGGGTACGGGTTAGCGTAGGGTTAGGTTTAGGGTTAGATGACAGGTTAGGGTTAGTGTTAGGGTTAGGGTTAGTGTTAGGGTACGGGTTAGGGTTAGAGTATGGGTTAGGGTTAGGTTTTGGGTTAGGGTTAGGTTTAGAGTACGGGTTAGGGTTAGTGTTAGTGTTAGGGTTAGTGTTAGTGTTAGTGTACGGATAGTGTTAGGTTTAGGGTTAGGGTACGGGTTAGGTTTAGGTTTAGGTTACGGGATAGGGTTAGCGTACGGGTTAAGTTTAGGGTTAGGGTTAGATTTAGGTTCCGGTTTAGGGTTAGGTTTAGGTGCGGGTTAGGGTTAGGTTTAGGGTACGGGTTAGGGTTAGGTTTAGGGTCAGGGTTAGGTTTAGTGATAGGGTTATGGTACGGGTTAGGGTTAAGGTTGGGGTTAGGGTACAGGTTAGTTTTAGGTTTAGGGTACGGGTTAGGGTTACGGTTAATATTAGGGTTAGGGTTAGGGTATGGGTTAGGGTTAGGGTACGGGTAAGGTTTATGGTTAGGGTTAGGGTTAGCTTTAGGTTTAGGGTGCGGGTTAGGGTTAGGGTTAGTGTTAGGGTTAGTGCTAGGGAATGGTCTAGGGTAACTGTTAGGGTTTGGGTACGGGTTAGGGTTAGGTTTAGTTTATGGGATAGGGTTGGGGACGGGTTAGATCAAGGGTTAGGGTTAGGTTTATGGTAAGGGTTAGGGTTAGGGTTTGGATTAAGGCTAGGTTTAGGGTATGGGTTAGGCTTAGGGTACGAGTTAGGGTTATGGTTAACGTCATTGTTAGGGTTAGGGTTAGCATTAGGGTATGGTTTAGGGTTAGGTTTAGGGTACGGGTTAGGGTTAGGGTTATGGTTAGAGTACGGGTTAGGGTTAGGGTATGGGTTAGGGTTAGGTTTAGGGTCAGCATTAGGGTTAGGGTTACGGTTAGAGTACGGGTTAGGTTTAGGGTACGGGTTAGGGTTAGGTTTAGGGTCAGGGTTAGGGTTAGGGTTAGGGTAAGAGTAAAGGTTAGGTTTTGGGCATGGGTTAGGGTTAGGGTATTGGTATGGGTTAGGGTTACAGTACGGGTTAAGTTTGGGTGAGGGTTAGGGTTAGGTTTAGAGTCCGGTTAGAGTTAGGGTTAGTGTTAGATTACGGGTTAGGGTTAGTGTTAGGGTTAGGGTTAGGGTTAGGTTTAGGGTTAGGGTACGGGTTAGGGTTAGGGTTAGTGTTAGGATTAAAGTACGGGGTAGGGTTAGTGTTAGGGTTAGGGTTAATGTACGGGTTAGGCTTAGGTTTAGGTTTAGGGTTAGGATACGGGTTAGTGTTAGGTTTAGGGTACGGGATAGGGTTAGCGTACGGTTTAAGTTTGGGTTAGGGTTAGGTTTAAGTTACGGGTTAGGGTTAGGGTACGGGTTAGGGTTAGGTTTAGGGCGCGGTTTAGGTTTAGGGTTAGGTTTAGTGTAAGTTATTTGGTTAGGTTTAGGGTCTGTGTTAGGGTTAGGGATAGTGTTAGTGTACGGGATAGGGTTAGGGTTGGTTTCAGTGTATGGGTTAGTTATAGGGTTAGGATAAGGGTTAGCGTTATGGTTAAGGTTAGGGTTATGGTTAAGGTATGGGTTAGGGTTAGGTTACGGTTAAGGGTTATGGTTTGGGTTAGGATTAGCGTTATGTTTAGGTTGTGGTTAGGGTTAGGGTAGGGTTAGGGTTAGAGAACGGGTTTGGGTTAATGTTAGGGTACGGGTTAGGTATACCGTTTGGATACGGCTTAGGGTAAGGGTTAGGGTTAGGGTTAGGGGTTAGGGTTAGAGTTACGGTTGTGCTACGGGTAGGGTTAGGGTACGTGTTAGGGTAAGGGTTAGGGTTCGGGTTAGGGTTAGTGTACGCTTAGGGTTAGGTTTAGGGTTAGGGTTAGGTTTAGTGTTAGGGTTACGGTACGGGTTAGGGTTAAGTTTAGGTTACGGGATAGGTTTAGTGTACGTGTTAGGTCTAGTGTTAGGGTTAGGTTTAGTGTGCGGGTTAGGGTTAGCGTTAGGGATAGGGTACATGTTAGGGTTAGGGTTTGGGTACGTGTGAGGCTTATGTTTAGGGTTACGGTATGGGTTAGGTTTATGGTTAGGGTAAGTGTTAGTGTTAGGTTGCGGGTTAGGGTTAGAGTATGGGTTAGTGTTAGGTTTAGGGTTAGGGTTAGGTTTAGAGTACGGGTTAGGGTTAGTGTTAGTGTTAGGGTTAGGGTTAGTGTACGGATAGGGTTAGGGTTAGGGTTAGGGTTAGGGTACGGGTTTGGGTTATGTTTAGGGTACGGGATAGGGTTAGTGTACGGGTTAAGTTTAGGTTTAGTGTTAGGTTTAGGTTACAGGTTAGTGTTAGGGTACGGGTTTGGGTTAGGTTTAGGTGCGGGTTAGGATTAGGGTATGGGTTATGTTTAGGGTACGTGTTAGGGTTAGGGTTTGGGTACGGGTTACGGTTAGGTTTAGGTTTATGGTACGGGTTAGGTTTAGGGTTAGGGTTAGGGTACGTTTTAGGGTTAGGGTACGGGATAGGGTTAAGTTTAGGGTCAGGGTTAGGGTTAGGTTACGGGTTAGGGTTACTGAACGGGTTAGGGTTAGGTTTAGGGTACGTGATAGGGTTAGCGTACGGGTTAAGTTTAGGTTTAGGGTTAGGTTTAGGTTATGGGTTAGGTTTAGGGTATTCGTTAGGGTTAGGTTTAGTGTCTGGGTTAGGGTTAGGTTTAGGGTATGAGTTAGGGTTAGGGTTAGGGTATGGGTTAGGGTTAGGGTATTGGTACAGGTTAGGGTTACAGTACGGGTTAAGTTTAGGGTGAGGGTTAGGGTTAGGTTTAGAGTACGGTTAGGGTTAGGGTTAGGGTTAGGGTTAGAGTACGGGTTAGGGTTAGTGTTAGGGTTAGGGTTAGGGTACGGGTACGGGTTAGGGTTAGGGTTAGGGTTAGAGTACGGGATAGGGTTAGTGTTACGGTTAGGGTTAGGGTTAATGTACGGGTTAGACTTAGCGTTAGGTTTAAGGTTAGGATACGTGTTAGGATTAGGTTTAGGGTACGGGATAGGGTTAGCATACGGGTTAAGTTTAGGGTTAGGGTTAGGTTTAGGTTACGGGTTAGGTTTAGGGTATTGGTTAGGGTTAGGGTTAGGGTACGGGTTAGGGTTAGGTTTAGGTTCAGGGTTAGGGTTAGGGATAGGGTTATGGTACGGGTTAGGGTTAGGGTTGGGGTTAGGGTACGTGTTAATTTTAGGGTTAGAGTATGGGTTAGAGTTACGGTTAAGGTTAGGTTTAGGGTTGGGTTATGGGTTAGGGTTAGGTTTAGGGTTTGGGTAAGTGTTAAGTTTACGATTAGGATTTGGGTACAGGTTAGGGTTAGGGTCCGGGTTAAGGTTAGCATTAGGGTTAGGTTACGGGTTAGGTTTAGGGTTATGGTACGTTTTAGGGTGCGGGTTAGGGTTAGGTTTAAGGTTGGTGTTAGGGTTAGGGTTAAGGTACGGGTTAGGGTTACGGTACAGTTTAGGGTTAGGGTTAGGGTTAGGGTTAGATTTATGGTTAGTGTACGGGTTAGGGTTAGGTTTAGGGTATGGTTTAGGGATAGGGAACGGATTAGGGTTAGGAGTAGGGTATGGGTTAGATTTAGGTTTAGTGTTAGGGTTAGGCTTAGGGGTTAAGGTTAATATTAGGCTACGGGATAGGGTTAGGGTATGGTTTAGGGTACGGTTTAGGGTTGGGGTTAGTGTATGTGTATGGGTATGGGTTAGGTTTAGGGTTAGGGTTAATGCTGGTTAGGGTTAGGGTTAGTGCTAGTGTATGGGTTAGGGTTACTCGTAGGGTTTGGGTACAGTTTAGGGTTAGGTTTAGGGTACGGGATAGGTTTGGGTACGGGTTAGGACAAGGGTTAAGGTTAGGTTTAGGGTACGGGTTAGGGTTACGGATAGGGTTAGGGTTAGGGTTAGGGTACGGGTTAGGGTTAGTGTACGGGTTAGGTTTAGGGACAGTGTTAGGGTTAGGGTACTAGTTAGGGTTAGGTTTAGGGTACGGTTAAGGGTTATGGTTAGTTTTAGGGTTAGGGTTAAGTTTAGGGTGTGGTTTAGGGTTAGGTTTAGGGTTAGGGTTAGAGTACGGGTTTGGGTTAGTTTTAGGGTACTGGTTAAATTTGCCGTTTGGGTACGGGTTAGGGAAAGTGTTAGGGTTAGGGTTAGGGTACGTGTTAGGTTTAGGGTTTGGGGACGGGTTAGAGTTACGTTTAGGGTTAGGGTACAGGTTAGTTTTAGGGTTAGGGTAAGGGTTAGTGTTAGGTTACGGGATTGGGTTAGAGTACAGGTTAGGGTTAGGTTTAGGGTTAGGGTTAGGGTTAGAGTACGGGTTAGGGTTAGATTTTGGGTTAGGGTACGGGTTAGTTTTGGGGTTAGGGTATGGGTTAGGGTTACGGTTAAGTTTAGGTTTAAGGTTAGGGTATGGGTTAGGGTTAGGTTACGGTTAAGGGTTATGGTTTGGGTTAGGGTTAGGGTTAAGTTTAGGGTGTGGGTTATGGTTATGGTTAGGTTTAGGGTTAGAGTACGGGTTTGGGTTAGTGTTAGGGTACGGGTTAGGTTTACCGTTTGGGTTCGGGTGAGGGTAAGGGTTAGGGTTAGGGTTAGGGTACGTGTCATGGTTAGTGTTTGGGTACGGGTTAAGATTAGGGTTGGGGTTACGGTACGGGTTATTTTTAGGTTTATGGTATGGGTTAGGGTTACGGTTAATGTTAGGGTTAGTGTTAGGTTATGGGTTAGGTTTAAGGTACGGGTAAGGGTTATGGTTAGGGTTACGGTTAGGTTTAGGTTTAGGGTGCGGGTTAGGCTTAGGGTTAGGGTTAGGGTTAGCGCTAGGTTATGGTTAGGGTTACCGTTAGGGTTTGGTTTCGGGTTAGGGTTAGGGTTACGTTACGAATTAGGTTTTGGTATGGGTTAGGTCAAGGGTTACATTTAGGTTTAGGGTACGGGTTAGGTTTAGGGTTAGGGTAAGGGTTAGGGTTAGGGTACGGGTTAGGGTTAGAGTACGGGTAAGGGTTAGGTTTAGGTTTAGGGTTAGGGTTAGAGTATGGGTTAGGTTTAGTGTTACGGTTAGGGTTAGGGTTAGGGTTAGAGTACAGGTTAGGGTTAGGTTTAGGGTACGGGATAGGGTTAGTTTACGGGATAAGTTTAGGTTTAGGTTTAGGTTTAGGTTACGTTTTAGGGTTAGGGTACGGTTTAGGGTTAGGTTTAGGTGCTGGTTAGGGTTAGGGTACGGGTTAGGGTTAATTTTAGGGGCAGGGTTAGGATTAGGGATAGGGTTATGGTACGGGTTAGGGTTTGGGTTATGTTACGGGTTAGTTTTAGGGTTAGGGTACGGTTTAGGGTTACGGTTAAGGTTAGGGTTCGTGTTAGGTTATGGGTTAGGGTTAGGTTACGGGTAAGGGTTATGGTTAGGTTTACGGTTAGGTTTAGGTTTAGGGTGCGGATTAGGCTTAGGGTTAGTGTTAGGGTTAGCGCTAGTGTATGGGTTAGGGTTACTCGTAGGGTTTGGGAATAGGTTAGTGTTACGGTTAGGGTACGGGATAGGTATGGGTACGGGTTAGGACAAGGGTTAGGGTTAGGTTTAGGGTATGGGTTAGGTTTACAGATAGGGTTAGGGTTAGGGTTATGGTTAGGGTACGGGTTAGGGTTAGTGTACGGGTTTGGGTTAGGGTCAGTGTTAGGGTTAGGGTACGAGTTAGGGTTAGGTTTAGCGTACGGTTAAGAGTTATGGTTAGCGTTAGGGTTAGGGTTAAGTTTAGGTTGCAGTTTAGGGTAGGGTTAGGGTTAGGGTTAGAGTACGGGTTTGGGTTAGTCTTATTGTACGGGTTAGGTTTACCGTTTGTGTACGGGTTAGGTAAGGGTTAGGGTTAGGTTTAGGGGTTAGGGTTAGAGATAGTGTTAGGCTACGGGATAGGGTTAGAGTACAGGTTAGGGTTAGGTTTAAGGTTAGGGTTAGGTTTTGGGTTATACTACTGGTTTGGGTTAGAGATAGGGTTAGGTTTAGGGATAGAGTATGGGTTAGGGATAGTGTTAGGGTTAGGGTTAGTGTTAGGGTACGGGTTAGGGTTAGCCTATGGGTCGGAGTTACGTTTAGGGTTAGGGTTTGTTAAAGTACGGGCTAGGGTTAGTGTTAGGGTTAAGGTTAGGGTTTGGGTTAGGGTACGGGTTAATTTTAGGTTTAGTGTACGTGTCAGGGTTACGGTTAAGTTTAGGGTTAGGGTTAGGGTATGGGTTAGGGTTAGGGTACGGGTAATGGTTAAGGTTAGGGTTAGGGTTAGTGTTACTGCTAGGGTATTGTTTAGGGTTACTGTTAGGGTTTGGGCATGGGTTAGGGTTAGGTGTTAGGTTATGGGTTAGGTCAAGTTTTAGGATTAGGGTTAGTGTACGGGATAGGGTTAGAGCACGGGTTAGGGTTAGGTTTAGGGTTAGGGTATGGGTTAGGTTTAGGATACGGGTTAGGGTTAGGGTTATTGTCAGGTTTAGGGTTAGGGTTAGGGTACGAATTAAGGTTAGGGTTAGGGTACGGGTTAGGTTTAGCGTTATGGTATGGGTTAGGGTTACAGTACGTGTTAGGGTTAGGGTGAGGGTTAGGGTTAGGGTTAGAATACGGTTAGGGTTCGGGATAGAGTACGGGTTAGGTTTAGTGTTTGGGTTAGGGTTAGGGTTAGGGTTAGGGTACGATTTAGGGTTAGGATTAGTGTTAGAGTTAGAGTACGGGGTAGGGTTAGTGTTACGGTTAGTGTTAGGGTTTGGGTTAGGGTACGGGTTAGGGTTTTTGTTAGTGTTAGAGTACGGGGTAGGGTTAGTGTTAGCGTTAGTGTTAGGGTTAGGGTTAGTGTACGGGTTAGGGTTAGGGTACGGGGTAGGGCTAGTGTTAGGGTTAGGTTTGGGTTTAATGTACGGTTTAGGCTTAGGGTTAGGTTTAGGGTTAAGATATGGGTTAGGGTTAGGTTTTGGGTACAGGATAGGGTTAGCGTATGGGTTAAGTTTAGGGTTATGGTTAGGTTTAGGTCACGGGTTAGGGTTAGGGTTCGGGTTAGGGTTAGATTTTGGGTGCGGGTAGGGTTAGTGTTAGGATTAGTGTAAGGGTTAGGGCTAGGTTTAGGTTCAGGGTTAGATTTAGGTTTACTATTAGGGTACAGGTTAGGGTTAGGGTTGGGGTTAGGGTACGGTTTAGTTTTGGGGTTAGGGTATGGGTTAGGGTTACGGTTAAGTTTAGGGTTAGGGTTAGGGTTAGGGTTAGGGTTAGGGTTAAGTTTAGGGTGTGGGTTATGGTTATGGTTAGGGTTAGGGTTAGAGTACGGTTTTGGGTTAGTGTTAGGGTACGCGTTAGGTTTACCATTTGTGTATGGGTTAGGGCAAGGGTTAGGGTTAGGTTTAGGGTACGTGTTATGGTTAGGGTTTGGGTACGGCTTAGGATTAGGGATAGGGTTATGGTACGGGTTAGGGTTAGGATTGGGGTTACATTAAGGGTTAGTTTTAGGGTTAGGGTACGGTTTAGTGTTACGGTTAAGGTTAGGGTTAGTGTTAGATTTTGGGTTAGGGTTAGGTTACGGGTAAGGTTTATGGTTAGGTTTACGGTTAGGTTTAGGTTTAGGGTGCGGGTTAGGCTTAGGGTTAGGGTTAGGGTTAGCGCTAGTGTATGGGTTAGGGTTACTCGTAGGGTTTGGGTACAGGTTAGGGTTAGGTTTAGGGTACGGGATAGGTTTGGGTACGGGTTAGGACAAGGGTTAGGGTTAGGTTTAGGATACGGTTTATGGTTACGGATAGTGTTAGGGTTAGGTTTAGGGTTAGGGTACGGGTTAGGGTTAGTGTACGGGTTAGGGTTTGGGTCAGTGTTAGGGTTAGGGTATGAGTTAGGGTTTGTTTTAGGGTACAGTTAAGGGTTATGGTTAGTTTTAGGGTTAGGGTTAAGTTTAGGGTGCAGTTTAGGGTTAGGTTTAGGGTTAGGGTTAGAGTACGGGTTTGGGTTAGTGTTAGGGTACGGGTTAGATTTACCGTTTGGGTACGGGTTAGGGAAAGTGTTAGGATTAGGGTTAGGGTACGTGTTAGGTTTAGGGTTTGGGGACGGGTTAGAGTTACGTTTAGGGTTAGGGTTCCGGGTTAGTTTTAGGGTTAGGGTAAGGGTTAGTGTTAGGTTACGGGATTGGGTTAGAGTACGGGTTAGGGTTAGGTTTAGGGTTAGGGTTAGGGTTAGAGTACGGGTTAGGGTTAGTGTTTGTGTTAGAGTTAGTGTTAGTGTATGGATAGGGTTAGGGTTAGGGTTAGGGTACAGGTTAGGGTTAGGGTTATGGTACCGGTTAGGGTTACAGTACAGTTTAGGGTTAGAGTGAGGGTTAGGGTTAGGGTTAGAGTACAATTAGGTTTAGGGTTAGGGTTAGGTTTAGAGTACGGGTTAGGGTTAGTGTTAGGGTTAGGTTTAGGGTTAGGGTTAGTGTACGGGTTAGGGTTAGGGTTAGGTTTAGGGTTAGAGTACGGGTAGGATTAGTGTTAGGTTTAGGGTTAGGGTTAGGGTTAGGGTTAGTGACGGGTTAGGGTTAGGGTTAGGGTTAGGTTTAGGGTACGGGGTAGGGTTAGTGTTAGGGTTAGGTTTGGGTTTAATGTACGGTTTAGGCTTAGGGTTAGGTTTAGGGTTAGGATACGGGTTAGGGTTAGGTTTCGGGTACAGGATAGGGTTAGCGTACGGGTTAAGTTTAGGGTTATGGTTAGGTTTAGGTCACGGGTTAGGGTTAGGGTTCGGGTTAGGGTTAGATTTTGGGTGCGGGTAGGGTTAGTGTTAGGATTAGTGTAAGGGTTAGTGTTAGGTTTAGGGTCAGGGTTAGATTTAGGGTTAGTGTTAGGGTACGGGTTAGGGTTAGGGTTGGGGTTAGGGTATGGGTTAATTTTGGGGTTAGGGTATGGGTTAGGGTTACGGTTAAGTTTAGGGTTAGGGTTAGGGTATGGGTTAGGGTTAGGTTACGGTTAAGGGTTATGGTTTGGGTTAGGGTTAGGGTTAAGTTTAGGGTGTGGGTTATGGTTATGGTTAGGGATAGGGTTGGAGTATGGGTTTGGGTTAGTGTTAGGGTACGGGTTAGGTTTACCGTTTGGGTACAGGTTAGGGTAAGGGTTAGGGTTAGGGTTAGGGTACGTGTTATGGTTAGTGTTTGGGTATGGGTTAGGATTAGGGTTGGGGTTACGGTACGGGTTGTTTTTAGGGTTATGGTATGGGTTAGGGTTACGGTTAATGTTAGGGTTAGTGTTAGGTTATGGGTTAGGTTTAGGGTAAGAGTAAGGGTTATGGTTAGGGTTACAGTTAAGTTTAGGTTTAGGGTGCGGGTTAGGCTCAGGGTTAGGGTTAGGGTTAGCGCTAGGGTATGGTTAGGGTTACCGTTAGGGTTTGGGTTCAGGTTAGGGTTAGGGTTAGGTTACGATATGGTTTGGGTACGGGTTAGGTCAAGGGTTACGTTTAGGTTTAGGGTACGGGTTAGGTTTAGGGTTAGGGTAAGGGTTAGTGTTAGGGTACGGGTTAGGATTAGAGTGCGGGTTAGGGTTAGGTTTAGGGTTAGGGTTAGGGTTAGAGTATGGGTTAGGGTTAGTGTTACGTTTAGGGTTAGGGTTAGGGTTAGGGTACAGGTTAGGGTTAGGTTTAGGGTTCGGGATAGGGTTAGTGTAGGGGATAAGTTTAGGTTTAGGTTTAGGTTTAGGTTACGGTTTAGGGTTAGGGTACGGTTTACGGTTAGGTTTAGGTGCCGGTTAGGGTTAGGGTCCGGGTTAGGGTTAGTTTTAGGGTCAGGGTTAGGATTAGGGATAGGGTTATGGTACGGGTTAGGGTTAGGGTTTGGGTTACGTTACGGGTTAGTTTTAGGGTTAGGGTACAGTTTAGGGTTACGGTTAAGGTTAGGGTTAGTGTTAGGTTATGGGTTAGGGTTAGGTTACGGGTAAGGGTTATTGTTAGTTTTACGGTTAGGTTTAGTTTTAGGGTGCGGGTTAGGCTTAGGGTTAGGGTTACGTTTAGCGCTAGGGTATGGGTTAGGGTTACTCTTAGGTTTTGGGTTCGGGTTAGGTTTAGGGTTAGGGTACGGGTAAGGTTGGGTACGGGTTAGGTCAATGGTTCGGATTAGGTATAGGGTACGGGATAGGGTTAGGGTTAGGTTTAGGGTTAGGTTTAGGGTATGGGTTAGGTTTAGGTACGGGTTAGGGTTAGCGTATGGGTTAAGTTTAGGGTTAGGTTTAGGTTTAGTTTATGGGTTAGTGTTAGGGTACGGGTTAGGGTTAGATTTAGGTGAGGGTTAGGGTTAGGGTTAGGGTACAGTTTAGGGTTAGGTTTAGGGTAAGTGTTAACGTTAGAGGTAGGGTTAAGGTAAGAGTTAAAGTTAGGGTTGGGGTTAGGTATAGGGTTAGGTTACGGGTTAGGATTTGGTAAAGGGTACGGGATAGGGTTAGCGTACGGGTTAAGTTTAGGTTCAGGGTTAGGCTTAGGTTATGGGTTAGGGTTAGATTTAGGTGTGGGTTAGGGTTAGGGTTAGGGTTAGGGTTAGGGTTAGGGTACGGGTTAAGGTTAGTGTTGGCGTTAGGGTCCGGGTTAATTTTAGGTTTAGGGTACTGGTCAGGGTTACGGTTAAGTTTAGGGTTAGGGTTAGGGTATGGGTTAGGGTTAGGGTACGGGTAATGGTTAGAGTTAGGGTTAGAGTTAGTGTGTGCGCTAGTGTATGGTTTAGGGTTACTGTTAAGGTTTGTGTACGGGTTAGGTTTAGGGTTAGTTTACAGGTTAGGTCAAGGGTTAGGATTAGGGTTAGTGTTAGGGTACGGGATAGTGTTAGAGCACGGGTTAGAGTTAGGTTTAGGGTTAGGGTATGGGTTAGGTTTAGGATACGGGTTAGGGTTAGGGTTAGGGTCAGGGTGAGGGTTAGGGTTAGGGTACGAATTAGGGTTAGGGTTAGAGTACGGGTTAGGTTTAGGGTTATGGTATGGGTTAGGGTTACAGTACGTGTTTGGTTTAGGGTGAGGGTTAGGGTTAGGGTTAGAATACGGTTAGGGTTAGGGATAGAGTATGGGTTAGGTTTAGTGTTAGGGTTAGGGTTAGGTTTAGGGTTAGGGTATAAGTTAGGGTTAGGATTAGGGTTAATGTTAGAGTACGGGGTAGGGTTAGTGTTAGGGTTAGGGCTAGAGTATAGGTTAGGGTTAGTGTTAGGTTTTGGGTTATGGTTAGGGTACGGTTTAGGGTTAGGTTTAGGGTTAGGGTTAGGGTCGGAGTACAGGTTAGGGTTAGTGTTAGGGTTAGTGTTAGGGTGAGGGTATGGGTTAGGGTTAGGGTTTTTGTTAGGATTAGAGTACGGGGTAGGGTTAATGTTAGGGTTAGGGTTAGGGTTAGGGTTAGGGTACAGGTTAGGGTTAGAGTTAGGGTTAGGGTTAGAGTACGGGGTAGGGTTAGTGTTAGTGTCAGGGTTAGGGTTAATGTATGGGTTAGGCTTAGGGTTAGGTTTACGGTTAGTTTACGGGTTAGGGTTAGGTTAATTGTACGCCATAGGGTTAGCGTACGGGTTAAGTGTAGGGTTAGGTTTAGGCTTAGGTTACGGGTTAGGTTTAGGTTTCGGTGTGGGTTAGGGTTAGGGTTAGGGTTAGTGTAAGGGTTAGGGTTAGGTTTAGTGTCAGTGTTAGGGTTAGGGTTAGTGTTAGGGTACGAGTTAGCGTTAGGTTAGGGGTTATGGTACGGGTTAGTTTTAGGGTTTGGGTACGGATTAGGGTTATGGTTAAAGTTAGGGTTAGGGTTAGGTTATGGGTTAGGGTTAGGTTACGGTTAAGGGTTATGGTTTCGGTTAGGGTTAGGTTTAAATTTAGGGTACGGGTTAGGGTTAGGGTTTGGGTTATGGTTTGGGTTAGAGTACGGGTTTGGGTTAGTGTTAGGGTATGGGTTAGGTTTACCGTTTGGGTACAGGTTTGGGTAAGGGTTAGGGTAGGGCTTAGGGTTAGGATTAGGGTTAGAGTCAGGATTAGGCTACGGGTGGGGTTAGGGTACGGGTTAGGGTTAGGGTTAAGTTTCAGGTTAGGGTTTGGGTACGGGCTAGGGTTACGTTTAGCGTTAGGGCATGGGTCAGGTTTAGGGTTAGGGTTCGTGTACGGTTTACAGTTAGGGTACGGGATAGGGTTAGTGTTAGGGTCAGGGTTAGGGTTAGGTTTAGGGTCCGGGTTAGGATTAGGGTTAGGGTTAGCGCTAGGGTATGGGCTAGGGTTACTGTTAGGGTTTGCGTATGGGTTAGGGTTAGGGTTAGGGTACAGGATAGGTTTGGGTACGGTTTAGGTAGAGGGTTTGGGGTAAGTTTAGGTATCGGGTTAGGTTTAGGGTTAGGTTTATGGTTAGGGTTAGGGTATGGGTTAGGCTTAGTGTATGGTTTAGGGTTAGGGTTAGGGTCAGGGTTAGGGTAGGTTTAGGGTACGAGTTAGGGTTAGGGTTAGGTTTAGGGTATGGGTTAGGGTTAGATTTAGGTTAAAAGTACAGGTTAGGTTTAGGTTACCAGATAGGGTAGGGTTATGGTCATGGTTAGGGTTAGGGTATGGGTTAGGTTTAGAGTACGGGTTAGGGTTAGGGTTAGGGTCAGGGTTAGGGTTAGTGTTAGGGTACGAGTTAGGGTTAGGGTGTGGTTTAGGGTATGGGATAGGGTTAGGGTTAGTGTTAGGGTTAGAGTACGGGGTAGGGTTAGTGTTAGGGTTAGGGTTAGGCTATGGGTTAGGCTTAGGGTACGGGTTAGGGTTAGGGTTAGGGTCAGGGTTAGGGTTAAGGATAGGGTACGAGTTAGGGTTAGGGTTAGGGTTGGGGTACGGTTTAGGCTTACGGTTAGGTTTAGGGTTAGGGTTAGAGTACGGGGTAGGGTTAGTGTGAGGGTTAGGTTAAGGGTTAAGGTACGGGTTAGGGTTAGAGTTAGGCTTAGGGTTAGAGTACAGGCTAGGGTTAGGGTTAGTGTTGGAGTACGGATTGGGTTAGGTTTAGGGCTAGGATTAGGGTACGGGTTAGGGTTAGTGTAGGGGTTAGGGTTAGGGTCAGTGTTAGGGTTAGGGTATGAGTTAGGGTTAGGGTTAGGGTACGGTTAAGGGTTATGGTTAGCGTTAGGGTTAGGGTTAAGTTTAGGGTGCGGTTTAGGGTTAGGGTTAGGGTTAGGGTTAGAGTACGGGTTTGGGTTAGTGTTCGGAAATGGGTTAGGTTTACCGTTTGGGTACGGGTTAGGTAAGGGTTAGGGATAGGGTTAGAGTTAGGGGTTAGGGTTAGAGTTTGTGTTAGGCTATGGGATAGGGTTAGAGTACGGGTTAGGGTTAGGTTTAGGGTTAGGGTTAGGTTTAGGGTAATAGTACGGGTTTGGGTTAGAGATAGGGTTAGGATTAGGGTTAGAGTACGGGTTAAGGATAGTGTTAGGTTTAGGGTTAGTGTTAGCGTACGTGTTAGGATTAGCATATGGGTTAGGGTTACGTTTAGGTTTAGGGTTAGTGCTAGAGTACGGGTTAGGTTTAGTGTTAGTGTTAGGGTTAGGGTTAGAGTGCGGATAGGGTTAGGGTAAGGTTAGGGTCAGAGATAGAGTACGGTTTAGGATTAGGGTTAGGGTTAGGTTTAGGGTACGGGTTAGGGTTAGAATTAGGGTTAGGGTGAGAGTACGGGGTAGGGTTAGTGTTAGTTTTAGGGATAGGGTTAATGTACGGGTTAGGCTTAGGGTTAGGTTTAGGGTTAGGTTACGGTTTAGGGTTAGGTTTAGGGTACGGGATAGTGTTAGCGTACGGGTTAAGTTTAGGGTTAGGGTTAGGCTTAGGTTACTGGTCAGGGTTAGGTTTGGTGTGGGTTAGGGTTAAGGTTAGGGTTAGGGTACAGGTTCGGGTTAGGGTGGAGTTAGGGTACGGGTTAATTTTAGGTTTAGTGTACGGGTCATGGTTACGGTTAAGTTTAGGGTTAGTGTTAGGGTATGGTTTAGGGTTAGGCTACGGGTAATGGTTTGGGTTAGGGTTAGGGTTAGTGTTAGCGCTAGGGTATGGTTTAGGGTTACTGTTAGGGTTTGGGTATGGGTTAGGTTTAGGTTTAGGGTACGGGATAGGGTTAGTGTACGGGTTAAGTTTACGGTTAGGGTTAGGTTTAGGTTATGGGTTAGAGTTAGGGTACGGGGTAGGGTTAGGTTTAGGTGCGGGTTAGGGTTAGGGTACGGGTTAGGGTTAGGCTTAGGGTCAGGGTTAGGGTTAGGGATAGGGTTATGGTACGTGTTAGTGTTAGTGTTGGGGTTAGGGTATGGGATAGTTTTAGGGTTAGGGTACGGGTTATGGTTACTGTTAAGGTTAGGGTTAGTGTTAGGATATGGGTTAGGGTTAGGGTACGGGTAAGGGTTATGGTTAGGGTTACGGTTAGTTTTAGGTTTAGGTTGCGGGTTAGGCTTAGGGCTAGGGTGAGGGTTAGCGCTAGGGTATGGGTTAGTGTTACTGTTAGGGTTTGGGTACGAGTACGGGTTAGGGTTAGTGTATGGGATAAGGTTGGGTACGGGTTAGGTCAAGGGTTAGGGTTAGGTTTAGGGTACGGGTAAGGGTTAGGGTTAGGTTTATGGTTAGGGTTAGGGTATGGGTTAGGTTTAGGGTACGGTTTAGGGTTAAGGTTAGGTTTAGGGTTAGGGTTAGTGTATGGGTTAGGCTTAGGGTATGGGTTAGTGTTAGGATTAGGGTCAGGGTTAGGGTAGGTTTAGGGTACGAGTTAGGGTTAGGGTAAGGTTTAGGGTACGGGTTAGGGTTAGGTTACGGTTAAGGGTTATAGTTTGGGTTAGGGTTAGGGTTAAGTTTAGTGTGCGGGTTATGGTTATGGTTAGGGTTATGGCTAGAGTACGGGTTTGGGTTAGTGTTAGGGTACGGGTTAGGTTTACCGTTTGTGTACGGGTTAGGGTAAGGTTTAGGGTTAGGGTTAGGGTTAGGGTACGTGTTATGGTTAGGTTTTGGGTACGGGTTAGGTTTAGGGATAGGGTTATGGTACGGGTTAGGGTTAGGGTTGGGTTTATGGTACGGGTTATTTTTAGGGTTATGGTACGGGTTAGTGTTACGGTTAATGTTAGGGTTAGTGTTATATATGGGTTAGATTTAGGCTACGGGTAAAGGTTATGGTTAGGGTTACGGTTATGTTTAGGTTTAGGGTGCGGGTTAGGCTTAGGGTTAGGGTTAGGGTAACGCTAGGGTATGGGTTAGGGTTACTCTAGGGTTTGGGTACGGGGTAGGGTTAGGGTTACGTTATAGAATAGGGTTGGATACGGGTTAGGACAAGGGTTAGGGTTAGATTTAGGGTACGGGATAGGGTTAGGGTTAGGTTTTGGGGATAGGTTTAGGGTATGGGTTAGGTTTAGGGTACTGGTTAGGGTTAGGGTTAGGGTCAGGGTTAGGGTTAGTGTTAGGGTACGAGTTAGGGTTAGGGTGTGGTTTAGGGTACGGGATAGGGTTAGGGTTAGTGTTAGGGTTAGAGTACGGGGTAGGGTTAGTGTTAGGGTTAGGGTTAGGCTATGGGTTAGGCTTAGGGTACGGGTTAGGGTTAGGGTTAGGGTCAGGGTTAGGGTTAAGGATAGGGTACGAGTTAGGGTTAGGGTTAGGGTTGGGGTACGGTTTAGGCTTACGGTTAGGTTTAGGGTTAGGGTTAGAGTACGGGGTAGGGTTAGTGTGAGGGTTAGGTTAAGGGTTAAGGGTTAAGGTACGGGTTAGGGTTAGAGTTAGGCTTAGGGTTAGAGTACAGGCTAGGGTTAGGGTTAGTGTTGGAGTACGGATTGGGTTAGGTTTAGGGCTAGGATTAGGGGACGGGTTAGGGTTAGTGTAGGGGTTAGGGTTAGGGTCAGTGTTAGGGTTAGGGTACGAGTTAGGGTTAGGGTTAGGGTACAGTTAAGGGTTATGGTTAGCGTTAGGGTTAGGGTTAAGTTTAGGGTGCGGTTTAGGGTTAGGGTTAGGGTTAGGGTTAGAGTACGGGTTTGGGTTAGTGTTAGGAAATGGGTTAGGTTTACCGTTTGGGTACGGGTTAGGTAAGGGTTAGGGATAGGGTTAGAGTTAGGGGTTAGGGTTAGAGTTTGTGTTAGGCTATGGGATAGGGTTAGAGTACGGGTTAGGGTTAGGTTTAGGGTTAGGGTTAGGTTTTGGGTTATAGTACGGGTTTGGGTTAGAGATAGGGTTAGGATTAGGGTTAGAGTACGGGTTAAGGATAATGTTAGGTTTAGGGTTAGTGTTAGCGTACGTGTTAGGATTAGCATATGGGATAGGGTTACGTTTAGGTTTAGGGTTAGTGCTAGAGTACGGGTTAGGTTTAGTGTTAGTGTTAGGGTTAGAGTGCGGATAGGGTTAGGGTTAGGGTTAGGGTCAGGGATAGAGTACGGTTTAGGATTAGGGTTAGGGTTAGGTTTAGGGTACGGGTTAGGGTTAGAATTAGGGTTAGGGTGAGAGTACGGGGTAGGGTTAGTGTTAGTGTTAGGGTTAGGGTTAATGTACGGGTTAGGCTTAGGGTTAGGTTTAGGGTTAGGTTACGGTTTAGGGTTAGGTTTAGGGTACGGGATAGTGTTAGCGTACGGGTTAAGTTTAGGGTTAGGGTTAGGCTTAGGTTACTGGTCAGGGTTAGGTTTGGTGTGGGTTAGGGTTAAGGTTAGGGTTAGGGTACAGGTTCGGGTTAGGGTGGAGTTAGGGTACGAGTTAATTTTAGGTTTAGTGTACGGGTCATGGTTACGGTTAAGTTTAGGGTTAGTGTTAGGTTATGGTTTACGGATAGGCTACAGGTAACGGTTTGGGTTAGGGTTAGGGTTAGTGTTAGCGCTAGGGTATGGTTTAGGGTTACTGTTAGGGTTTGGGTATGGGTTAGGTTTAGGTTTAGGGTACGGGATAGGGTTAGTGTACAGGTTAAGTTTACGGTTAGGGTTAGGTTTAGGTTATGGGTTAGAGTTAGGGTACGGGGTAGGGTTAGGTTTAGGTGCGGGTTAGGGTTAGGGTACGGGTTAGGGTTAGGGTTATGGTTATGGTACGGGTTAGGGTTAGGTTTAGGGTACGGGTTAGGGTTAGGTTTAGGGTTAGGGTACAGGTTAGGTTTAGGGTACGGGTTAGGGTTAGGGTAAGGGTTAGGATTAGGGTTAGGGTACGAATTATGGTTAAGGTTAAGTGCGGGTTAGGGTTAGGGTACGGGTTAGGGTTAGGTTTAGGATACAGTTCGGGTTAGGTTTAGGGTTAGGGTACAGGTTAGTTATAGGGTACTGGTTAGGGTTAGGGTCAGGTTTAGGGTTAGGGTTAGGGTAAGAATTAGGGTTACGGTTAAGTTAAGGGTTAGGTTTAGGGTTATGGTACGGGTTTGGGTTACAGTACGGGTTAGGGTTAGGGTGAGGTTTAGGGTTAGGGTTAGAGTACAGTTAGGGTTAGGGTTAGGGTTAGAGTACGGGATAGGTTTGGTGTTAGGGTTAGGGTTAGGGTTAGGGTTAGGGTACGGGTACGGGTTAGGGTTAGGGTTAGAGTATGGGGTAGGTTTGGTGTTTGGGTTAGGGTTAGGGTTAGGGTTAGGGTATGGGTTAGGCTTAGGGTACGGTTTAGAGTTAGGGTTAGGTTCAGGTTTAGGGTTAGGGTTAGGGTTAGCGCTACGGTATGGGTTAGGGTTACTGTTACGGTTTGGGTACGGGTTAGGGTTAATGTTAGGTTACGGGATAGGGTTGGGTATGGGTTAGGTCAAGGGTTAGGGTTAGGTTTAGGTACGGGTTAGGGTTAGGGTTAGGATTAGGGTTAGGGATACGGTATGGGATAGGCTTAGTGTTCGGGTTAGGATTAGGGATAGGGTACGGGTTAGGGTTAGGTTTAGGGTACAGGTTAGGGTTAGTTTGGGGTTAGGGTATGGGTTAGGTTTAGGGTACGGGTTAGGGTTAGGGTCAGGGTTAGGGTTAGGGTTATGGTTATGGTACGGGTTAGGGTTAGGTTTAGGGTACGGGTTAGGGTTAGTTTTAGGGTTAGGGTACAGGTTAGGTTTAGGGTACGGGTTAGGGTTAGGGTAAGGGTTAGGATTAGGGTTAGGGTACGAATTATGGTTAAGGTTAAGTGCGGGTTAGGTTTAGGGTACAGGTTAGGGTTAGGTTTAGGGTCAGGGTTAGGATTAGGGATAGGGTTATGGTACGGGTTAGGGTTAGGGATGGGGTTACGGTACAGGTTAGTTCTAGGGTTAGGGTAATGGGTTAGGGTTACGGTTAAGGTTAGGGTTATTGTTAAGTTATGGGTTAGTGTTAGGGTACGGGTAAGGGTTATGGTCAGGGTTATGGTTAGGTTTAGGTTTAGGGTGTGGGTTAGGCTTAGTGTTAGGGTTAGGGTTAGCACTAGGGTATGGGTTAGGATTACTCTTAGGGTTGGGTACGGGTTAACTTTAGGGTTAGGGTTCGGTTTAGGTTACGGTTTAGCTTTAGGGTATGGGTTAGGTTTAGGTTTAGGGTGCGGGTTGGGTTAGATTTAGGGTTAGGGTAAGGGTTAGGGTTAGGTTTAGTGTCAGGGTTAGGGTTAGGTTTAGTGTTAGGGTACGTATTAAGGTTAGGGTTGGGGTTAGGGTACGGGTTAGTTATAGAGTTAGGGTATAGGTTAGGTTTATGGTTGAGGTTAGGGTTATGGTTAGGGTATGGGTTAGGGTTAGGTTACGGTTAAGGTTTATGGTTTGGGTTAGGTTTAGGGTTAAGTTTAGTGTGCGGGTTAGGGTTAGGGTTAGGGTTAGAGTATAGTTTTGGGTTAGTGTTAAGGTATGGGTTAGGTTTACCGCCAGGATACCGGTTAGGGTAAGGGTTAGGGTTAGTGTTAGGGTTAGGGGTTATATTTAGGGTTAGGGTTAGGCTACGGGTAGGGTTAGGGTATGGGTTAGGGTTAGGGCTAGGGTTCAGGTTAGTGTTAGGGTACGGGTTAGGTTTATTGTTTGGGTTAGGGTTAGGGTTAGGGTTAGTGTACAGATAGGGTTAGGGTTAGAGTTAGGGTTAGGTTACGGGTTAGGGTTAGGTTTAGGGTACAGGATAGGGTTAGCGTATGGGTTAAGTTTAGTGTTAGGTTAGGTTTAGGTTACGGGTTAGTGTTAGGGTACGGGTTAGGTGAGGGTTAGCGTTAGGGTTAGGGGTAGGGTTAGGATTAGGGTACGTGTTAGGTTTAGGTTTAGGGTCAGGTTTAGCATTTGGGATAGGGTTATGGTACCGGTTAGGGTTAGGGTTGGGGTTAGGGTACGGGCTAGTTTTAGGGTTAGGGTACAGGTAAGGGTTACGGTTAAGGTTAGGGTTAGGGGTAGGGTATGGGTTAGGGTTACGGTATGGTTAAGTGTTATGGTTAGGGTTAGGGTTAGGGTTAGGTTTAGGGTGCGGGTTAGGGTTAGGGTTAGAGCTAGGGTATGGGTTAGTGTTAGGGTAAGGGTTCGGGATAGGGTTGGGTACGGGTTAGGTCAAGGGTTAGGGTTAGGTTTAGTGTACGGGTTAGGGTTAGGGTTAGGTTTAGGGTTAGGATTAGGATTAGGGTCAGGGTTAGAGTTAGGGTTAGGGTACGAGTTACGGTTAGGGTTAGGTTTGGGGTACGGATTAGGGTTAGGGTTAGGGTTAGGGTTAGTGTACGGGTTAGGTTTAAGGTACGGGTTAGGGTTAGGGTTAGGCTCAGGGTTAGTTTTAGGGTTAGGGTTAGGGTTAGAGTACGGTTAGGGTTTGTGTTAGGTTTAGGGTTAGGGTTAGTGTACGGATAGGGTTAGGGTTAGGGTTAGGGTACGTGTTAGTGTTAGGGTTTGGATACGGGTTAGGGTTACGTTTAGGGTTATGGTACGGGTTAGGTTTCGGGTTAGGGTAAGTGTTAGTTAGTGTTAGGGTACGGGTTAGTGTTAGGGTACTGGTTAGGGTTAGGGTTGGTGTTAAGGTACGGGTTAGTTTTAGGGTTAGGATAAGGGTTAGCGTTATGGTTAAGGTTAGAGTTAGGGTTAAGGTATGTTTTAGGGTTAGGTTACGGTTAAGGGTTATGGTTTGGGTTAGGGTTAGGGTTAAGTTTAGGGTCCTGTTTAGGGTTAGGGTAGGGTTAGGGTTAGAGTACGGTTGAGGTTACTGTTAGGCTATGGGTTAGGTTTACCGTTTGGGTACGGCTTAGGGTAAGGGTTAGGGATAAGTTTAGGGGTTAGGGTTAGAGTTACGGTTAGGCTACGGGTAGGGTTAGGGTACGGGTTAGGGTTAGGGTTAGGGTTCGCGTTAGGGTTAGTGTACGGCTTAGGGTTAGGGTTAAGGTTAGGGTTAGTGTTAGGGTTACAGTATGGGTTAGGGTTAAGGTTAGGTTATGGGATAGGTTTAGTGTACGTGTTAGGTCTAGGGTTAGGGTTAGGTTTAGTTTGCGCGTTAGGGTTAGGTTTAGGGATAGGGTACGTGTTAGGGTTAGGGTTTGGGTACCTGTTAGGCTTATGTTTATGGTTACGGTACGGGTTAGGTTTAGGTTTAGGGTAAATGTTAGTGTTAGGTTGCGGGTTAGGGTTAGAGTACGGGTTAGGGTTAGTGTTAGTGTTAGGGTTAGGGTTAGTGTACGGATAAGGTTAGGGTTAGGGTTAGCGTTAGGGTACGGGTTTGGGTTTGGGTTAGGGTACGGGATAGGGTTAGTGTACGGGTTAAGTTTAGGGTTAGTGTTAGGTTTAGGTTACGGGTTAGTGTTAGGGTACGGGTTTGGGTTAGGTTTAGGTGCGGGTTAGGGTTAGGGTACCGGTTATGGTTAGGGTACGTGTTAGGGTTAGGGTTTGGGTACGGGTTAGGGTTACGTTTAGGTGTACGGTACGGGTTAGGTTTAGGGTTCGGGTTAGGGTTCAGTTTAGGGTTAGGGTACGGGATAGGGTTAAGATTAGGGTCAGGGTTAGGGTTAGGTTAAGGGTTAGGGTTACTGAACGGGTTAGGGTTAGTTTTAGGGTACGGGATAGGGTTAGCGTATGGGTTAAGTTTAGGATTAGGGTTCGGTTTAGGTTATGGGTTAGGTTTAGGATATTGGTTAGGGTTAGGTTTAGGTTCAGGGTTAGGGTAAGTGTTTGGGTACGAGTTAGGGTACGGGTTAGGGTTAGGGTATTGGTACAGGTTAGGGTTACAGTACGGCTTAAAGTTAGGGTGAGGTTTAGGGTTAGGTTTAGAGTACGGTTAGGGTTAGGGTTAGGGTTAGGGTTAGAGTACGGGTTAGGGTTAGTGTTAGGGTTAGGGTTAGGGTACGGGTTAGGGTTAGGGTTAGGGTTAGGGTAAGGTTTAGGTTAGTGTACGGGGTAGGGTTAGTGTTAGGGTTAGGGTTAGGGTTAATGTATGGGTTAGGCTTAACGTTAAGTTTAGGGTTAGGATACGGGTTAGGGTTAGGTTTAGGGTACGGGATAGGGTTAGCGTACGGGTTAAGTTTAGGGTTAGGGTTAGGTTTAGGTTACGGGTTAGGTTTTGGGTATTGGTTAGGGTTAGGTTTAGGGTTAGGGTTAGGGTACGGGTTAGTGTTAGGTTTAGGGTCAGGGTTAGGGTTAGGGATAGGGTTATGGTACGAGTTAGGGTTAGGCTAAGGGTTAAGTCTAGGCTTAGGGTTAGGTTTAGGATGCGGGTTAGGGTTAAGGTTAGGGTACAGGATTAGGGTTAGGGTTAGGTTTAGGTTACGGGTTAGGTTTAGGGTATTGGTTATGGTTAGGGTTAGGGTTAGGGTTAGGGTACGGGTTAGGGTTAGGTTTAGGGTCAGGTTTAGGGTTAGGGTTAGTGTTAGGGTACGGGTTAGGGTTAGGCTAAGGGTTAAGTCTAGGCTTAGTGTTAGGTTTAGGATGCGGTTTAGTGTTAAGGATAGGGAACAGGATTAGGTTTAGGGTTAGGGTCAGGAATAGGGTTATGTTTAGGGTTAAGTTTAGGGTTGGGTACGGTTTAGGGTTACGGTACGAGTTAGGCTTAGGGTAAGGGTTAGGTTTAGGGTTAGGTATATAGTAGGGGGTTAGGGTTAGTGTTAGGGTTACGTTTAGGGTTAGAGTACTGGTTAAGGTTAGTGTTAGGGTTATGGTTAGTGTTAGGGTTAAGGTTAAGGTTAGAGTACGGGTTAGGGTTAGGATTAGGGTTAGGTTTAGGGTTAGAGTACGGAATAGGTTTAGTGTTAGTGTTAGGGTTAGTGTTAGGGTTAGTGTACAGTTAGGGTTAGGTTTAGGGTCAGGGTTAGGGTTAGGGTACGCGTTAGGGTTACTGTACGGGTTAAGGTTAGGGTTAGCGTAGGGTTAGGGTTACATTACGGGTTAGGGTTAGTGTTAGGGTTAGGTTTAGATTTAGAGTATCGGGTAGGGTTATTGTTAGGGTTTGGGTTAGTGTTAGGGTACGGGTTCGGGTTATAGTACGGGTTAGGGTTAGAGTTAGGGTTAGGTTTAGGGTTAGAGTACGGGTTAGGGTTAGTGTTAGGGTTAGTGTTAGGGTTAGGGTTAGTGTACGATTAGGGTTAGGGTTAGGGTTAGGGTTATGGTACGGGTTAGGGTTAGGGTACGGGTTACCGTACGGGTTATTTTTAGGGTTATGTTACGGGTTAGGGTTATGGTTAATGTTAGGGTTAGTGTTAAGTTATGGGTTAGGTTTAGACTATGGGAAAGTGTTATGGTTAGGTTTATGGTTAGGTTTAGGTTAGGGTGCGGGTTAGGCTTAGGGTTAGGGTTAGTGTTAGCGCTAGGGTATGGTTTGGTTACTGTTAGGGTTTGGGTACGGGTTAGGGTTAGGATTAGGTTACGAATTAAGGTTGGGTACGGGTTAGGTCAAGGGTTACGTTTAGGTTTAGGGTACAGGTTAGGTTTAGGGTTAGGGTAAGGTTTAGTGTTAGGGTACAGGTTAGGGTTAGTGTACAGGTTAGGGTTAGGTTTAGGGTTAGGGTTAGGGTTAGAGTATGGGTTAGGGTTAGTGTTAGGGTTAGGGTTAGGGTTAGTGTACGGATAGGGTTAGGGTTAGGGTTAGGGTACAGTTTGGGGTTAGGTTTACGGTACGGTATAGGGTTAGTGTACGGGATAAGTTTAGGGTTAGGTTTACATTTAGGTTACGGTTTAGGGTTAGGTTACAGGTTAGGGTTAGGTTTAGGTACGGTTTAGGGTGAGGGTACGGGTTAGGGTTAGGTTTAGGGTCAGGGTTAGGATTAGGGATAGGGTTATGGTACGGGTTAGGGTTAGGGTTTGGGTTACGGTACGGGTTAGTTTTAGGGTTAGGGTATGGTTTCGGTTTACGGTTAAGGTTAGGGTTAGTGTTCGGTTATGGGTTAGGGTTAGGGTACGGTTAAGGGTTATGGTTAGGGTTACGGTTAGGTTTAGGTTTAGGGTGCGGGTTAAGCTTAGGGTTGGGGTTAGGATTAGCGCTAGTGTATGGGTTAGGGTTACTCGGAGGGTTTAGGTACGATTTAGGGTTAGGTTTAGGGTACAGGATATGTTTGGGTACGGGTTAGGACAAGGGTTAGGGTTAGGTTTAGGGTACGGGTTAGGGTTACGGATAGGGTTAGGGTTAGGGTACGGATTAGGGTTAGTGTATGGGTTAGGTTTAGGGTCAGTGTTAGGGTTAGGGTACGAGTTAGGGTTAGGTTTAGGGTATGGTTAAGGGTTATGTTTAGCGTTAGGGTTAGGGTTAAGTTTAGGGTGCGGTTTACGGTTAGGTTTAGGGTTAGGGTTAGGGTTAGGGTTAGAGTACGGGTTTGGGTTAGTGTTAGGGTACGGGTTAGGTTTACCGTTTGGGTACGGGTTAGGTAAGGGTTAGGGTTAGGTTTAGGGTTTAGGTTTAGAGTTAGTGTTAGGCTACGGGATAGGGTTAGAGTACGGGTTAGGGTTAGGTTTAAGGTTAGGGTTAGGTTTAGGGTTATAGTACGGGTTGGGTTAGAGATAGGGTTAGGTTTAGGTTTAGAGTATGGGTTAGGGATAGTGTTAGGGTTAGGGTTAGTGTTAGGGTATGGGTTAGGGTTAGCGTATGTGTTAGGGTTACGTTTAGGGTTAGGGTTAGTGTTAGAGTACGGGCTAGGGCTAGTGGTAGGGTTAGGGTTAGGGTTAGGGTTAGGGTACGGGTTAGGGTTAGGTTTAGGGTCAGGTTTAGGGTTAGGGTTAGTGTTAGTGTACGGGATAGTGTTAAGTTTAAGGTACGGGATAGGGTTAGCGTAGGGCTTAAGTTTAAGGTTAGGGTTAGGTTTAGGTTACGGCTTAGGGTTAGGGTACGGGTTAGGGTTAGGTTTAGGTGAGGGTTAGAGTTAGGGTTAGGGATAGGGTACGGGTTAGTTTAGGTTTATGGTCAGGGTTAGCGTTAGGGATAGGGTTAGAGTACGGGTAAGGTTTAGGGTTGTGGTTAGGGTACGGGTTAGTTTTAGAGTTAGGGTACGGGTCAGGGTTACCATTAATTTTAGGGTTAGGGTTAGGGTTATGGTATGGGTTAGATGTACAGTACGGTTAGGGTTACGATGAGGGTTAGTGTTACGGTTAGAGTACAGTTAGGGTTAGGTTTAGGGTTAGGGTTAGAGTACGGGTTAAAGTTAGTGTTAGAGTTAGGGTTAGGGTTAGGGTAGGGTTTAGGGTTAGGGTTAGGGTATTGGTTAGGGTTAGTGTACAGGTAATGGTTAGGGTTAGTGTTAGCGCTAGGGTATGATTTAGGGTTACTGTTAGGGTTTGGGTACAGGTTAGGTTTAGGGTTAGGTTACGGGTTAGGTTAAGGGTTAGGGTTAGGTATAGGGTCAGGGTTAGCGTTAGGGATAGGGTTAGGGTTAGGTTTAGGGTTAGGGTTAGTGTTAGGTTACGGGTTATGGTTTGGTTAAGGGTACAGGATAGGGTTAGCGTACGGGTTAAGTTTAGGTTTAGGGTTAGGCTTAGGTTACGTGTTAGTGTTAGGTTTAGGTGTGGGTAGGTTTAGGGTTACGGTTAGAGTACGGGTTAGGGTTAGGGTTAGGGTGTGGGTTAGGGCTAGGGTACGGGTAATGGTTAGAGTTAGGTTTAGGGTTAGTGTTACTGCTAGGGTATGGTTTACGGTTACTGTTAGGGTTTTGGTACGGGTTAGGGTTAGGTTTAGTTTACGGGTTAGGTCAAGGATTCGGATTAGGGTTAGTGTTAGTGTACGGGATAGGGTTAGATCAAGGGTTAGGGTTAGGTTTAGGGTTAGGGTATGAGTTAGGTTAAGGATACGGGTTAGGGTTAGGGTCACTGTTTGGGTTAGGGTTAGGGTATGAATTAGGGTTAGGGTTAGGGTACGGGTTAGGTTTAGGGTTATGGTATGGGTTAGGGTTACAGTACGTGTTAGGGTTAGGTTGAGGTTTAGGGTTAGGGTTAGAATACGGTTAGGTTTAGGGATAGAGTATGGGTTAGGGTTAGTTTTAGGGTTAGGGTTAGGTTTAGGGAACGAGTTAGGGTTAGGTTTAGGGTTAGTGTTAGAGTATGGGGTAGGGTTAGTGTAGGGTTAGGTTTAGGGTTAGAGTATGGTTTAGGGTTAGTTTTAGGGTTAGGGTTAGGGTTAGGTTTAGGGTAAGAGTTAGTGTTAGGGTTAGGGTTAGGGTTAGGTTTAGAGTACGGGTTAGGGTTAGTGTTAGGGTTAGGGTTAGGTTTAGGGTTAGGTTTAGGGTTTTTGTTAGGGTTAGAGTACGGTGTAGGGTTAGTGTTAGGCTTAGGTTTAGGGTTAGGGTACGGGTTAGGGTTAGAGTTAGGGTTAGGGTTAGAGTACGGTGTAGGGTTAGTGTTAGTGTTAGGATTAGGGTTAATGTACGGGTTAGGCGTAGGGTTAGGTTTAGGGTTAGTTTACGGGCTAGGGTTAGGTTAATGGTACGGGATAGGGTTAGCGTTCGGGTTAAGTTTAGTGTTAGGGTTAGACTTAGGTTATGGGTTAGGGTTAGGTTTAGGTGTGGGTTAGGGTCAGGTTTAGGGTTAGGGTATGAATTAGGGTTAGGGTTAGGGTACGGGTTAGGTTTAGGGTTATGGTATGGTTTAGGGTTACAGTACGGGTTAGGCTTAGGGTGAGGTTTAGGGTGAGGGTTAGAATACGGTTAGGGTTAGGGATAGAGTACGGTTTAGGTTTAGTGTTAGGGTTAGGTTTAGGGTTAGGGTTAATGTACAGGTTAGGCTTAGGGTTAGGTTTAGGGTTAGGATACGGGTTAGGGATAGGTTTAGGGTACGGGATAGGGTTAGCGTACGGGTTAAGTTTAGGGTTAGGGTTAGGTTTAGGTTACAGGTTAGGTTTAGGGTACGGGTTATGGTTAGGTTTAGGGTGCGGGTTAGGGTTAGGGTTAGTGTATGTGTTAGGTCTAGGTTTAGGGTTAGTTTTAGTGTGTGGGTTAGGGTTAGGGTTAGGGTACTTGTTAGGGTTAGGGTTTGGGTACGGGTTAGGGATAGTGTTAGGGTTAGGGTTAGTGTTAGTGTACGGCTTAGGGTTAGATTACGGGTTAGGGTTACTTTTAGGGTTAGGGTTAGGGTTAGAGTTCATGTTTGGGTTAGTGTTAGGTTTAGGGTTAGGGTTAGGGTTAGAGTATGCCATAGGGTTAGTGTTTGGGTTAGGGTTAGGGTTATGGTTAGGGTTAGGGTTAGTGTACGGATAGGGTTAGGTTTAGGGTTAGGTTTAGGGTACAGTTTAGGTTTAGGTTTAGGGTATGGGATTGGGTTAGTGTACAGGATAAGTTTAGGGTTAGGTTTAGGTTTAGGTTACGTGTTAGGGTTAGGGTACGGGTTAGGGTACGGTTTAGGTGCAGGTTAGCGTTAGTTTATGGGTTAGGGTTAGGGTACTGGTAAGGGTTATGGTTAGGGTTAGGGTTAGGTTTAGGTTTAGGGTTCAGGTTAGGCTTAGGTTTAGGGTTAGGTTTAGCGCTAGGGTATGGGTTAGGGTTACTCTTAGGTTTTGGGTACGGGTTAGGGTTAGGGTTAGGGTACGGGATAAGGTTCGGTACAGGTTAGGTCAAGGGTTCGGATTAGGTATAGGGTATGGGATAGGGTTAGGTTTAGGTGAGGGTTAGTGTTAGGGTTAGGGTTTGGGTACGGTTTAGGGTTAGGTTTAGGTTCAGGGTTCGCGTTAGGGATAGGGTTAGGGTAAGGGTTAGGGTTAGGGTTGGGGTTAGGTTTAGGGTTAGTTTACAGGTTAGGGTTTGGTTAAGGGTACGGGATAAGGTTAGTGTACGTGTTAAGTTTAGGTTTAGGTTTAGGCTTAGGTTACGGGTTAGGGTTAGGTTTAGGTGTGGGTTAGGGTTAGGGTTAGGGTTAGGGTTAGGGTACGGGTTAGGGTTAGGGTTGGCGTTAGGGTCCGGGTTAATTTTAGGTTTAGGGTACTGGTCAGGGTTACGGTTAAGTTTAGGTTTAGGGTTAGGTTATGGGTTAGGGTTAGGGTATGGGTAATGGTTAGAGTTAGGGTTAGGGTTAGTGTTAGCGCTAGGGTATGGTTTAGGGTTACTGTTAAGGGCTGGGTACGGGTTAGGGTTAGGGTTAGGTTACGAATAAGGGTTAGGGTTAGGGTACTGGTTAGGGTTAGGGTTATGTTATGGGTTAGGGTTACAGTACGGGTTAGGATTAGGGTGAGGGTTAGGGTTAGGGTTAGAGTACGTTTAGGGTAAGGGTTAGGGTTAGAGTACGGGTTAGGGTTAGTGTTAGGGTTAGGGTTAGTGTTAGGGTTAGGGTACGGGTACGGGTTAGGGTTAGGGTTAGGGTTAGAGTACGGGGTAGGGTTAGTGTTAGGGTTAGGGTTAGGTTAGAGTACGGGTTAGGGTTAGTGGTAGGGTTAGGGCTAGGGTACGGGTTATGGTTAGGGTTAGGTTTAGTGTTACAATACGGGTTAGGGTTAGTGTTAGGGTTAGGTTTAGGGTTAGAGTACGGGTTTGGGTTAGTGTTAGGGTACGGGTTAGGTTTACCGTTTGGGTATGGGTTAGGGTAAGGTTTAGGGTTAGGATTAGGGTTAGGGTACGTGTTATGGTTAGGTTTTGGGTACGGGTTAGGATTAGGCATAGGGTTATGGTACGGGTTATTTTTAGGGTTATGGTACGGGTTAGGGTTACGGTTAATGTTAGGGTTAGTGTTAGGTTATGGGTTAGGTTTAGGGTACGGGTAAGGGTTATGATTAGGGTTACGGTTAGGTTTAGGTTTAGGGTGCGGGTTAGACTTAGGGTACGTGTTAGGGTTAGGGTTAGGGTCAGGTTTCGGGTTACGTTTAGGGTTAGGGTACGGGTTAGGATTAGGGTTAGAGTTAGTGTTAGAGTACGGGGTAGGTTTATTGTTTGTGTTAGGGTTAAGTTTAGGGTTAGGGTATGGGTTAGGCTTAGGGTGTGTGTTACTGTTAGGGTTAGGGTCAGGTTTAGGGTTAGGTTTAGGGTTAGGGTACAGTTTAGGGTTAGGTTTAGGGTACGGGTTAGGGATAGGTTTAGGGTTAGGATCCAGGTTAGGTTTAGGGTAGGTGATATGTTTAGAGTTAGGGTCAGGTTTACGGTTAGGGTTAGGGTACGAATTAGGGTTAGGGTTAGGGTACGATTTAGGGTTAGGGTTATGGTACGGGTTAGGGTTACAGTACGGGTTAGGGTTAGGGTGAGGGTTAGGGTTGGGGTTAGAATACGGTTAGGGTTAGCGTTAGAGTACGGGTTAGGGTTAGTGGTAGTGTTAGGGTTAGGGTTAGGGTACGGGTTAGGGTTAGGATTAGGGTTAGTGTTAGAGTTCGGGGTAGGGTTAGTGTTAGTGTTTGGGTTAGGGTTAGAGTACGGGTTAGGGTTAGTGTTAGGGTTAGAGTTAGTGTTAGGGTAAGGGTTAGGGTTAGGGTTAGCGTTAGTGTTAGAGTACGGAGTAGGGTTAGTGTTAGGGTTAGTTTTAGGGTTAGAGTATGGGTTTGGGTTAGTGTTAGGGTACGGGTTAGGTTTACCGTTTGGGTAGGGGTTAGGGTAAGTGTTAGGGTTAGGTTTAGGGTTAGGGTACGTTTTAGGGTTAGGGTTTGGGTACGGGTCAGGTTTACGTTTAGGGTTAGGGTACGGGTTAGGTTTCGGGTTAGGGTAAGGGTTAGTGTTAGGGTACGGGATAGGGTTAGAGTACGGGTTAGGGTTAGGTTTAGGTTTAGGGTTAGGGTTAGAGTACGGGTTAGGGTTAGTGTTAGGGTTATGGTTAGTGTTAGGGTTAGGGTTAGGGTTAGAGTACGGGAAGGGTTAGGTTTAGGTTTAGGGTTAAGTTAGAGTACGGGTTAGGGTTAGTGTTAGGGTTAGGGTTAGTGTTAGGGTTAGGGTTAGGTTTAGGATTAGGATTAGGGTTAGGGTTCGGGTTAGGGTTAGTCTATGGGTTAGGGTTAGGGTTATGGTTAGGGTTAGTGTTAGGGTTATGGTACGGGTTAGCGTTAAGGTTACGGTACGGGATAGGTTTAGTGTACATGTTAGGTCAAGGGTTAGGGTTAGTTTTAGTGTGCGGGTTACGGTTAGGGTTAGGGCATGTGTTAGGTTTTGGGTTTGGGTACGGGTTAGGGTTACGTTTAGGGTCTGGGATAGGGTTAGTGTACGGGTTAAGTTTAGGGTTAGGGTTAGATTTAGGTTACGGGTTAGGGTTATGGTACGGGTTAGGGTTAGGTTTAGGGTGCGGGTTATGGTTAGTGTTAGGGTTAGTGTAAGTGTTAGGGTTAGGTTTAGGGTCAGGTTTAGGGTTATGGTTAGTGTTAGGGTACGGGTTAGGGTTAGGGTTGGGGTTAGGGTATAGGTTAGTTTTAGGGTTAGGTTACGGGTTAGGGTTATGGTTAAGGTTAGGTTTAGCGTTAGGGTATAGGTTAGGGTTAGGTTACGGTTAAGGGTTATGGTTTGGGTTAGCGTTAGGGTTAAGTTAACGGTGCCGATTTGGGTTAGGGTTAGTGTTAGAGTACGAGTTTGGTTTAGTGTTAGGGTTAGGGTCAGTGTTAGGGTATGGGTTAGGGTTAACGTAAGGGTTAGGGTTACGTTTAGGGTTAGGGTTAGTGTTAGAGTACGGGTTAGGGTTAGTGTTAGGGTTAGGGTTAGGGTTAGAGTACGGATTGGGTTAGGGTTAAGGTTAGGGTTAGGGTACGGTTTAGGGTTAGGTTTAGGGTACAGGATAGGGTTAGCGTACGGGTTAAGTTTAGGGTTAGGCTTAGGTTTAGGTTACGGGTTAGGTTTAGGGTAAGAGTTAGGGTTTGGTTTATTGTACGGGTTAGGGTTACAGTACGGTTAGGGTTAGGGTGAGGGTTAGTGTTAGGTTTAGAGTACGGTTAGGGTTAGGGTTAGGGTTAGAGTTAGAGTACGGGTAAGGGTTACTGTTAAGGTTAGGGTTATGGTTAGTGTTAGGGTACGGGGTTAGGGTTAGGGTTTGTGTTAGGGTTAGAGTACGGGGTAGGGTTAGTTTTAGGTTTAGGGTTAGGGTTAGGTTTAGGGTACTGGTTAGGGTTAGAGTAGGGTTAGGGTTAGAATACGGGGTAGGGTTAGTGTTAGTGTTAGGGTTAGGGTTAATGTACGGGTTAGGCTTAGGGTTAGGTTTAGGGTTAGGTTACTGGTTAGGGTTAGGTTAAGTGTACGGAATAGGGTTAGCATACGGGTTAAGTTTAGGGTTAGCGTTAGGCTTAGGTTATGGGTTAGGGTTAGGTTTAGGTGTGGGTTAGGTTTAGGGTTAGGGTTAGGGTACGAGTTACGGTTAGGGTTGGGGTTAGGGTACGGTTTAGGGTTACCCTACGGTTAGGGTTAGGGTGAGGGTTAGTGTTAGGGTTAGAGTACGGTTAGGGTTAGGGTTAGGGTTAGGGTACGGGTTAGGGTTAAGTATAGGATACAGGATAGGGTTAGCGTACGGGTTAAGTTTAGGGTTAGGGTTAGGTTTAGGTTACAGGTTAGGGTTAGGGTAAGGGTTAGGTTTAGGTTTAGGTGAGGGTTAGGTTTAGGGTTACTGCTAGGGTACAGGTGAGGGTTAGGTTCAGGGTCAGGGATAGCGTTAGGTAAAGGGTTAGGGTACGGGTTAGGGTTAGGGTTGGGGTTAGTGTATGGGTTAGTTTTAGGGTTAGGGTATGGTCAGGTTACGGTTAAGTTTAGGGTTAGGGTTAGGGTTACTCTACGGGTTAGGGTTACAGTACGGTTAGGGTTAGGGTGAGGTTTAGTGTTAGAGTACGGGTTAGGGTTAGTGTTAGGGTTAGGGTTAAGGTACGGGTTAGGGTTAGAGTTAGGGTTAGGGTTAGAGTACGGTGTAGGGTTATTGTTAGGGTTAGCGATAGGGTTAATATACGGGTTAGGCTTAGGGTTAGGTTTAGGGTTAGGTTACGGTTTAGGGTTAGGTGTAGGGTACGGGATAGGGTTAGCGTACAGGTTAAGTTTAGGGTTAGGGTTAGGTTTAGGTTACGGGTTAGGTTTAGGTTTAGGTGTGGGTTAGGGTTAGGGTTAGGGTTCAGGTTAGGGTTAGGTTTGTGGTTAGGGTACGGGTTAATTTTAGGGTTAGGGTATGGGTCAGGGTTACGGTTAAGTTTAGGGTTAGGTTTAGGTTATGGGTTAGGGTTAGGGTACGGTAAGTTTTATGGTTAGGGTTAGGGTTAGGTTAGGTTTAGGGTGCGGGTTAGGGTCAGGGTTAGGGTTAGGGTTAGTGTACGAGTTAGGGTTAGGGTTAGGTTTAGGGTACGGATTAGTGTTAAGGTTAGGGTTTAGGGTAAGTGTTAGGCTTAGGGTATGAGTTAGGGTTAGGGTATGGGTTAGGGAGAGGGGTAGGTATGGGTTAGTTTTAGGGTTAGGGTTAGGATTAGGGTTAGGGTTATGGTACGTGTTAGCCTATTGGTTTGGGTTAGGGTTAGGGTATGTGTACGGGTTAGTGTTAGGGTTAGTGTACGGGATAGGGTTAGGATTAGGGTTAGTGTTAGTGTTAGGGTTAGGGTTAGTGTTAGGGTACGGTTTAGGTTTAGGTTTAGGGTTAGTGTTAGGGTACGGGTTAGGGTTAGTGTACGGGTTATGTCTAGGGTTAGGGACAGGTTAGCATTAGGGTTAGGGTACGGGATAGGTTTAGGGTACGGCATAGATCTAGGGGTAGGGTTTGGTTTAGGGTGTGGGTTAGGGTTAGGCATCGGGTTAGGTTTAGGGTACGGGTTAGGGTTAGGTTACGGGTTAGGGTTAGTGTTAGGTTTATGGTACGGGTTAGTGTTAGGGTATGGGTTAGTGTTAGGGTATGGGTTAGGGTTAGGGTACGGGTTAGGTCTTGGGTTAGGGTTAGGTTTAGATGCGGTTTAGGGTCAGGGTTAGGTTACTGGATTAGGTTTAGAGTTAGGGTCAGGGTTAGGGTTAGGTTTAGGGTTAGGGTTATAGAAGTGGTTAGGTTTAGTGTCAGTGTTAGTTTTAGGGTTAGACTACGGGTTAGGTTTAGTGTTAGGATTATGGTTAGTGTTAGGGTTAGGGTTAGGGTTAGAGTACGGGTTAGGGTTAGGTTTAGGTTTAGGGTTAAGTTAGAGTACGGGTTAGGGTTAGTGTTAGGGTTAGGGTTAGTGTAAGTGTTAGGGTTACGGTACGGGTTAGGGTTAAGGTTATGGTACAGGATAGGTTTAGTTTACGTGTTAGGTCTAGGGTTAGGGTTAGTTTTAGTGTGCGGGTTAGTTATAGGGTCAGGGAACGTGTTAGGTTTAGGTTTTGGGTTCGGGTTACGGGTACGTTTAGTGTTAGGGTACGGGTTAGGTTTAGGGTTAGGGTATGGGTTAGTGTTAGGGTACAGGTTAGGGTTAGAGTCAGGTTAGAGTTAGGTTTAGGGTGAGGGTTAGGGTTAGATTATGGGTCAGGGTTAGTGTTAGGGTTAGGGTTAGGGTTAGTGTACGGATAGGGTTAGGGTTAGGGTTAGGGTACAGGTTAGGGTTAGGTTTAGCGTACGGGATAGGGTTAGTGTACGGAATAAGTTTAGGGTTAGGCTTAGGTTTAGGTTACGGGTTAGGATTAGGGTACGGGTTATGGTTAGGTTTAGGTGCGGGTTAGGGTTAGGGTACGGGTTAGGGTTAGGTTTAGGGTCAGGTTTAGGATTAGGGATAGGTTTATGGTACGGGTTAGGGTTAGGGTTGGGGTTACGGTACGGGTTAGTTTTAGGTTTAGGGTACGGGTTAGGGTTACGGTTAAGGTTAGGGTTAGTGTTAGGTATGGGTTAAGGTTAGGGTACTGGTAACGGTTATGGGTAGGTTTACGGTTAGGTTTAGGTTTAGGGTGCGGGTTATGCTAGGGTTATGGTTAGGGTTAGCGCTAGGGTATGGGTTAGGGTTACTCTTAGGTTTTGGGTATGGGTTAGGGTTAAGGTTATGGTACGGGATAGGGTTAGGTACGGGTTAGGACAAGGGTTAGGGTTAGGTTTAGGGTACGGGATAGGATTAGGGTTAGGTTTAGGGTTAGGGTTAGGGTATGGGTTAGGTTTACGGTATGGGTTAGTGTTTGGGTTAGGGTCAGGTTTAGGGTTAGGGTTAGGGTACGAGTTAGGGTTAGGGTTAGGTTTAGGGTACGGGTTAGTGTTAGGGTTACAGTTAAGTTTAGAGTACCGGTAGGGTTAGTGTTACGGTTAGGTTTAGGGTTAGGGTACGGGTTAAAGTTAGGGTTAGGATTAGAGAACGGGTTAGGGTTAGGGTTAGGGTTAGGGTACGGTTTAGGTTTAGGGTAGGGGTTAGGTTTAGGGTCAGTGTTAGCATTAGGATACGAGTTAGGGTTAGGATTAGGGTACAGTTAAGTGTTATGGTTAGGTTTAGAGTTAGGGTTAAGTTTAGGGTGCGGTTTAGGGATATGGTTAGGTTTAGGGTTAGAGTACGGGTTTGTTTTAGTGTTAGGGTACGTGGTAGGTTTATCTTTTGGGTACGGGTTAGGGTAAGGTTTAGGGTTAGGGTTAGGGTTAGGGGTTAGGGTTAGAGTTAGTGTTAGGCTACGGTATAGGGTTAGAATACGGTTTAGGGTAAGGTTTAGGGTTAGGGTTAGGTTTAGGGTTATAGTACGGGTTAGGGTTAGAGTTAGGGTTAGGTTTAGGGTTAGAGTACGGTTAGGGTAAGGGTTAGGGTTAGAGTACGTGTTAGGGTTAGTGTTAGGGCTAGGGTTAGGGTTAGGGTACTTGTACGGGTCCGGGTTAGAGTTAGTGTTAGGGTTAGAATACGGGGTAGGGTTAGTGTTAGGGTTAGGGTTAGGGTTGGGTTAGGGTATGGTTAGTCTTAGGGGACGTGTTCGGGTTAGGTTTAGGGTAAGGTTTAGCGTTAGGTTTAGGTTTAGGGTACGGGTTAGGTTTAGGGTACGGGTTAGGGTTAGGTTTAGGGTTAGGGTCCAGGTTAGGTTTAGGGTACGGGATAGGGTTAGAGTTAGGGTCAGGGTTATGGTTAGGGTTAGGGTACGAATTAGGATTAGGGTTAGGGTACGGTTTAGGGTTAGGGTTATGGTACGGGTTAGGGTTATAGTACGGGTTAGGGTTAGGGTGAGGTTTTGGGTTCGGGTTAGAAAACGGTTAGGGTTAGGGTTAGGGTTAGGGTTAGGGTTAGAGTACGGGTTAGTGTTGTTAGTGTTAGTGTTAGGGTTAGGGTTAGGGTGCATGTTAGGTTTAGGGTTAGGGTTAGTGTTAGAGTACGGGGTAGGGTTAGTGTTAGGGTTAGGGTTAGAGTACGGTGTAGGGTTAGGGTTAGGGTTAGGGTTAGGGTTAGGGTATGGGTTAGGGTTAGGGTTAGGGTTAGTGTTAGAGTACGAGGTAGGGTTAGTGTTAGTGTTAGGTTTAGGGTTAGAGTACGGCTTAGGGTTAGGGTTAGGGTTAGGGTTAGCGTACATGTTAGGGTTAGGGTGTGGGTATGGGTTAGGGTTACTTTTAGGATTAGGGTACGGGTTATTTTTAGGGTTAGGGTAAGGATTAGTGTTAGGGCACGGGATAGGGTTAGAGTACTGGTTAGGGTTAGTTTTAGGGTTAGGGTTAGGGTAAGAGTACGGGTTAGGGTTACTGTTAGGGTTATGGTTAGTGTTAGGGTTAGGGTTAGGGTTAGAGTACTGGAAGGGTTAGGTTTAGGGTTAGGGTTAAGTTAGAGTACGGGTTAGGGTTAGTGTTAGGGTTAGGGTTAGTGTTAGGGTTAGGGTTAGGTTTAGGGTTAGGATTAGGGTTAGGGTTCGGGTTAGGGTTAGTCTACGGATTAGGGTTAGGTTTATGGTTAGGGTTAGTGTTAGGGTTATGGTACGGGTTAGGGTTAAGGTTACAGTATGGGATAGGTTTAGTGTACGTGTTAGGTCAAGGGTTAGGGTTAGGTTTAGTGTGCGGGTTAGGGTTAGGGTTAGGGCATGTGTTAGGTTTTGGGTTTGGGTACGGGTTAGGTATACGTTTAGGGTTAGGGTACGGTTTAGGTTTAGGGTTATGGTAAGGGTTAGTGTTAGGGTACGGGTTAGGGTTAGAGTACGGGTTAGGGTTAGCTTTAGGATTAGGTTTCGGGTTAGAGTATGGGTTAGGGTTAGTGTTAGGGTTAGGGTTAGGGTTACTGTACGGATAGGGTAAGGGTTAAGGTTAGGTTTATGGTACAGGTTAGGTTTAGGTTTAGGTTACGGGATAGGGTTAGTGTATGGGATAAGTTTAGCGTTAGGTTTAGGTTAGGTTAGGGGTTAGGGTTAAGGTACGGGTTAAGGTTAGGTTTAGGTGAGGGTTAGGGTTAGGTTTAGGGTACGGGTTAGGGTTAGGTTTAGGGTCAGGTTTAGCGTTAGGGATAGGGTTAGCGTACGCGTTAGGGTTAGGGTTGGGGTTAGGGTACGGGTTAGTTTTAGGGTTAGGGTACGGGTCAGGGTTACGTTTAAGTTTAGGGTTAGGTTTAGGGTTATGGTAGGGGTTAGGGTTACAGTATGAGTTCGGGTTAGTGTGAGGGTTAGGATTAGGTTTAGAATTCAGTTAGGGTTAGGGTTAGGGTTTGTGTTAGGGTTAGGGTTTGTTTTAGGGTAAGGGTTATGGTTCGGGTTAGGGTTATGGTACGGGTTAGGGTTAGGGTTTGGGTTAGGGTTAGAGTACGGGATAGGGATAGGGTTAGGGTTAGGGTTAGGGTTAGAGTATGAGTTAGGATTAGTGTTAGGGTTAGTGTTAGGGTTAGGGTACGGGTACGGGTTAGGGTTAGGGTTTGAATTAGGGTTAGAGTACAGGTTAGGGATAGGGTTGGGTTTAGGTTTAGGTACGGGTTAGGATTAGGGTTAGGATTAGGGTTAGGGTTAGGGTATGGGTTAAGCTTAGGGTACGGGTTAGGATTAGGGTTAGGGTACGGGTTAGGGTTAGGTTTAGGGTTAGGGTTAGGTTTAGGGTTAGGGTATGGGTTAGGTTTAGGGTACGGGATAGGGTTTGGGTGAGGATTAGGGTTAGATTTAGAGTACAGTTAGGGTAAGCGTTAGGGTTAGAGTATGGGTTAGGGTTATGTTAGGGTTAGGGTTAAGGTTAAGGTATAGGTACGGGTTAGGGTTAGGACTTGGGTTAGGGTTAGAGTACGGGGTAGGGATAGTGTTAGGGTTAGGGTTAGGGTTAGGGTACGGGTTAGGGTTAGGGTGATGGTATAGGTTATGGTTACAGTACGGGTTAGGGTTAGGGTGAGGGTTAGGGTTAGGGTTAGAGTAAGATTAGGGTAAGGGTTAGGGTTAGAGTATTGGTTAGGGTTAGGGTTAGGGTTAGGGTTAGGGTTAGGGTACGGGGTAGGGTTAGTGTTAGTTTAGGGTTTGTGTTAGGGTTAGCGTATGGGTTAGGCTTAGGGTACGTGTTAGGGTTAGGGTTAGGGTCAGGTTTAGGGTTAGGTTTAGGATTAGGGTACGGGTTAGGGTTAGGTTTAGGGTACGGGTTAGGGTTAGGTTTCGGGTTAGGGTACAGGTTAGGTTTAGCGTACAGGTTAGTGATAGGGTTAGGGTCAGGATTAGGGTTAGGGTACGAATTAGGGTTAGGGTTAGGGTACGGGTTAGGGTTAGACTTATGGTATGGGTTAGGGTTACAGAACGGGTTAGGGTTAGGTTGAGGGTTAGGGTTAGGGTTAGAATATGGTTACGGTTAGGTTAGTGTTAGAGTACGGGTTAGGGTTAGAGTTAGGGTTAGTCTTAGGGTCAGGGTTAGAGTACGGGTTAGAGTTAGGGTTAGGTTTAGTGTTAGAGTATGGGGTAGGGTTAGTGTTAGGGTTAGGGTTAGGGTTAGAGTACGGGTAAGGGTTAGTGTTAGGGTTAGGGTTAGGGTTAGGTTTAGTGTACGGTTATGGGTTAGGGTTAGGGTTAGTGTTAGAGTACGGGGTAGGTTTAGTGTTAGTGTTACTGTTAGGGTTAGGTTATGGGTTAGGCTTAGGGTACGTGTTAGGGGTAGGGTTAGGGTCAGGATTAGGGTAGGTTTAGGGTTAGGGTACGGGTTATGGTTAGGTTTAGGGTTAGGGTACAGGTTAGGTTTAGGGTACGGGATAGGATTAGGGTTAGGGTCAGGGTTACGGTTAGAGTTAGGGTACGAATTAGGGTTAGGGTTAGGGTACGGATTAGGGTTAGGTTTATGGTACGGGTTAGGGTTAGAGTACGGGTTACGGTTAGGGTGAGGGTTAGGGTTAGTGTTAGAATACGGTTAGGGTTAGGGTTAGAGTTTCAGTTACGGTTAGGGTTAGGGTTAGGGTTAGGGTTAGAGTACGGGTTAGGGTTAGGGTTTGGGTTAGTGTTAGAGTACGGTGTAGTGTTAGTGTTAGGGTTAGGGTTAAGGTTCGGGTTAGGTTACAGGTTAGGGTTAGGGTTAGAGTATGGGGTAGGGTTAGTGTTAGGGTACGTGTTAGGTGTAGAGTACAGTTAGGGTTAGGTTTAGGGTTAGGGTTAGGGTTAGAGTAAGGGTTAGGGTTAGTGTTAGGATTAGTGTACGGATAGAGTTAGGGTTAGGGTTAGGGTTAGGGTTAGGGTACAGGTTAGGTTTAGGTTTAGGGTACGGGATAGGGTTAGTGTACAGAGTAAGTTTAGGGTTAGGTTTAGGTTTAGGTTACAGTTTAGGGTTAGGGTACAGGTTAGGGTTAGGTTTAGGTGTGGGTTAGGGTTAGGGTACGGGTTAGGGTTAGGTTTAGGGTCAGGGTTAGGATTAGGGATAGGGTATGGTACGGGTTAATGTTAGGGTTGGGATTACGGTACGGGTTAGTTTTAGGGTTAGGGTACGGTTTAGGGTTACGGTTAAGTTAGGGTTAGTGTTAGGGTATGGGTTAGGGTTAGGGAACGGTTAAGGGTTATGGTTAGGGTTCCGTTTAGGTTTAGGTTTAGGGTGCGGGTTAGGCTTAGGGTTAGGGTTAGCGCTAGTGTATGGGTTAGGGTTACTCGTATGGTTTGGGTATGGGTTAGGGTTAGGGTACGGGATAAGGTTGGGTACGGTTTAGGTCAAGGGTTCGGGTTAGGTATAGGGTATGGGATAGGGTTAGGGTTAGGTTTAGGGTTTGGATTAGGGTATGGGTTAGGTTTAGGGTACGGGTTAGGGTTAGTGTTAGGGTCAGGATTGGCGTTAGGGTTAGGGTACGAGTTAGGTTTATGGTTAGGTTTAGGGTAGGGGTTGGTGTTAGGGTTAGGGTTAGGGTTGGTTTTTGGTTAGGTTTAAGGTACGGGTTAGGGTTAGGGTAGGTGTTAGTTTAGGGTACGAGTTAGGGTTAGGGTTAGGGTATGGTTAGGGGTTATGGTTAGGGTTAGGGTTAGGGTTAAGTTTAGGGTACGGTTTAGGGTTAGGTTTAGTGTTAGGGTTAGAGTACGGGTTTGGGTTAGTTTTAGGGTACGGGTTAGGTTTACCGTTTGTGTACAGGTTAGGGTAAGGGTTAGGGTTAGGGTTAGGGTTAGGGGTTATGGTTAGAGTTAGTGTTAGGTACGGGTTGGGTTAGAGTACAGGTTAGGGTTAGGTTTAGGGTTATGGTTAGGTTTAGGTTTAGAGTACGGGTTAGGGATAGTGTTAGGGTTAGGGTTAGTGTTAGGGTATGGGATAGGGTTAGAGTACGGTTTAGGGTTACGCATAGGGTTAGGGTTAGGGTTAGAGTTCAAGTTAGGGTTAGTGTTAGGGTTAGGTTTAGAGTACGGATAGAGTTAGGGTTTGGGTTAGGGTTAGGGTACAGGTTAGGGTTACGTTTACGTGAGGGTTAGGGTTAAGGTTAGGGTTAGGGTATGGTTTAGGGTGAGGTTTGAGGTCAGGGTTAGCGTTAGGGATAGGGTTAGGGTAAGGGTTAGGGTTAAGGATGGGGTTTGGGTCCGGGTTAGATTTAGGGTTAGGGTACGCGTCAGGGTTACGCTTAAGGTTAGGGTTAGGTTTAGGGTTATGGTACGGGTTAGTGTTACAGTATGGTTAAGTGTTAGGGTGAGGGTTAGGGTTAGGGTTAGAGTACGGTTAGGATTAGGGTTAGGGTTAGGGTTAGGGTTAGAGTACGGGTTAGGGTTAGATTTAGGGTTAGGGTTAGAGTACGGGGTAGGGTTAGTGTTAGGGTTAGGGTTAGGGTTAATGTACGGGTTAGGCTTAGGTTTAGGTTTAGTGTTAGGTTACGGGTTAGGTTTAGGTTTAAGGTACTGGATAGGGTTAGCGTACGGGTTAAGTTTAGGGTTAGGGTTAGGTTTCGGTTATGTGTTAGGGTTAGTGTTAGGGTTAGGGTTAGGGTTAGGGTTAGGTTACGGGTTAGGGTTAGAGTTAGGGTTAGGGTTCGGGTTAGGGTAAGGGTTAGGGTTAGGGTTGGGGTTTGGTACGGGTTAATTTTTGGGTTAGGGTACGAGTCAGGGTTACGGTTAAGTTTAGGGTTAGGGTTAGGGTAATGGTTAGGGTTAGGGTACGGGTAAGGGTTATGGTTATGGTTAGGGTTAGGCTTAGTTTTAGGGCGAGGGTTTGGGTACGGGTTAGGGTTAGGGTTAGCGCTAGGGTATGGTTAGGGTTACTGTTAGGGTTTGGGTACGGGTTAGGGTTAGGGTTAGGTTACGAATTTGGGTTGGGTAAGGGTTAGGTCAAGGGTTACATTTAGGTTTAGGGTACGGGTTTGGTTTAGGGTTAGGGTAAGAGTTAGTGTTAGGGTACGGGTTAGGGTTAGAGTACGGGTAGGGTTAGGTTTAGGGTTAGGGTTAGAGTATGGGTTAGGGTTTGTGTGAGGGTTAGGGTTAGGATTAGTGTACGGATAGGGATAGGGTTAGGGTTAGGGTTAGGGTACAGGTTAGGTTTAGGTTTAGGGTACGGGATAGGGTTAGTGTACAGGATAAGTTTAGGGTTAGGTTTAGGTTTAGGTTACGGTTTAGGGTTAGGGTACGGCTTAGGGTTAGGTTTAGGTGCGGTTTAGGGTTAGGGTACGGGTTAGGGTTAGGTTTAGGGTCAGGGTTAGGATTAGGGATAGGTTTATGGTTCGGGTTAGGGTTAGGGTTGGGGTTACGGTACGGGTTAGTTTTATGGTTAAGGTACGGTTTAGGGTTACGGTTAAGTTATGGTTAGTGTTAGGGTATGGGTTAGGGTTAGGGTATGGTTAAGGGTTATGGTTAGGGTTAGGGTTAGGGTTAGGTTTAGGGTGCGGGTTAGGCTTAGCGTTAGGGTTAGCGCTAGTGTATGGGTTAGGGTTACTCGTAGGGTTTGGTTACGGGTTAGGGTTAGGGTTAGGGTATGGGATAGGGTTGGGTACGGGTCAGGACAAGGGTTAGGGTTAGGTTTAGGTTACGGGATAGGGTTAGGGGTAGGTTTAGGGTTATGGTTAAGGTATAGGGTAGGCTTAGGGTACGGGTTAGTTTTAGGGTTAGGGTCAGGGTTAGGGTTAGGGATAGGGTACGAGTTAGGTTTAGGTTAAGGTTTAGGGTACGGGTTACGATTACGGTTAGGGTTAGGGATAGGGTTAGAGTACGGGGTAGGGTTAATGTTAGGGTTAGTTTTAGGGTTAAGGTACGGGTTAGGGTTAGAGTTAGGGTTATGGTTAGAGTACGGGGTACGGTTAGTGTACGGGTTAGGGTTAGGGTCAGTGTTAGGTTTAGGTTACGAGTTAGGGATAGGTTTAAGGTACGGTTAAGGGTTATGATTAACATTAGGGTTAATGTTAAGATTAGGGTGCGGTTTAGGGTTAGGATTAGGGTTAGGGTTAGAGTTCGGGTTTGGGTTAGTGTTAGGGTACGTGTTATGTTTACCGTTTGAGTACGGGTTAGGTAAGGGTTAATTTTAGGGTTAGGGGTTACGGTTAGGCTACGGGATAAATTTATAGTACGGGTTAGGGTAAGGCTTAGGGTTAGGGCTAGGTTTAGGATTATCATACGGGTTTGGGTTAGAGATAGGGTTAGGTTTAGGGTTAGAGTACGGGTTAGGGATAGTGTTAGGGTTAGGGTTAGTGTTAGGGTTAGGGTTAAGGTTAGCGTATGGGTTAGAGTTACGTTTAGGGTTAGTGTTAGTGTTAGAGTACGGGTTAGGGTTAGTGTTAGGTTTAGGGAGAGGACGGGGTAGGGTTAGGGTTAGGGTTAGATTACGGATAGGGTTAGGGTTAGGTTTAGGGTTAGTGTACGGGTTAGGGTTAGAGTTATGTTTAGGGTTAGAGGACGGGGTAGGGTTAGGGTTAGGGTTAGAGTACGGATAGGATTAGGGTTAGGTTTAGGGTTAGGGTACGAGTTAGGGTTAGGTTACGGGTTAGGTTTAGGGTCAGTGTTAGGGTTAGGATACGAGTTAGGTTTAGGGTTCGGTTACGGTTAAGTGTTATGGTTTGGTTTAGGGTTAGGGTTAAGTTTAGGGTGTGTTTTAGGGTTATGGTTAGTGTTAGGGTTAGGGTTAGAGTACGGGTTTGGTTTAATGTTAGGGTACGGGTTAAGTTTACCTTTTGTGTATGGGTTAGGGTAAGGGTTAGGGTTAGGGTTAGGGTTAGGAGTTAGGGTTAGAGTTAGTGTTATGCTACGGTATAGGGCTAGAGTACGGGTTAGGGTTAGGTTTAGGGTTAGGGTTAGGTTTAGGGTTATAGTACGGGTTAGGGTTAGAGTTAGGTTTAGGTTTAGGGTTAGAGTACGGGTTAGGGATAGTGTTAGGGTTAGGGTTAGTGTTAGGGTACCCATTAGGGTTAGAGTACGGGTTAGGGATACGTTTAAGTTTATGGTTAGGGTTAGAGTACGGGTTAGGGTTAGTGTTAGGGTTATGGTTAGGGTTAGGGTTAGAGTACAGATATGTTTAGGGTTAGGGTTAGGGTACGGGTTAGGGTTAGGTTTAGGTTACGGGATAGGGTAGGGTACGGGTTAAGTTTAGGTTTAGGGTTACGTTTAGGTTACGGGTAAGGGTTAGGGTATGGGTTAGGTTTAGGTTTAGGTGAGGGTTAGGGTTAGGTTAGGGTACGGTTTAGGGTTAGGTTTAGGGTCAGGGTTAGCGTTAGGGAGAGGGTTAGGGTACGGGTTAGGGTTAGGGTTGGGGTTAGGGTATGGGTTAGTTTTAGGGTTAGGGTACGGGTCAGGTTTACAGTTAAGTTTAGGGTTAGAGTTAGGGTTATGGTACGGGTTAGGGTTACAGCACGGGTTAGGGTTAGGGTGAGGGTTAGGGTTAGGGTTAGGTTTCGAGTATGGTTAGGGTTAGGGTTAGGTTTAGGGTTAGGCTTAGAATACAAGTAGGGTTAGTGTTAGGTTAAGGGTTAGGGTTCGGATTAGGGTTAGGGTACGGGTTTGGATTAGGGTTTGGGTGAGGGTTAGAGTACGGGGTAGGGTTAGTGTTAGGGTTAGAGTTAGGGTTAGGGTTAGTGTACGGGTTAGGGTTAGAGTTAGGGTTAGTGTTAAAGTACGGGGTAGGGTTAGTGTTAGTATTACGGTTAGGGTTAATGTATGGGTTAGGGTTAGTTTTAGGTTTAGGGTTAGGTTACGGGTTAGGGTTAGGTTTAGTGTACGGATAGGGTTTGGGTTAGGTTTAGGGTTGGGGTAAGGTTATGGGTTAGGGATAGGGTTGGGGTTAGGGTATGGGTTAATTTTAGGTTTAGGGTGCGGGTCTGGGTTGCGGTTCAGTTTAGGGTTAGGGTTAGGGTATGGGTTAGGGTTAGGGTACGGGTAATGGTTATGGTTAGTGTTAGGGTTAGGTTTAGGTTTAGTGTGCGGGTTAGGTTTAGGGTAATGGTTAGCTCTACGGTATGGGTTAGGCTTAGGGTACGGGTTAGGGTTAGGGTCGGGGTCAGGCTTAGGGTTAGGGTATGAGTTAGGGTTAGGTTTAGTGTATGGGTTAGGGTTAGGTTTAGGGTTAAGGTATGGGTTAGGTTTAGGGTACGGTTTAGGGATAGGGTTATGTTCAGGGTTAGGGTTAGGTTTAGGGTACGAATTAGGGTTAGTGTTAGGGTACGGGTTAGGGTTAGGGTTATGGTATGGTTTAGGGTGACAGTACGGTTTAGGGTTAGGGTGAGGGTTAGGGTTAGGGTTAGAGTACTGTTAGGGTAAGGGTTATGGTTAGAGTATGGGTTAGGGTTAGTGTTAGGGTTAGGGTTAGTGTTAGGGTTAGGGTACTGGTACGGTTCAGGGTTAGGGTTAGGGTTAGGGTTAGGGTTAATGTATGGGTTAGGCTTATGGTTAGGTTTAGGGTTAGGTTACGGTTTAGGATTACGTTTAGGGTAAGGGATAGGGTTTGGGTTAGGTTTAGGGTTAGGGTAAGGTTATGGATTAGGGATAGTGTTAGGGTTAGGGTATGGGTTAGGGTTAGGGTACGGGTAGTGGTTATGGTTAGTGTTAGGGTTAGGTTTAGGTTTAGTGTGCGGGTTAGGGTTAGGGTTAGGTTTAGGGTTAGGGTTAGCGCTACTGTATGGGTTAGGGTTAGTGTTAGGGTTTGGGTACGGATTAGGGTACAAGTTAGGGTTAGGTTTAGGGTACGGGATAGGGTTAGTGTACGGGATAAGTTTAGGGTTAGGTTTAGGTTAGGTTACGGGTTAGGGTTAGGATTAGGGTTGGGGTTAGGTTATGGGTTAGGGTTAGGGTACGGGATAGGGTTAGGGTCAGGGACAGGGTTAGGGTTAGGGTTAGTGTACGAGTTAGTGTTAGGTTTAGTGTACGGGTTAGGGTTAGGTTTAGGGTTAGGGTATGAGTTAGTTTTAGGGTACGGGTTAGGGTTAGGGTAGGGTCAGGTTTAGGGTTAGGTTTAGGGTACAAATTAGGGTTAGGGTTAGGGTACGGGTTAGGGTTAGGGTTATGGTATGGTTTAGGGTAATAGTACGGGTTAGGGTTAGGGTGAGGGTTAGGGTTAGGGTTAGAGTACGGTTAGGGTAAGGGTTAGGGTTAGAGTACGAGTTATGGTTAGTGTTAGGGTGAGGGTTAGTGTTAGCGTTAGGGTACGGTTACGAGTTAGGGTTAGGGATAGGTTTAGAGTACGGGGTAGGGTTATTGTAAGGGTTAGGGAGAGGGTTAGTGTACAGGTTAGGGTTAGTGTTAGGGTTAGGGTTAGGGTTAGGGTACGGGTTATGGTTAGGGTTAGGGTTAGTGTTAGAGTCCGGGGTAGGGTTAGTGTTAGGGTTAGTGTTAGGGTTAGAGTACGGGTTTGTGTTAGTGGTAGGGTACGGTTTAAGTTTACCGTTTGGGTACGGGTTAGGGTAATTGTTAGGGTTAGGGTCAGGGTACGTGTTAGGGTTAGAGTTTGGGTATGGGTTAGGGTTACGTTTAGGGTTAGGTACGGTTTAGGTTTAGGGTTAGGGTAAGAGTTAGTGTTGGGGTACCAGATAGGGTTAGATTACAGGTTAGTGTTAGGTTTAGGGTTAGAGTTAGGGTTACAGTACGGGTTAGGGTAGGTGTTAGGGTTAGGGTTAGGGTTAGTGTATGGATAGGGTTAGGGTTAGGGTTAGGGTTAGGGTACGGGTTAGGGTTAGGTTTAGGGTACGGGATAGGGTTAGTGTACGGGTTAAGTTTACGGTTAGGGTTAGGCTTAGGTTATGGGTTAGAGTTAGGGTACGGGTGAGGGTTAGGTTTAGGTGTGGGTTAGGGTTAGGGTATGGGTTAGGGTTAGGTTTAGGGTCAAGTTTAGGGTTAGGGTACGTGTTAGGGTTAGGGTTTGGGTACGGGTTAGGGTTACGTTTAGGATTAGGGTACGGGTTAGGTTTAGGGCTAGGGTAAGGGTTAGTGTTTGGGTACGGGATAGGGTTAGAGTAAGGGTTAGGGTTAGGTTTAGGGTTAGGGTTGGGGTTAGAGTACGGGATAGGTTAGTGTTAGGGTTATAGTTAATTTTAGAGTTAGGGTTAGGGTTAGAGTGCGTGAAGGGTTAGGTTTTGGGTTAGGGTTAAGTTAAAGTACCGGTTAGGGTTACTGTTAGGTTTAGGGCACATTTAGGCTTAGGGTTAGGGTTAGGGTTGAGGTTAGGATTACGGTACGGGTTAGGGTTAAGGTTACGGTACGGGATAGGTTTAGTGTATGTGTTAGGTCTAGGGTTAGGGTTAGTTTCAGTGTGCGGGTTAGGGTTAGGGTTAGGGTACGTGTTAGGTTTACGGTTTGGGTACGGGTTAGAGTTACGTTTAGGGTTAGGGTACGGGCTAGGTTTAGGGTTAGGGTAAGGGTTAGTGTTATGGTACGGGTTAGGGTTAGAGTACGGCTTAGGGTTAACTTTAGGGTTAGGTTTAGGTTTAGAGTATGGGTTAGGGTTAGTGTTAGTGTTAGGGTTAGGGTTAGTGTACGGATAGGGTTAGGGTTAGGGTTAGGGTTAGGGTACAGGTTAGCGTTAGGTTTAGGGTACGGGATAGGGTTAGTGTACGGGATAAGTTTAGGGTTAGGTTTAGGTTAGGTTACGGGTTAGGGTTTCGGTACGGGTTAGGGTTAGGTTTAGGTGCGCGTTAGGCTTAGGGTACGGGTTAGGGTTAGGTTTAGGGTCAGGGTTAGGTTTAGGGATAGGGTTATGATACGGGGTAGGGTTAGGGTTGGGGTTATGGTACGGGTTAGTTTTAGGGTTAGGGAACGAGTTAGGGTTACGGTTAAGGTTAGGGTTAGTGTTAGGTTATGGGTTAGGGTTGGGGGATGGTTAAGGGTTATGGTTAGGGTTACGGTTGGGTTTAGGTTTAGGGTGCGGTTTAGGCTTAGGGTTAGGTTTAGGGTTAGCGCTAGGGTATGGGTTAGGGTTATTCCTTGGTTTGGGTACTGGTTAGGGTTAGAGTTAGGGTACAGAATAGCGTTGGGTATGGGTTAGGACAAGGGATAGGGTTAGGTTAGGGTACGGGATAGGATTAGGGTTAGGTTTAGTGTTAGGGTTAGGGTATGGGTTAGGTTTAGGGTACGGGTTAGGGTTAGGGTTAGGGTCAGGGTTAGGGCTAGGGAACGAGTTAGGGTTAGGGTTAGGTTTAGCGTATGAGTTAGGGTTACGGTTAGGGTTAGTGTTAGGGTTAGATTTCGGGGTAGGGTTAGTGTTAGGGTTAAGTTTAGGTTTAGGGTACGGGTTTGGGATAGAGTTAGGGTTAGGGTTAGAGTATGGATAAGGTTAGGGTTAGGGTTAGGGAATGGGTTAGGTTTAGGGTATGGGTTAGGGTTAGGTCATTGTTAGTGTTAGGGTACGAGTTAGGGTTCGGGTTAGGTACGGTTAAGGGTTATGGTTGTGGTTAGGGTTAGGGTTAAGTTTAGGGTGCGGTTTAGGTTTAGGGTTAGGATTAGGGTTAGGGTTAGAGTACGGGTTTGGGTTAGTGTTAGGATACGGGTTAGTTTTACCGTTTGGTACGGGTTAGGGTAAGGGTTTGGGTTAGGGCTAAGGTTATGGGTTAGGGTTAGAGTTAGTGTTAGGCTACGGGATATTGTTAGGGTATGGGTTAGGGTTAGGTTTAGGGTTAGGTTTAAGTTTAGGGTTATAGTACGGGTTAGGGTTAGATTTAGGTTTAGGTTTAGGGTTAGAGTACCGGTTAGGGATAGTGTTAGGGTTAGGGTTAGTGTTAGGGTACGGGTTAGGGTTAGAGTACGGTTAGGGTTACGTTTAGAGTTAGGGTTAGGGTTAGAGTACGGGTTAGGGTTAGTGTTAGGTTTAGGGTTAGGGTTAGGGTTAGAGTACGGATATTGTTAGGGTGAGGGTTAGGGTACGGGTTAGGGTTAGGTTTAGGGTACGAGATAGGGTTAGCGTATGGGTTAAGTTTAGGGTTAGGGTTAGGTTTAGGTTATTGGTTAGGTTTAGGGTACGGGTTACGGTTAGGTTTAGGTGAGGGTTAGGGTTAGGGTTAGGGTAAGGGTTAGGGTTCGGTTTAGGGTCAGGGTTAGCATTAGGGATAGGGTTAGGGTACGGGTTAGGGTTAGGGTTGGGGTTAGGGTATGGGTAAGTTTTAGGGTTAGGGTTCGGGTCAGGGTTACGGTTAAGTTTAGGGTTAGGGTTAGGGTTATGGTACGGGTTAGGGTTACAGTACGTGTTAGGGTTAGGGAGAGGGTTAGGTTTAGTTTTAGAGAACGGTTAGAGTTAGGGTTAGGGTTAGGGTACAGGTTAGGGTTAGGTTACAGGTTAGGGTTAGGTTTAGGGTACAGGATAGGGTTAGTGTACAAGATAAGTTTAGGTTTAGGTTTAGGTTAGGTTACGGGTTAGGGTTAGGTTTAGGTGCGTGTTAGGCTTAGGGTACAGGTTAGGTTTAGGTTTAGGGTCAGGGTTAGGTTTAGGGATAGGGTTATGATACGGGTTAGGGTTATGTGACGGGTTAGTTTTAGGGTTAGGGTACGGGTTAGGGTTACGGTTAATGTTAGGGTTAGTGTTAGGTTATGGGTTAGGGTTAGGGGATGGGTAAGGGTTATGGTTAGGGTTACGGTTAGGTTTAGGTTTAGGGTTCAGGTTAGGCTTAGGGTTAGGTTTAGGGTTAGCGCTAGGGTATGGGTTAGGGTTTTTCTTAGGGTTTGGGTACGGGTTAGGTTTAGAGTTATGGTTAGGTTTATGATACGGGATAGGATTAGGGTTAAGTTTATTGTTAGGGTTAGGGTACGGGTTAGGTTTAGGGTATGGGTTAAGGTTTGGTTTAGGGTCAGGGTTAGGGTTAGGGAACGAGTTACGGTTAGGGTTAGGTTTAGGGTACGGGTTAGGGTTACGGTTAGGGTTAGGGTTCGGGTTAGAGTTCGGGGTAGGGTTAGTGTTAGGGTTAGGTTTAGGGTTAGGGTATGGGTTAGGGTTAGAGTTAGGGTTAGGGTTAGAGTACGGGGTAGGTTTAGGGTTAGGGTTAGAGTACGGATTGGGTTAGGGGTAGGGTTAGGGTTAGGGTACGGGTTAGGGTTAGGGTATGGGTTAGGGTTAGGGTCATTGTTAGTGTTAGGGTACGAGTTAGGGTTCGGGTTAGGTACGGTTAAGGGTTATGGTTGGGGTTAGGGTTAGGGTAAGTTTAGGGTGCGGTTTAGGGTTAGGGTTAGGGTTAGGGTACGGGTTAGGTTTAGGTTTAGGGTTAGGGTCAGGGTTAGGGTTAGGGAACGACTTACGGTTAGGGTTAGGTTTAGGGTACGGGTTAGGGTTACGGTTAGGGTTAGGGTTCGGGTTAGAGTACGGGGTAGGGTTAGTGTTAGGGTTAGGTTTAGGGTTAGGGTACGGGTTAGGGTTAGATTTAGGGTTAGGGTTAGAGTTCGGGGTAGGTTTAGGGTTAGGGTAGAGTACGGATTGGGTTAGGGTTAGGGTTAGGGTTAGGGTTAGGGTACGGTTTAGGGTTAGGGTATGGGTTAGGTTTAGGGTCATTGTTAGTGTTAGGGTACAAGTTAGGGTTCGGGTTAGGTACGGTTAAAGGTTATGGTTGGGGTTAGGGTTAGGGTTAAGTTTAGGGTGCGGTTTAGGGTTAGGGTTAGGGTTAGGGTTAGGGTTAGGGTTAGAGTACGGGTTTGGGTTAGTGTTAGGGTACGGGTTAGTTTTACCGTTTGGGTACGGGTTAGGGTAAGGGTTAGGGTTAGGGTTAGGATTAGGGGTTAGGGTTAGAGTAAGTGTTAGGCTACGGGATAGGGTTGGAGTATGGGTTAGGGTTAAGTTTAGGGTTAGGGTTAGGTTTAGGGTTATAGTACGGGTTAGGGTTAGAGTTAGGGTTAGGTTTAGGGTTAGAGTAACGGTTAGTGATAGTGTTAGGGTTAGGGTTAGTGTTAGGGTATGGGTTAGGGTTAGAGTACGGGTTAGGGTTACGTTTAGAGTTAGAGTTAGTGTTAGAGTACGGGTTACGGTTAGTGTTAGGTTTAGGGTTAGAGTTAGGGTTAGAGTACGGATAGCTTTTAGGGTTAGGGTTAGGGTACGGGTTAGGGTTAGGTTTAGGGTACGGGATAGGGTTAGCGTATGGGTTAAGTTTAGGGTTAGGGTTAGGTTTAGGTTATGGGTTAGGTTTAGGGTACGGGTTAGGGTTAGGTTTAGGTGAGGGTTAGGGTTAGGGTTAGTGTACGGGTTAGGGTTCAGTTTAGAGTCAGGGTTAGCATTAGTGATAGGGTTAGGGTACGGGTTAGGGTTAGGGTTGGGGTTAGGGTACGGGTAAGTTTTAGGGTTAGGGTTCGGGTCAGTGTGACGGTTAAGTTTAGGGTTAGGGTTAGGGTTATGGTACGGGTTAGGGTTACAATACGTGTTAGGGTTAGGGAGAGGGTTATGTTTAGGTTTAGAGTACGGTTAGAGTTAGGGTTAGGGTTAGTGATAGGGTTAGGGTTAGTGTTAGGGTAAGGGTTAGGGTTCGGGTTAGGGTTATGGTACGGGTTAGGGTTAGGGTTTGGGTTAGGGTTAGAGTACGGGGTAGGGATTTTGTTAGGGTTAGGGTTAGGGTTAGGGTTAGGGTTAGAGTACGGGTTAGGGTTAGTGTTAGGGTTAGTGTTAGGGTTAGGGTACGGGTACGGGTTAGGATTAGGGTTTGGGTTAGAGGTAGAGTACGGGTTAGGGATAGGGTTGGGGTTAGATTTAGGTACGGGTTAGGGTTAGGGTTAGGATTAGGGTGTGGGTTAGGGTGTGGGTTAGACTTAGGGTACGGATTAGGATTAGGGTTAGGGTAGGGCTTAGGGTTAGGTTTAGGGTACAGGTTAGGGTTAGGTTTAGGGTTAGGGTATGAGTTAGGTTTAGGGTATGGGATTGCGTTAGGGTGAGGGTTAGGGTTAGGGTAGAGTACGGTACGGGTAAGGGTTAGGGTTAGAGTACGGGTTAGGGTTATTGTTAGGGTTAGGTTTAGGGTTAGGGTATGGGTACGGGTTAGGGTTAGGGTTTGGGTTAGCGTTAGAGTACGGGGTAGGGATAGTGTTAGGGTTAGGGTTAGGGTTTGGGTTAGGGTACGGGTTAGGGTTAGAGTTAGGGTTAGGGTTAGAGTACGGGATACGGTTAGTGTAGTGTTAGGGTTACGGTTAATGTACGGGTTAGGCTTACGGTTAGGTTTAGGGTGAGGTTACGAGTTAGGGTTAGGTTTAGGGTACGGGATAGGGTTAGCGTAGGGGTAAAGTTAGGGTTAGGGTTAGGATTAGGTTACGGGTTAGGGTTAGGGTTAGCTATGGGTTAGAGTTAGGGTTAGGGTTAGGGTTAGGGTACGGGTTAGGGATATGTTTGGGGTTAGGGTATGGGTTAATTTTAGGTTTAGGGTACTGGTCAGGGTTACGGTTAAATTTAGGGATAGGTTTAGGGTATGGGTTAGCGTTAGTGTACGGGTAATGGTTATGGTTAGTGTTAAGGTTAGGTTTAGGTTTAGGGTGCGGTTTAGGGATAGGGTTAGGTTACGATATAGTGTTGAGTAAGGGTTTGGTCAAGGGTTAGGGTTAGGTTTAGGTACAGGTTAGGGTTAGGGTTCGGATTAGGGTTAGTGTTAGGGTATGGGTTAGGCTTAGGGTGCGGGTAGGATTAGGGTTAGGTTACGGGATAGGTTTAGGTTTAGGGTACAGGTTAGGGTTAGGTTTGGGGTTAGGGTATGGGTTAGGTTTAGGGTACGGGTTAGGGTCAGGGTTAGGGTAAGGTTTAGTGTTAGGGTACGAGTTAGGGTTAGGGTATGGGTTAGGGTGAGGGGTAGGGTATGGGTTAGCTTTATGGTTTGGGTTAGGATTAGGGTTAGGGTTATGGTACGTGTTAGCAAACAGGTTAGGGTTAGGTTTAGGTTACGGGTGAGGGTACGGGTTAGGTTTAGGGTTAAGGTTGTGTAATGGTACGAGTTAGGGTTAGGGTACGGGTTAGGGTTAGTGTACGGGATAGGGTTAGGATTAGGGTTAGTGTTAGTGTTAGGGTACAGGTTAGCGTTAGGGTTAGGGTACGGGATAGGTTGAAGGTATGGTTTACGTCTAGGGTTAGGGTTTGGTTTAGTGTGTGGGTTAGGTTTAGGCATCGGGTTAGTGTTAGTGTACATGTTAGGGATTTGTACGGGTTAGGGTTAGTTTTAGGTTTATGGTACGGTTTAGGGTTAGGGTTAGAATTAGGTTTAGGATGCGGGTTAGGGTTAGGGTTAGGGTACGGGATTAGGGTTAGGGTTAGGGTCAGGATTAGGGTTAGGTTTAGGGTTAGGGTTAGGGTACTGGTTAGGGTTAGGGTTATTGTAAGGGATAGGTTTAGGATTAGGGTTAGTGTTAGTGTTAGGGTTAGGGTACAGTTTAGCGTTAGGGTTAGGTTACGTGGTAGGTTTAGGGTACGGTTTAGGTCTAGGGTTAGGGTTAGGTTTAGGGTGTCCGTTAGGGTTAGGCATCGGGTTAGGGATAGGGTACGGGTTAGGGTTAGTTTTAGGGTTATGGTACGGGTTAGGGTTAGGGTTAGGGTACGGGATTAGGTTTAGGGTTAGGGTCAGGGTTAGGTTTAGGTTAAGGTTAGGGTTAGGTTTAGGGTACGAGTTCGGGTTACGGTACGAGTTAGGGTTAGGGTTAGGGTTAGGTTTAGGTTTAGGGTTGTAGTAGGAGGTTAGGGTTAGTGTTAAGGTTAGGTTTAGGGTTAGAGTACGTGTTAGGTTTAGTGTTAGGGTTATGGTTAGTGTTAGGGTTAGGGTTAGGGTTAGAGTACGGGTTAGGGTTAGGTTTAGAGTTAGGGTTAGGTTAGAGTACGGGTTAGGGTTAGTGTTAGGGTTAGGGTTAGGGTTAGCGTTAGGGTAAGTTTAGGGTTAGGGTTAGGGTTAGTGTACGTGTTAGGGTTAGGTTTAGGGTTAGAGTTAGTGTTAGGGTTACAGTACGGTTTAGGGTTAAGGTTACTGTACAGGATAGTTTTAGTGTACATGTTAGGTCTAGGGTTAGGGTTAGGTTATGTGTGCGGGTTAGGGTTAGGGTTAGGGTACGTGTTAGGTTTAGTGTTTGGGTACGGGTTAGGGTTACATTTAGGGTTAGGGTTGGGTTAGGTTTAGGGTTAGGGTAAGGGTTAGTGTTAGGGTACGGGTTAGGGTTAGGGTTAGGGTTAGTTTTAGGGTACGTTTAGGGTTAGGGTTAGGGTTAGGGTTCGGGTTAGGGTTAGTCTACGGGTTAGGGTTAGGGTTAGGGTTAGGGTTAGTGTTAGGGTTACGGTACGGGTTAGGGTTAAGTTTATGGTACACGATAGGTTTAGTGTACGTGTTAGGTCTAGGGTTACGGTTAGTTTTAGTGTGCGGGTTAGGGTTAGGGTTAGGGTACGTGTTAGGGTTAGTGTTTGGGTACGGGTTAGGGTTACGTTTAGGGTTAGGGTACGGGTTAGGGATAGTGTTAGGGTTAGGGTTAGTGTTAGGGTATGGGTTAGGGTTAGAGTACGGTTTAGGGTTACGTTTAGGGTTAGGGTTAGGGTGAGAGTACAAGTTAGGGTTAGTGTTAGGGTTAGGGTTAGGGTTAGGGTTAGGGTTAGGGTACGGGTAGGGTTAGTGTTAGGGTTAGGGTTAGTGTTAATGTACTGGTTAGGCTTAGGGTTAGGTTTAGGGTTAGGTTACGGTTTAGGGTTAGGTTTAGGGTACGCGATAGGATTAGCGTACGGGTTATGTTTAGGGTTAGGGTTAGGTTTAGGTTACGGGTTAGGGTTAGGGTATGGGTTAGGGGTAGCGGTACGGTATGAGTTAGTTTTAGGGTTAGGGTTAGGGCTAGGTTTATGGTATGGGTTAGGGTACAAGTTAGGGTTAGGTTTGAGGTATGGGTAAGGGTACGTTTTAGGGTTAGGGTACGTGATAGGGTACGGGTTTGGCTTAGTGTGAGGGTACTGGTTAGGTTTAGCATTTGGGTACGGTTTAGGGTAAGGTTGAGGGTTAGGGTTAGGGTTAGGGTTTGGGTTAGGCTATGGGTTAGGGTCAGGATACGGGTTAGGTTAGGGTTAGGGTTAGTTTATGGGTTAGGGTTCGGGTTAGGTTTAGTGTTAGGGTTAGGATACGGGTTAGGGTTAGGGTTCGGGATAGGGTTAGGGTATGGGTTAGGTCTAGGGTTAGGGTTAGCTTTACGGTGCGGTTTAGAGTTAGTCCCTGGGTTAGGGTTAGGGTACAGGTTAGGGTTAGGGTACGGGTTAGGGTTATGGTTAGTGTACGTATAGGGTTAGGGTTAGGGTTAGGGTACGGGTTAGGGTTATGGTTAGTGTACGGATAGAGTTAGGGTTAGGGTTAGGGTTAGGGTACGGGTTAGGTTTAGTTTTAGGTTTAGGGTACGGGATAGGGTTAGCGTACGGGTTAAGTTTAGGGTTAAGGTTAGGTTTAGGTTACGGATTAGGGTTAGGGTACGAGTTAGGGTTAGGCTTAGAGTGCGGGTTATGGTTAGGGTTAGGGTACGGGTTAGGGTTAGGTTTAGGGTCAGGTTTAGGGTTAGGGATAGGGTTACGGTACGGGTTAGTGTTATGGTTGGCGTTAGGGTACGGGTTAGGTTTAGGGTTAGTGTACGGGTTAGGGTTATATTA